>VWZK01004765.1:92766-107477 GCA_013396935.1 Baryphthengus martii
TTCTGTCCCTTCCCTCACTCACACTCTCACCTCTCACCCCTCCTCAGACACTCGGGGCTTCTCCATCCTCACAAACACCTCTATTTCCACCCGTCCTCACGAACGCTTGTGGCTTCGCCCGTCCTTCCTCACAGGCGCTCGCGGTACCGCCGGTGGCAGCAGGAGAGGGCCCCTCGCCCTCGTTCCTCTTGTTACCGTGGAAACGACCCACTGGAAAAAATCCATCCCCGCTGGGGAGCCGCAGCGGGACGCCTCGGGGGGGGGGCACCTCTGGCTCTTCTTCGGGTCCGTTTCGAACCGTTTCTCTGCCAATTCGCTTTGGTTCGCGTACCTTGGACCGGCCGCCTTCCCTGGGAGCCTCGGGGAGCTCTGGGATGACAAAGCCCAGACCAGCCCTGTGCCGGAGGCCGATCCTCGGAGGTTACTCACCCAGCTCTACCATCGGGAGGTGGGAACAACCCCCTGGGCACCCCTGGGTGCCTCTCCAGCCCCAACATTGCTGCCGCTCGCTCAGGGACCCGCCTTCGCCTCCCCCCCAGGCCGAGATCCGACCCGGCACTGGCATCTGGAGCGGGAATGGCCAGGTAAAATAACAACAAATTGTTTGGAATTGGGGAATTTGTGCAATTCCTCGAGGAACTGCGTGTGTCCCTCCCACCCCAGGCAGGGATCTCGTGGCACCTCGGTGGTGACGCAGGGAGGTGGCCCAGGTGGGAGCGGGGCCGGGGCTGGGGTGAGCAGCTTTTAGCTCTTTCTAAGTGAAAAATCTTGTTCTCTTGGTGCTTCAGTGCAGAAAAATCTCGTGGATTTGAACAAAAAAGCTCCGTTGGCTGGTTTCGTTTAACCCTTGGAAGCCCCTTGGCCACCAGAGGTAGTGGATTCATCTTGAAGGGTCGTCCTGTTACAAAGGAAGCGAAGCTGAAGGGCCGGATCAGGCCGTGGTGGCCCTGAGCAGGAGGAATCTTCCCCTCGGGGGCCTCCTCTCCTCCCAGCTCCACCTTGGGGCCGACTGGGAGAGCAGAGGCACAATCCAGGACCTGTAGCTTAGACTTTTGGAGATGAAATGTCAATATAAAAAAAAAACACCGAAACAAAACAGCAAAACCCTGAGAGATCAGGCAGCGCTTGGCACCCTGCGGCCGGGAGAACCTCTGCCCTGGTTGCTCACGGCCCCTGGGTCGCTTCTGCCAAGTGGAAAATGCCCTGAAATCCAAGCAGCCGAGCCTGGAAGGGCGAGTCTCTGGTCCCTGGAAGCGCTGAGGCGGCAAATTCATCGCTGGGCTTCGGAGGCCGGGTCCGGTCGGGCAGCTCCCGGCAGCCTCCGCTCCCCTTCCCGGCCGGGACGATGGGATCCCGACCGGTCCCGTGGCGGTTTCGGCGGAAGAGGCGCGAGAGCGAGCGTGGCGAGAAATGAAACCTGGCGCGTGGGGCGCGGCGAAGGCCCGGGCTCCTTCCCGGTCTGGACCAGCGAGTGAAGAGTCCACCCCACACCGAAGGGGCGTCGTGGGCTGCGGGGTCGAGTCGAGACAAAGCGACTCAGTTTTCCCTATCGGAAGCTGACAGGCTCCGGGGTTTTGTGTGGAAGCTCCAGCCACAAACCGTCGAGAACCTGCCTGGAGCCGACGCACCAAACCCCCCTGAGCTGCTGGTGGCTCTGGGCCGTCCCCCCTGCCCCTCAGCGCCGCAGTTTCCAGGATCCCTATGCCAGGCAGCCTCTGGATTTTGCCCTTTTGCTCCATCCCGGTGCCCGTGATGTATTTTTTTTTTTGGTGGTTTGGATAAACCGGGGATGCCGCTCGGGGGCTGCCGGGTGTGGATGTGGTGTCGGACTGGTTTGGGTCGGAGTCCGGGCGGGCGGCTCTTGGGACGTTATTCGGCGTCGCTTTGCTCTTCTCCGAGGGGACTGCGACACCGCGGAGCCGTCCCCTCCGCGTCCGACTGCCCGGCGCTGCAGCTCCGGCTCCGCCGCCCCTCGCCGCCCTCGTCGCAGAACTGGCCTTCGTCCGTGCTGGTCTCGCTCTCCCGTTTGCTCAGCTGGCTTCGTGGGCCCTCGTCCGGCGTCGCCAGCGGCTCCCCGCTCTCCTCCAGCTCGGAATCGGAGTCGACGGAGCGGTCGCCGGGCTCTGCGGGGCACGGGGAGCCTTGAGCCGCGCCCTGACGGTGCCCTGCGCCAGCTCGGGGAAGGGCTCCGCATCCCTGCCGCCGGTGACATCCCTGGTAGCTCCCGAGGGACCGGTGCCCGCTGCGGAGGAGCCACCGGGTGCCTCTCGCTTACCTGCGAACGGATCGGGGCCGAAATCCATATTCCTCTTGTCGGGAGGCAGCTCCAGGTAGGAGACGCCGCCGGGAGAAGCTGCGGGTGGGGAGCCCGGGCTGGCCTGGGGGGCAGAGGTGCAGTGGTGAGGGCTGGGAGGAGGAGGAGGGGATTTCCTTCATCGCTGAGAAACGGCCCCAGAAAAGGGAGGAATGTGGTATTTGGATCCCGGGCTAGAAGCACGTGGGCCCCGTCCTCCCACCCCCCGCCCGGCTCACCTGCTGAGACTGGTTTTTGGGGGTGGAAAATCACTGGTGGGGGAGTGTAGGGGGGGCTCGTGGGGAGGTGAGGAAGCAACGGGGCGGCGGCGTTGGCCAGACCCACCGCATGAGCGCAGGAGGATCTCCTCCAGCTGATCCCCTCCAGGTTGTCCCCTCCGGCTCCACACCCCTGGAAATCCCATCTCCTTTCCCCAGGCTCTCCTACCAGCTCGGAGCCGGCGGCCTCCTCCTTGCCGTCCGCGGTGTATTTGGAGGGGTCGGCCAGTACCGCGTTCTCCTTGTTCTCGAAGATGGTCGAGTAGAAGATGACGAGGGCCTCGATGATGCGAGCTTGGTGGGGATAATCCACCAGCGAGGACAAGGAAATAGTGGCGTCCGTGGGCCTCGGACGCATCAGGGTTGGCCCGAAGACGATGCCCAGGTTGCTGGAGGTCATCTTGTTGTCCTGCTCCACTTCCACGATCCTGGGGAGGAGGAGGAACAACTACTCATGAGAGCATGCGAGGAGAAGGGACAAGTGGATGGGTAAGGCTCGGCCAGCCGGGCACATCCAGGCTGGAGGAGATGCTGGGCTGCCAGCAGCGGGGTCCCCTCTCGTGTCACGCCAGAGCTTCGTGAGCTGCGGCCACTGATCTACCTCCTGGCTGCTGGGAAGGGCTGGGCTGTCCCACCACCTGCGCTCACCTTCCCGCTCTAGGGAAGCGAGGGGAGGTGCCCCAGCGCCCCGATGGGCTCTGCACCGGCCCCGCTCACCTTCTCAGGTGCTGCAGGAGGTACTGGAGCGTGGCCATGTTCTCCCTGGGAAGTTCCTTCAGCAGCTCCTTCAGCTTCAGCACCAGGTTCACCACCACCTTGTCGGTGTCGGCTCCTTTGTCCACCAGCTCCGGGCCGCCCTTCCCGCTCCTGCCCTTGGCCTCGCCGCCCTGCAGGCTCTCCTTGGCCAGGCCCATCAGCTCGTTGTAGATGCGGAAGGGCAGGATGGGCTCCGGCAGCTGCAAGCGAGAAAAGGGGAGGTGGCTGCAGGAGAGCCGTGGGACGAAGCTCACCACCTCCCTGAGACCTGGAGCCGTCCCCTGCTCCTGAGCTGAGCAGATCTGGGGCTTTTCTACAGCAAGGAAACACCCCCAGAAGGCAAGGTTTATTTATCCATCTCCTGAAGCCCGTCGATCCGGCCTCCTTTGTCCTGCCCGGTGCAAAGTTCAAACAAAAAGCTGCATCTGACCAGCTCCTCGCTGGGTCAAGCTTCAGGGATTCTCTTTTTCACCAAGAAAAGCTCCAGCCCGGGGTGGGCAGAGCAGCAGGTGCCCCAGCAGGCAGGAGGTGCTTGGAAAGAGGCCGGGGACGGGTTCCCCTGGGGTGGAGAGGGCAGGATGCGATCGGCGTGACCTGCAGCGAAGGTGGGGCCGCGGTCGGGTGGAACCTTCTCGCTTTGAAGCCGCTGCGGAGCGGCGCGTTGGCTCCATCGGTGGTTTTGTAGGGCTGGGGATGTTTGGAGAGTGGCTTTGACAGAGGGTTTTGGGGACAGGCTGCCCAGCAGGTTGCCTCTGGGCCAGCACTTTAGAGAGGATCTTGAAACCCGTTGGTTTGTCTGCAGTGAGACGCTGGTTGTGGCTCAGAACTGATTTCTTCCTCTCTTTCCACTCTGCTTTTCTCTGGAGAAGCCACAGAGGCTTCTCAGAGCCCTTCTCTCCTCGTGTGCAGGGAACCCAGGGCCGAGCCCTCCTCCTCGGGCTGAGCCCCATGCCCCAGTTAAGCCCCAGGAGCTGAATCCTGCGGAGATCTGCCAGCCCACGAAGCCTGGCAGCACCGGAGGGTGAAGCGGCGAAGCTACGGGTGAGGAGAAGCTGCTTCCTCCCCTTCTGCCTCGGGGGGGCTCTTTGGGGCACGTGGGTGAGGCTGTTGGGCTGCCAGGAGCAGAAGGTGCCTGGGGCAGAGGGCTCAGCACCATCTGAGCCCTCCACAGGGTGACCTGAGGGGCACAGCACCCACCAGAGAGTGGCCCAAGGGGCACAGCACCATCTGATCCCGCCGCAGGGCGACCCGCGGAGCAGGGGTTTGACGTGAGCTCAGCCCCGCAGAGCGACCTTCTCTGCCTCGCTTCCCTTTTCGAGTACCCGGTTCCCCATTTGCCGGTGGGGGGGAAGGGAAGATTTGGTGCTTCTGCAGTTGTTTTTCTGCAGATACGAAGCCGCTGCGGTGGAGGAGGAGGAAGAGGAGGAGGAGGAGCCGTGCGAAGCGACAACAGCGGGTGAGCAAGAGCAGGAAACCTGCAGCCGGCTCCTGCACCGCGGTCCCAGCTCCACCACTGACTCACCCCAAGCTGGGAGGACCCTCCCCCACCCCCAGCCGTGCCCGGTTGGCACGGAATTCCCCCTGCCAGAGATGACTCGGTGAAGCCAGGGCCGGTTTGGGGAAGTCGGTTCCTCTGGTCGCTTCCCCCCGGCTCACCCCCAGCAGGAGGTACCTCCAGCACTGTACCTGTCTCAGGTAGAGCTTCAAGACGTTGCTGATGTCGTGGGGAGAGGCCTGGGACAGCTCCACCAGCTCTTTCCCGTTCTCAAAAGCCTGGCAAAGCTTCTCCACGCGGGTCTTGACGCCGTTGACTCGGTAGATGCCCTGTAAAAGAGCGAGAGACGGAGCTGGAGCGAGGAGTTGGCGCGAGGCGGCGAGCTCCTGGCTCCCACCCTCTCCTTTTGGGGCTGGGAATCCCTCGCAGAAGTTGTTCTGGGACGTCCCCTTCCAGCTCAGAGCTTCCCACCATTCTCAGGGAAGAAGGAGGCAAGAGAAGCGAGTTTCCGAGGTCGGAGTCCGAGGGTGTCAGGGCCAAGTTTATCACCTGGGACTTCCCACCTGCCTGCCTCCGGCGATCGGACAAAGGAGCCGGGTGGGTTTTGTGCCAGATGATTGATTTCCAGAGGAGGTGGCTGAGCCAGCCCAGCTGGAGAAGAGGGAAGGGAGAGGGAGTCACCTTGGTTTTCAGCGCCCGCTTCTCGATCTCGGAGATGCACTTCTTGATGATGAAGGGGATGCCGTCCGAGCTGCTCTGAGAGGCCTTTGTGAAATCCTGCCCAAAAAGCTGCAGCTTCCCTTGGAGTTTCTTGTGGCCGCACTGGATGGCCAAGGTTTCCAGACACTTCTTGTGGCAGGCCAAGTAGCACTGGAAAAGGCAGAGAAAGGCGTGGAGCTGGGAGACGGCACCACGCGCTGGCTGGAAGGGCAGCCACCGGGCACCGCTCAGAGAACAAGGACCTCATGGAGCACCATGACAGGCGGGAAAAGTGCTTTTTCTGGAGATGCTGCAGGACCAATGAGAAGCAGGCAGACCCCTCCCCAAAGGAGGAATCTCTTCCTAGCCACGGGTTAGAGCCAGGCTGAGGACATCCTGCCCCAAAATCCAGGCTGGCACCTCGGCTTCCCCAGGGAACTTCGACCTCCTGGCTGTGGCTGCGCCCGTGGGTTTGACCACGTGCGTGCCAGGGCTCCTGGCTGGATTCCTACAGCAAAACTGGGCTGGATGAGTCAAAAGTGGCCGCAGAGCGTCTGGCTCCCGACCGGGGACGGTGAATCCCCGGCCCTGCAGGTACCGGTGGGGTCACCCTGCTCCTGGGACACATCCTGCATCCCTCCCACCCACCCAGCTCTCTTCCCACTTCTCCCAGCTTTACCTCCTCGCATTCGGCTCCCTGGAAGTAGACGTAGCTGTTGCACTCCCGGCACTTGGAAGGGGTACGGAGCTTCCGCAGCCGGTGAGTCTGGGCGGCCTTGGACAAGCCGACGTTTCGGAAGGGCCCTGTTGGAGCCGTCATCTCCGGGGTCATCCCGTTGATGCCTATGAGAGGAACACAGAGAAATCCTGGCTCCTGAGGGGGTAAGGCTGAGGTGAAGCAAAGCCAGAGCAGAAGGATCGGTGCCGCAGAGCGGACGACCGGCTGGATGCGCCGGTTCCTCGGCAACGTTACAACCAACTTGGGATGAGTGGCCCTGGCTCCTCTGTCCCCTCTGCTTTGAGCAGAGCTCATCCCATGGGATCAGCAACACCCCTGGGCTCCTCACCACCAGGAGCCCTCCCAGAAATGGTTCCCTTTGCCTCCAGAACTCCTGGCTACTAACGGAGCACTTGGCAGTGCTGGGAGAATGGTTGGACTCGACGATCCGAAAGGTCTCATCCGACCAAAACGAGTCTATAAATCCAAGATTCCACCACGTACTCTGCTCGAAGGGGGTGGTGGACTCATCCTTCTCTGCCAGCTCTTCGCTGGAGGACACGGTGCCGTTGGAAGACAACCGGTGGAGTTTGTGGCTGAATTCACCTGCCAAAAGAAAACCCACGAGCCGATGAGGTCACTGGCGAAGCCGTTTCTCACTTGAGCGCGTTCTGTTGCTGGTGGCCCGTTCCCGTGGTGAGGAGCCGTGTGCCTTGTGCTGGGGCAGCCCTGGGCAACCTGAGAACCTGGGAGGTGTGGCTGGACGGTGCTGAGCCAGGGAGGAGGCTGCAGCCAGCATGGTGGAAAGGTTTGGTGGGCCCCCAATCCATCCATCCATCCTTCCTTCCACCCATCCCATCCCAGCCTGTTGGAGACTGGGATCACAGCGGTTCTTCCCAGCCCAGGGTTATTATAAGGCAGAGAGGCCCAGGTCCTTCCTAACTGGTGCTGGTTTTCGGCTGCGCTCTGGTTTCTAGGCTGCCTGTATCAGAAGGACCTGCCCTGGGCCGTGTCCAGTGCCTACCTGTGCCCGAATCCAAGCTGCTGTCACCTTCAGTAATGGTGGTTGGCCAGGATTTATGGACTTGGTGGCCTCTCCCACCTGTGGAGGAAGAGAAATGGTCTGTTTGAGATCAGGAGAGAAACAGGGGAGAGCAGCCTGGACCCAGGAGACACTGAAATCCCTGAAGGAAGCTGGGTTCCTGCTGACAGGCCGGGGAGGAGGCTGGTGGGATTGAGATGCCTTCGGTAACAAGGGAAAGGAGGGAATGGGAGGATGGAGAATGGTCTGTTAGGTAGCACCAGACGGCAAAAAAAACCCATCAAGCTGATTTTGTGTCCTTCTGTGACCACCTCCGGAGGTGCTGCTTTGCTCCTGACTGGGGGCCGGTGATGCGGGGGCTCCGGGCTCACCTCTCCGCTCCGCGGCCCCGCTCGGCTGCTCCTTGGCTCCCGCTCCTCCTTCTGAGCCGCTACCGTCCTTGGGCAGCCCGGCCCCGTCGGCGCCGGTGTTGGTTGAGAAGTCGCTGGCGTTGAAGCTGCCTTTCCGTGTCCGGGTGAAGGGCGACCTGAGGGGCAGAATGGACCAGAAAAGGGAACGTCTGAGCAGATGGGAAGAAAAGACACTTGAAAACCTTCTTCCTGGCTGCCGACCGCCTCCCGTGGGCTTCGTGGACTTCTCATCAACACGAGACAGCCCATCCTGCCCACTGGAGGAGCTGAGGGCGATTCCCAGTTGGGCCAGCTTTCCCAGCTGGAGCCCCGTGCCGGAGAAGATGAGCCTAACCCAGGAGCGAGTCCCCCTTTCTCCTCTCCTTCCCTACCAGGCGTTGTGGGACACGTAGGGCTCAAAATCGTACTGGACGTCGGGTTCGTCGCCGCGCTGCAGCTGCTTGACGTGGGAGGCGTATTGCTGCCCGGGGTCGTAGAGCTTGCTGCTCTCACACAGCGTCTGGAAGTTGACGGGCAGCGGAGCCGTCTGCATGTGCATGATCTGGTAGAAGGAGATGGTGGCCTAAAAAATACCAAAGAACGTCGAGGAAAATCAGAGGTGAGCTTTGGGAGCTGATCAACACCAGAGAGAGAGAGAGAGAGAGAGCGAGCGCTCCGGGAGAGATACCCCACACGGAGCACGGAGCAAGGCTTGATCTGCAGCCTGGAGCCTTGGCTTTTCAGACCACAAGGAGGTGAGGAGAGCTCTACATCCACCTCGACCTCACCTGGAACAGGGGCAGCTGAGCCAGGTCTGCTGAGGAGGCGGCTCTGAACCTCTCCCGAGCAAGGTACGGCCACCCCCCTGCCCTGGGGGCCGTCCCAAGAGAGCCCCACTCACCGTCTTGATGACCTGGTCGCTCTGTTTGATGACTTCGTGGATCTGCCGCAAAGAGTTCACCTTGGTGTCCTCCATCTCCTGCTTCTGGGTGTTGGCATCCGCCACGCAGGTCCGGTACGTGGCCATCGCCTCTTCTGCCTGACGATGGGGCGAGTAAGAGACGGAAACGGTTCATGGGTCAGGAGAACAAGGACAGCTCTTGGCACTTGGACCCCATTCCTCTGGGCAAGGATCTGCGTCCAAGGATCTGTGGGCAGCTCAGTCGTGGAATCATGGGATGTTTTGAGTTGTAAGAGACCTTTAAAGACCACCTAGCCCAAGCCCTCTGCAGTCCACGCAGCTCAGGGCGAGAAGGCTCTTGCCAGGGGGATGCTCAGCCCGAGCCCGGAGCCATCCTGTTCCTACCTTGTTCTTGGCTTCTTCTTCCAGCCGCCTCTTCTTGTCCAGGGTTCTGGTGGTGCCGCCGCTGGTGGTGTTCTGCTGCTCCTCCTCCGCTTTCACCGCCACGTACTTGGCCTTGTCGTGCTCCTCGCTGCGCTGCATGTAGATCTGCTTGGCCTTGCGCAGGTTCACCTCGGCCTCTTGCTGCCGGTGACAACGGCCACCCAGGGTGAGGACTGGGCTCCCCCGCAAGCTCCCCGGTTTCTCCGGCATCCCCCAGCACGGCAGAGACCCCGGGACAAAGCACCGGACGCTACCGGAGAGGAGCGAGGTCTGGCATCCTCAGAGGGGTCCGTGCCACGGGGATAACTCCAGCCTAGGGTCGGAGAACGCGGAGCCAGCCCGCGCCGCCCGGTTGGTACTCACCAGCTTCCTCTGCGCCCGGTGCCACTGCTCCTTGATCTCCTTCCGCCGCTTCTCGTGTTCCAGGCGTCGCAGCGTCAGCGGCTGGAGCAGGAGGGAGAAACAACCCCCGTGGTTGTTCAGAGCCGAGTGCCCCCGGCTCTTCCCTTTGCAAAAAATCCTCGCAAGGAGAGGTTCCCTGCGCTGGTCACCGCCGTTCCCCCCGTCTGGGCTCGGTTACCGGCAGGGTTTGTGTCGCGGACCAAAATCTGTGGCCTGGGAAGCGCCAGATGCAGCTTCTTCCAGCCTGAGCTAAGCCGGGATGGGACATCGGGTCCCTCCCTGGCAAACAGCTCCGGAGAGCGGCTCTCCCAGGGCGATGGGGACAGCTCGGGTGGGAGGGAGAACGTGGGAATGCAGAGGGACACGGAGGGGAACGTGGCAACGTGGCCTGGGCTGACGGGGAGGTCGATAAGGGGGTGCTGGTTTATTTGCCAGGTTTGGGGGGGTTTCTTCTAGACCCTGAATGCAACCCCTTGAAAGATCAGCAACTGGATGCGAGGTTGGGAATGCTGAGCCCAAGTGGTGGCTGAGCCGGATAGCAACCGGCTTCCAGTTCCTGGAAGATCTGCCCATGGCCAACGGACTAAGGAGACCACCAGCCTCCCTCGGTGCCGAGCTGCTGGGGAAGACCCTGCTGGGGTGGCCTTTGGTCCCCTCACCTGGAGGAAGGTTTGGTTCTGCAGGGTGCTGGCCGCCTGCAGAACCGACGTCCCGTGCTCCATATCCTGCTCCAGGGCCAGCAGGTAGATGGACAGGAAGGGCATGTTGGTCTGAGAGAGGAGAGAATGCACCGTCCTGAGCCCCAGCACCGAAGGAGACACGTCCTCTGGTGTTGTGGTTGGAGAAGAAGAGCCCGAGGCTCAGCCTGGTTGCCTGATGGCGGTAGAAGTCCTACCCTGGACCAGTCTGGTCACAGGCTGCCAAAAATCTGCTCGGAGGCCAGGTCACACTAAACGAACTCTCCAGAGCTGCTTGTTCCCCAGCCAGCCCCACAGCCTGGACACCGAGTGGCTTTAGGGACATGTGGACTCACCTCCTGACTGATGGTTTGCTTGCAGCTGTTGGCCATCTTCTGAAGCCCTTTGCCAAACTCCATCTCTGGAAGTAAAAAGGTTGGAAGTGAAAGGACGTAGGAGACACGGGGATTTTGCTGCTGATTGGGTTCCTTTTGAAAAATAAACTTCAAGATGAAGTTCCAGCACCGCGCTTGTGGTCTCTTGACGACCCACCCACCGTCCTCCTCCTCTCACCCAGCATAGTCCTCTTCTCCAGGTATCCAATGAGGTCCTTCATGTACTTGGAGATGTTTTTGGCGTACTGGAGGGCGACGTCTACCCCCCCCTCGCAGCGCTGCAGCATCACGTCCACTTCTTCGGCGGGAGGACGGCCTGGGATGGGATGAGGGAGGAAGGTGGGGCCGTGTTCGGCTCAGGACCGCGGCAGCACCGGGGAAGATACCGGTTCCTGCCGCCCGGTCTGCTCAGCTGGGCACCCACCGGCCCAACCCCTGCGCCCAGCGTCCGCCCGCTCACCGATGTCGTAGCTCTCCATGCCCGAGGGCATCCCGACTGCCCCGGGGATCCCCCCGTAGAGGCTCTCCATGCTCTTGGGGAAGCGGAAAAGGAAAGGGATTGATCAGGTAAGAAAAAAGGGGAGCAGCTGGAAGGGCTGGTGGATGGAGGGGAGGTGGAAACAAGGAGCTGCTGGAGCTTTTGTGCTCTGTTCTAAGCCTGCTGCGCCCGGGCTGAGGCTCTGCAGGAAATCCAGGAGCTAACGGGAACCTCACCGGAGAAATACCTGCCTCTGGGCACACACGGACAGCACCCGGTGCCCCGCTTTCTACCTCTGCTGACAGAGCTGCTCCATCCCTTCCTGAGCCCTTTGGATCGAGCTGCCCGATGGGCTTTCCCCTCGCGGGGAGAGCGGTGAGGACAGGAAGCCCTACACGCAGCTCCAGCGGGCTTGGAGGTGAGCGGGGAATCCTAGAGCCGGGGGCTGAGCACCCCAGCACGTCCCAGGACCCACGCGACGGGATCGGGCGTCTCACCTGGTTCTGGTCGCTGGGTGGGATGGAGAGGATGGTGCTGCTGTCCACCTCCCCCATGAGGAACTCGGACACGCTGTGACGAGAGGAACGGGACTGAGCTCAACACGGGGAGGACAAACAGTGACAAGTGGGATTGTCACCTGGCAGCACCCGACCTGCATCCCAGGGACCGGGAGAGGACCGGGGCAGTTGGAGCTGCAATACCGGTCTTGATGGGGACCAGCTCAGCTCCACGGGCAGTTTGGGTGGAGGAGCCCAGCTTGGCCCAGCACTGAAGAGGGACTGGGAGATGGAGCCTGTGGGCTGGAGCAGGCTTTGGGGTCCCTCCTCGGTGCTGGAGAAACCACTGGTGCGAGCAGCAGGAGTGAATCTGCCCTCTCCACGGGGCCTCTCCTGTCCCCAAACCACCCCCGAAAGCAGCCACCACGTGTGGGCGAAGGATGGAGATGGGGGGAGGACCACCTGGAGACCTCCTCCGGGGCAGAGCTGGCCCCAAGTCCCTTACGTGCTGCTGAAGGACACCGCAATGGTCTCCACGGCCTTCTCGAACTCCCGCTTGTCGGTCTCATTGTTGGATTCGTAATGGAAGCCTGGGAAGGAGGAAAGGTGGACACCTTGGCACCACGAGAAGGACCTGCCGGTTCCTGCCGCTCTCAGCCCTGCCGTGGGGCTGGGTGAAGGGAGCAGGGAGGATGAGAGGCTCATCCCTGGGGGGGATGGACTTTCCCTAGCACAGCGCAGGGGCTCTGCCCCCGCTTTTCTTCCGCGACTGACTTCCCTGCCCGCATCGCTTGGCTCACGTTTCTCTACTCCCGGTACCCAGAGCTGCTGGAAAAATGCTGCTGACTGGACCTGTTCCCTGCCCCCAGTATCCTACAGGGCCCCCAGAGCCCCCACTCTGGGGCAGGAGAGCTTCTCCAGGAGCACGGCCGAAAGAGGAACTGCCGGTGGCCGCATAAACCGGCTCAGCTGGCGCTGCCCAGGCCAAGGGACGCTCGTGACACCTTCACCTCCCCACTGCGGTGACCGCTTGGGCTCTGCTCCCACCCCTCTGCCCGGGGTCGTGGGCAGCCTGAGCTTGCCCAGTCCCAGCCCCACGTGGGACCAGCCCCACGGCAGACCTCCTGCCCCCCACCACGAGGCTTCCTGTAGCCCGGCGGTTGCTGTTGGGCGTCCAGGAAGCGGTGACGCAGAATGTTGTGCTCTGCCTGCGGTTAGCGCGGCCGCCCCCTCCCCGCTGGCGTAACCCAGGGCAGGAGGTGGTGCCCCGGCCGGGATTCGGGCTCCACAGACCCCGCTCCTATAAACACGAGGGGCTGCCGGGAGCGGGAGCTGATAATTCAAGTGTTTTTCCTGTGGCCGTGCTCGGAAAACCCCAGGCAGGGATCTGGGCTCTGTCATTTCTGACACGACATCGTCCTGAAAATCAAAACGCAGCGAGCAGGCGGTTGATGCCCTCGGCCCTCTCTGCCCATCCGTGGGGCAGCTCTGCTCCTGGCAGCCCCTCCACGGGCTCGCTGGGCCCTACGCCTCCCGAGAGGGGTGTGGGACAGAGCTCCCAACCCCTCCATCTCACCCTTGACTTTGGAGATGAGGGTGCCGGCGGCCGTCAGGGTCTCCAGGGTGTTGAGCAGCGGGTACTTGTTGATGACCTGGCGCAGGATCCGCAGGGTTTCGCCCAGGCACTCGTGGGCCAGCGGCCGCTGGGGCTCCTTGGGGTCTGCAAGAAAGAGGGGCTGAAAGGCTGGCCCACATCCCTGTCCCGTGTCCCTCTGTCCCTGCCCTTCGGAGCCTCTTGTCCAACTCCCCCCAGCCGCATCTGGGCAGGATCCCACCAGACTTTCAGACCACACAGCCCATCCCCTTGGCTTTGGGGCTCCCCAGGACTGGCAGAGCTCCATCCTACTTGTCCAGCCCCCTTCCATCCAGCTGGTGCCTCCCCAGCCCTGCGTGGCCACGGACCTGGGGCAGCCCGACCTTTCAGGCATTTTTTCCTCAGAAGTAACTTTTTCCCTTGAAAGCAGTTTGGGAATTTCCTCCCTGTTTCCTTCCCGTCCTCCCCGCCGGATGGGCGCTCCCAGCTGCTGGGAGGGATGCCCAGGTCTCTCCTGCCACCGTGCCCCATCCAGCCGGCCTCACCGCATCCCATGGAGCCCTTCCAAAGGAATTATCCCCTCCACGGGCACCGGCTGCCAGCCTGGGGGTCCGGCCACGCTCCCCCCAGCATAGCACTGGGCTGGGGCTTGGGTGTGGAGAGTCTTGTGAGGAGGTGAGGAACATCCCGTAGGGAAGGGTGGGATGGGATCCTGGCACCCCCTTTCTGGCTGGGCAAAGCCCCCTCCCTGTCCCAGTCCCCAGTTCAGGCTCAGGAAGGGGTTTCCTCTCCCATTTCCAGACCCCTTAGGGAGTAGGGAGACCAGTGGGGCTGGGAATGGTCTTGGATGGGTGCAGAGAAGAGCTGGACGCTCCAAAATCACGGCTACATCCCGCAGGT
Organism: Baryphthengus martii; assembly: GCA_013396935.1. NCBI lineage: Eukaryota > Metazoa > Chordata > Aves > Coraciiformes > Momotidae > Baryphthengus > Baryphthengus martii. Next base: position 106,725 of record VWZK01004765.1, read on the forward strand.
CAACCCCAACCGCTCCCCATCTCTCTGCCAGTTTGGAGATGGCACCATCCTGGCTGTGCCAAACTGGATCCGACAATAACCACGGAGCTCGAGCAGCGGGACGGTCGCTTGGCGGTGCCCCGGGCCGGGCGCTGCCGTTTTCCGCGGATGCGTCAACACGTTCGCAACCCCGGTGCCGAAAACACGGCCTCATGTGACGCCCCCGCCCCTGCCACCGCCCGCCCCCACCTCACCACGGGGACCGCGANAAATAGCTCGCAGGCAGGAAGCCGCTGCGTTATCCTGGCTCCGAGCTCCCGGCAGCCACCCACCACCTTCTGCCCGCCGCTCGGCGCGGCTCCCCCGGGGCTCCCGGTCCCCTCCTGACCCAGAGCAGAGCACCCCCACTCGTGGATCCGGCTTGTCCCTGAGGACACGGCGCTCCGGCGCCCATCCTGGCGCCGCCATCGCCGCGGCGGCGGGTGGTTCGGGTCTGCCAGGCGCTGGGGGNGTCGATGAAGGGCCCCTCCCCGCCCTCCATCGGGCTGTAGCACGCAGGGGTCTTGTGGCCCTTGGGCACGGCCCTGGGAGCCGCCGCCGTGAGGGGGAAGCCGGCAGCGCTGGCATGGCGGCTGAGGCTGGTGGGGCGCTTGAGGGTGCCCACGGCGCTGGGGCTGGTGCTGAGCTTGGAGGTGGCGGGGGGCAGCTCTGCCAGGCTGGAGCCGGGGGCTTCCAGGCAATCCTTGCGGGAAAGGTCCTAGGGAGGGAGGATGA
>VWZK01004765.1:118314-135084 GCA_013396935.1 Baryphthengus martii
CCCCGCCTCGGGCTGTCCCCACGTCCTCCCCAGGCTGTCCCCATGTGCCCCCGGGGCTGTCCCCGTCTCATACTCCCCGAGCTGTCCCTATGTGTCCCCCTCGAGCTGTCCCCATGTCCCCCCATCATCCCCCTGCTCCGTCAGCATCCCCGACCCTTGACCAGCACGGAGCTCGGTGCGACGGGACCAGCACCGGAGCGTACCGGGGGTCGGGAGCCGCCGTGCTGCCGGTTGCAGCTTTGGGGCGTGTTTCTCCACCGTGGGATGAGTGAGCAGATTCCCATGCGAGTCCCCTTCCGGGAGGATCCCGGTTGTTTGCGGTTGGTTTGTCCCGGAAAAAGCTGCTGCCCCAAGTCGGGAAGATGCTCCCCGCGGTCCGGAGCCCCGCAGCAGCCCCCTCCCGGTGTCACCCCAACCCTGGCAGCCCCCTCCCGGTGCCAGGGCGGTGGGTCCCCCCTGACTCCCGCTGTGGCTGGGGTGGATGGCACAGCTCTCCCCAAACCCTGGTGCCCCCTTGGAGGTATCTCTTCCCCCCCATCCCAGGGACCCCCGCTCATGTCCGGTCCCACAGGCCGATTAGCCGGATTTCCCAGCCGGGATCCTAATCCTGCCACCCGGTGCCCGCTTATCCGGGTCCCAGCTTAGCCCTGGGCACAGGCAGGGTGGCATCGGGCAGCCATCGCCTGCCCCTGCCCACTCCCCTGCCCACCCACCCAGCCACCCTTCTGCCCACCCACCCTCCTGCCAAGCCCATCCGGAGCAGAGGTGTGAGGCCAAAGGGAAGCAAGAGGGCAGGCGACTGAGTCCGTAGCTTTGGCCACCAACTTGGAGTGGTGAAATGGGCAGAGAGAGTGTCCCAGGGGTGTCCCGAGCTCATGGTGGTTGAGGGGGCAGCTCCAGAGCTTGACTTTCCCGGGATGTGGGTGTTTGCCGGGCGGGAAGATGCAAGTTCGGTCGTGCTGCCTCTGCCTTGGCACGAAGCCGGCTGGCCCGGCTGGGAGGGGAGGCCGATGCTTTGCTGCCAGGTCCTGGGAGGAGCTGGCCCACTGGCCCCAGTCTGGGGGCGGGTAAAGTCCCAGGAGCTGGCTGGGCATGGCAACTCCAGTGGGATGGAGCTGGGAGCAGGATGGAGTTGGAGCCACTGGGGCCCCAGCACAGCCCAGGGGGCACCCGTAGGACCTGGATGTCTGAGCTCACACCTCCAGCCCGTTCCATCGGGGCAGTCTCCCTTCTGAGGGCACTGAGGGTCTCACCAGAAACACCCAACCTCACCGGTGACCCAGCCACATCCCTCACACGGGGAAACTGAGGCACGGGCAGGTCTTGAGCCTCCCCTGGGCTGCTCTCTCCGAGGCTCAGAGCCGCTCCTGCGACCAGGACGCTGGGGCACCCGGCTGCTCCCCGTGCTTGACGCGGGGTGTGAATCGAGTCCATCTCTCCGGACACAGCACCGGCCTGCGGGGACTGGCCGAGCTCGTGCCCTATTTTGCTGCTTTTGGTTGAGAAAGGAATGAGATTTGGGGGCTTTGCTCCGGAAAGGAGCTTTGCAGCAGGAATGCCGGCCCAGCTCCCGCCAGCCGCCGGAGCTCAGCCGCGTGCCCGGCGCTGTGCCCGCCGCACGATAAACCCCAAACCAGAGGAAGCAAAGCCCCGACCGTCGCCCCCAGCTTGGCACTGACCCCCTAACTCTTTCCCGCAGCCGGAGCCGAGCGGGGTGCTGGGCACATGCCCCCCGCCCCGCACCATGGCCGTGGGCACCCAGCTGGGGCTGCTGCTCTGGAAGAACTTCACCTACCGCCGACGGCAGCGGGTGAGCGGGGACCCGGGGTGGGAGGGTGCCAGGAGCTGCCGGGGTCTGGTGTGGGGCCAGGCAAAGCCCTGGGCGCCAACGGGTACAGGGACTCTCCCCGCAAAACCTGTGGCTCTCCCCTAGATCCAGCTGGCCATTGAGATCCTGTGGCCTCTCTTCCTCTTCTTCATCTTGATCTCGGTGCGGCAATCCCACCCCCCCTTCCAGCAGCATGAGTGTGAGTGTCCCCCGCTCCAGCCCCCACTGTGACCACCTTCTGGGTTGGCAAAGCCCCCCCAGTGCCTGCCGGGGACTGCGCCGTGGGAGCCCTGTGGGCCCTGAGGTGGCACTTGGGGAGGAAAACGCGGGAGATGGATGTGAGCCGGGGGCTCGCTGGCATCCCCCTGCCCGGCTGCGTGTGTGGCCCAGGGGGTCCTGCGCTGCCCCCCCACCCCTAGACCCAACTGTGCCCTCTCCCACAGGTCACTTCCCCAACAAGGCTCTGCCCTCAGCCGGGACCCTGTCCTGGCTCCAGGGCATCATCTGCAACATGAACAACCCCTGTTTTCGGCACCCGACGCCCGGAGAGGCCCCTGGAGTCGTGGGCAACTTCGACGGCTCCATGTGAGCGCTGGGGGCCGGGGGAGGGGGGGTTGTGGGGCTTAATCGGGTAGTGGGGCTGGGGTCTCACTGCCTGCCCTGTGCCCCCCCCTCCCCAGCCTCTCTCGCTTGCTGGCCGAGGCCCGGCAGGTCTTGCTCCGCACCGACGGGCAGCGGCTCCTGGGCAGCTTCACCCGAATCCTGGCCACCCTGCGCCGGCTCTGGGGCAACGGGGCCGAGCAGAGGGGTGAGCACCGAGAACGGTGGGGTGCCAGGGAATCGAGACGCCCCTGGCTGACCCTTGTCACCCCCCCAGCTCTGCCGGTGAGGGACTATCTGAGAAAGAACGAGACCTTCTCACGGTTCCTTCGGACCAACACGTCTCTGCCCCCGGCGCTGGTGGACGAGCTGATGGGGGCTCGGCTCAGCCCCCGCATCGTGAGTGTCGACGCGGTGCCAGCTCCCCGTGCCCGTAGTGGTGCCGGCTGCTGCGGCCTGACCGTCCCTCTCCCGCCAGCTCTCCTTGGTGGGCACCAGCGTCCCGCTGAAGGCCGTGGTCTGCAACACCTCGGAGCTGGGGGGCTTCCTGGCGGGGAGCGATGCCGCCTCCACCCAGCGCCTGCAGCGAGAGCTCTGCGCCCTGCCCGGCTCCCAGCTCCGTGCTATGGAGGGCTCCTTCTTCTCCCAGCTCGACCTCCCCCGGCTCCTGGAGGTGAGGCTCTAACCTGACTGGGTACTGCAGGATGCTGGGGCAGAGCCCTCAGCCCCTCCGGCATGGTTGTGACCGCCTTCCCGTGCCCCCCACGTAGGAACAGCTGAGTTCAGAGGCAGGTGGCATCTCCGGCACCGTGGAAGCCTTGGGCACCTTCCTGCGGGATGCGGCGTCCCTGATGGAGGAGGTACCACCCGACTCCTCTATCTCCCCCCACCCCCATGCACCCCAACGATGNGGGGGGAGGCTGGGGTGGGGGGCTTGCTGGGCACGACCCCCAGAGTGGGATGGGGGGGCCGGTGGCGAGGGCTTGATGGTGAGAGCTCGACTTTGCCCCCACCCAGGTCCCTTCTGCCGAGAGCTGCTCCGCAGCCTGGAATCCAGCCCCGTTTCGCAGATCTTCTGGCGGGGGATCAAGCCCCTCTTCTCCGGGAAGATCCTGTACACGCCGCCCGGCCCCGGCCCCGACGGCATCATGGCTGAAGTGAGAGAGGGGCTGCGGGGGGACTTGGGGGGGGGTCTTACCCCATCCTTACCTCACCCCCCGCCCCACGCAGGTGAATCGGACCTTCCGGGAGCTGGCGGTGCTGGGGGAGGCGGGAAGTGCCTGGAGGGAGCTGGGACCTCGCGTCTACACCTTCTTCAACAGCAGCCTGGAGATGCAGGTCCTCCGGGTGCGTGACCCCCAGATCCCCTCCCCATCGGGGGCGGGGCTGCGGTGGGATACGGGACGGAGTGTGATGGGAAGCGGGGCGGGGGGTTCGTCACCCTGAGGTGCCCCGGTGCTTTGCAGGACCTGCTGCTGGCCCCAGGGATGATCCCGCTCCTGGATGGGTTCCTCAACGGCACCTCCTGGAAGCTGCCGGCACTGGTTGAATTCCTGGGGGGGCCGGCGGCAGGGTCGGGGCTCACCTGGCAGCGGGTGTACGCCGACGTCGACGCGGTGCTGAGCACGTTGTCGCAGTTCATGGAGGTGCTTGTCACCCGGGCTGCCCTGGGAGGGCTGGGGGGGTGGCTCTCTGAACCCCGCTGCTGAGCTTTGCCTGCCCTGCCCGCAGTGTGTCTGCCTGGACAAGATCGAGGCGGTGGCCACTGAGGAGCAGCTGGTGGCCCGGGCCTTGGAGCTGCTGGAGGAGCAGCAGTTCTGGGCAGCTGTGGTTTTCCAGCCCCCCACCAACGCCACGGCCCCCACGCTGCCCCCCCACGTCCGCTACAAGATCCGTATGGACATCGACGACGTCACCAGGACCAACAAGATCAAGGACAGGTCGGGGGCCGCGCAGCCCTTCGGTCTCCCTGGCCACCGGAGCAGCCTGTGCCCGTGGCAGGGGTGGTTATCCCGGTTCCCCCTCCCAGTCTTGTGCTCTGCCCCCAGGTTTTGGGACCCAGGCCCAGCGGCCGACCCCTTCAGCGATCTGCGCTACGTCTGGGGGGGGTTCGTCTACGTGCAGGACCTGGTGGAGCAGGCGGTGGTGCGGGTGCAGACCGGGGCTGCCCCACGGATGGGGATCTACGTCCAGCAAATGCCCTACCCCTGCTACGTGGATGACGTGTGAGTGGGTGGGAGGGGACAGCCCTGACCCCTCCATGGCCCTGGAGTGACCCCCCTGCTGCGGAGAACGTGGCCGGGTATCCTGCAGCATCACTGCCCTGGAGAGGTGGCACGGGGCTGGTCCGTGCCCCGGGTGTCCCCCGCCCGGTGGTGGCTCCAGGGTGCCAGGCTGGAGGTGGAAAGGCCGGTGGCCTCTCCCCCAGGTTCCTGCGGGTCCTGAATCGGTCGCTGCCCCTCTTCATGACGCTGGCCTGGATCTACTCGGTGGCCATGATCATCAAGGGGGTGGTGCACGAGAAGGAGACGCGTCTCAAGGAGACCATGAAGACCATGGGGCTGAGCAGCGGGATCCTCTGGCTCAGCTGGTTCCTCAGCAGCTTCATCCCCTTCCTCCTCAGCTCTGCCCTCCTCGTCCTCATCCTGAAGGCAGGTTGCAGGGCACGGGGGAAGCATTGGGGTTGGAAACTGGTACCGGGTTCTCCAGAGACTCCAACCTGCCTCCGTTTGCAGGTGGGAAACATCCTTCCCTACAGCGACCCGGCCGTCATCTTCCTCTTCCTCGGCACCTTCTCAGTGGCCACCATCAGCCAGTGCTTCCTCATCAGCACCTTCTTCCCCCGCGCCAACCTGGCCTCGGCTTGCGGTGGCATCATCTACTTCTCCTTCTACCTGCCCTACGTACTGTGCGTCGCCTGGCGCGACCACATCACCTTCCCCCTCCGCGTCCTCGTGGTGAGCGGCCCCGGTTGACCCCTCTCTGATGCCCTCCTGGCATGTACGGGGTGGGGGGCTTTAGGGCTGAGCCCCCTGGGGCTGGTCTTTCCACTCACGCCGCCCTTCTTGTCCCCACCAGAGCCTGCTGTCGCCGGTGGCTTTTGGCTTCGGCTGCGAGTACTTCTCCCTCTACGAGGAGCAGGGGGTGGGCATCCAGTGGCACAACCTGGGCACCAGCCCCGTGCCAGGAGACCCCTACAACTTCGCCACGGCCATGGGGCTGCTGCTGCTGGACGCCGGACTCTACGGCCTGGCCACCTGGTACCTCGAGGGCGTCTTCCCAGGTGAGTGTGGCCCCCCCCAGCCCCTGGTAACCCCCCTGGCCCTGGCCCTGCTCAGCCCCTGTCTGCTGCAGGTCAGTATGGGATCCCCAAGCCCTGGAACTTCCCCTTCCTGAAGAGCTACTGGTTTGGAGAGCCGTCCTCAGCCGGGTACCCCCCCTACCCCACCAGCCCCTTTGCTGCTCCCCAAGGTGAGCTGGGCTCCAGCCCTCCCATCCGGGCTTTGCCCACCATCGGGGGGTCCTGCCCCCCATGGCGTGGGTTCCTGCTCCCAAAGGAGAGGGCCTGCTCAGGATATGACCCGCTCTGATGGCTTCCAGTGCTGGTGGAGGAGCCCCCTGCCCAGCTCCAGCCCGGTGTCTCCATCCGCAACCTGGTGAAGATTTACCACAAGAGCGGCCGCGCCGCCGTCAACGGGCTGAGCCTGGACTTCTACGAGGGGCAGATCACCTCCTTCCTGGGCCACAACGGGGCTGGCAAGACCACCACCATGTGAGCTGGAGGGGCTGGGGGCTGCCTGGAGGTGCTGAGCCTGGCTCTACCCTGGTGCTGTCCCCACCTGGGTTCCCACGAGGCCGGGCTCTGAGCACTCCACGTAGAACAGGGCACCACGACCCTGCTGGTCCCGTGCTTCACAACCTCCTTTCCCCACTGATCTTCCATCCAGGTCCATCCTGACCGGCCTCCTGCCTCCCACCTCCGGCACCGCCTATATCCTGGGCTGGGACATCCGCTCCGATATCGACAGCATCCGCAAAACCATGGGGACCTGTCCCCAGCACAACGTGCTCTTCGACATGTAAGCGAGGGCTGGGGGGTGGTGCCGGGGCAGGGCTGCCCACCTCCCCTTGCCCACCTCCCCCTGCCCACCCCACCCCAGCCTGACGGTGGAGGAGCACGTCTGGTTCTACGGGCGCCTGAAGGGTCTGTCGGAGGAGCAGGTGAAGGCAGAGATGGAGCAGCTGATCCAGGACACGGGGCTGCCCCACAAGCGCCGGGAGCAGACCAGGAACCTCTCGGGTGCGTGAGGAGGGGGTCAAACCGGTGCCTGGGGCGGGGATCCGCAGCCCCGGGCACCCCCCGGATCCGTTCCTCTGCCCCGCAGGCGGGATGCAGCGGAAGCTCTCGGTGGCCATCGCCTTCGTGGGTGGCTCCCGGGTGGTCATCCTGGACGAGCCCACGGCCGGCGTCGATCCCTATTCCCGCCGCAGCATCTGGGAGCTGCTGCTCAAGTACCGCAAAGGTCAGGATTGGGAGGGGCGGGAGGGATCCCGAGTCCCTGGGTGAGCGGAGGGATGCGCTGGTGGGGAGGTGCCCGGCGAGGGGCTCCGGTGTCCAGCCCGCCGCCCGCTCCCAGGCCGCACCATCATCCTGTCCACCCACTACATGGACGAAGCGGAGCTGCTGGGGGACCGCACGGCCGTCATCTCGCAGGGCCGGCTCTGCTGCTGCGGCTCCCCGCTCTTCCTCAAGGCCAGGCTGGGCACCGGTTACCGCCTCACCTTGGTCAAACGGGAGCGGATCGGGACGAGCGGCAGCACCGGCACCGTTCCCGGCGCCACCAAAAAGGTGGGTCCGTCGGTCCTGCTGAGAATCAGTCAAAAGGGTGGCCGGTGCCTCCTGACTTGGGTATGGAGGAGGTACCGACGCCTGAGCTTGGGAGCAGATCCTGCCGCAGGGTGCCAGGCTCCGGCTGCCCTTTCCCGCAGGACGGCAGCGACTCGGAGCACAGCAGTGACACGGGCCTGGGCAGCGAGCGGGGCAGCGAGGCCAGCGCCGTGGGTGAGGGTCCCGTCTCTCTCCTTGTGCCCTCACCACAGCGTCACCCCCCGGGTGCTCTCCTTGTGTTCCCCACCAGCTGGCGGGGGGCACATTCAGCCCCACACCTACCCTGCCGCTGGCTCTTGCCACCCCCTGTGCTGGTGGGGCAGAAAAGGCTCCCTGACCTCCTGCAACCCCCCCCTGGGACCCCCAGGGTGGGGTCTGGGGCACTGTACCAGCTACTGGCTCCTGCCCCAAATTTCCAGCCCTCTCCATCCCCCCAGACATGGCTCAGCTGTCGGCGCTGATCCAGAAGCTGGTGCCTGGCTCCCGGCTGGCGGAGGACATCGGGCACGAGGTGCATTTCGTCCTGCCCTCCAGCGGGGCCAAGGACGGAGCTTTTGGGGACCTGTTCCGTGAGCTGGATGCCCGCCTAGGGGAGCTGGGCATCTCCAGCTACGGCATCTCCGACACCACCCTGGAAGAGGTACCCAGAGGAGCTGCGGCTGGGAGGCTACCCGTGGCTCTTGGGATGCCCACCCTCCCTGGAGCCCTGCCGGGGGCTGTCGTGGGGCGGTGGGTGCTGGTGGCCGAGTTTAATGCCGGCCCCCTCCTGCCCTCAGATCTTCCTGAAGGTGGCCCAGGACACAGGGGAGGACACTGACATGGCAGGTAAAACACCTCGGTGCCAGCTGGAGCTGAGCCCAGGGCCTTTCCCAGGGTTGGGATCCCTGCTGGGAGCACCCATGGGTGCAGGGGGGTGACACAGACTGTGGCCTTGGTCCCACCTTGTCACTGTCACCCTCATTTTGTCAGGCACTGGGAGAGGAGCGGCCCCTGACGCAGGGCGGGATGTGGAAGCGGCTGACGGGGAGCTGGGTAAGGAGAGGGGAGCAGGGACCTCTGCACTGGGTGCCCCCCACCTCCACCCCCTGGGCTGTGACGTGTCCATCCGGGAGGCATCCCTTTGGATATGCCTCCCTTCGGGTGGGAGGCTCAGGACACTTGTGGATCTCTCCCACACGGCCTTGGGGTGTCCCCCAGGGTGTCGGGGAGGGAGAAGAGCTGGGGTGGTCACGGGTTTGGGGGAGTCTGGCTCTGTGCAGGGTTTGGAATGGGATGTGAAATCCCAGGGGATGTATCCAGACCCCTTCTCCTGGAGACAGAGCTGGTGTGGGGGTAGTCACAGGAGTCTGGGGGGGGCTGTGATAATTTAGGGAGCTGGCTGTGCCTTGGGCTGCTGTTAACCCCGCTTGGGCAGGCACTGCTTTGACTGTAACCCCTCTTTCCTCTCCTTTACACTGAGCCCAAGGACCCCGGAGAGGTAGGAGCAGGGGGGTGAGGGGGGCTGGGGGTCCCGTCGGGTCCCCGCATGCAGCACCCCGTCCCTGCTGGGATGTCCCCACCTCACTGACCCCCAGCACGTCACCTCGCCACCGGCTCTGCCGGGACCAAGGCCAGACCCAGCTCTTCCCTCGCAGCCGAGGAGCCCCGGGAGACCGACCTGCTCCGGGGGGCAGCCGGGCAGGCCTGGCGCAGGGTGAGGGGCTGGGCTCTCACCCGCCAGCAGCTCCGCGCCCTCTTCATCAAGAGGATGCTTCACGCCCGACGCAGCACCCGCGGCTTCTTCGCGCAGGTACCGGGAGAAGCGGCGGGGGGACGGGAACAGGGGGCAGGGAGTAGGAAGGGGATGGGATGGGACAGAACGGGGCAGGAGGATGGGGAAGGGATGGGATAGGAGGGTGGGGAAGGGACGGAGCGGGGAGGGTGGGGTGGGAATAGAGCAGAAGAGTGTGGAGGGGATGGGGCAGGAGGGTACAGAGGGGAGAGGAGGGGACGGGTTACGGAGGGGATGGAAAGGGAGGGTGCGGAGCTGGTGCTGACCCCCAGTCCCCTGCAGATCGTCCTGCCCGCCGTCTTCGTCTGCATCGCGCTGCTCTTCAGCCTCATCGTGCCGCCCTTTGGGAAGTACCCGCCGCTGCTCCTCCGGCCCTGGATGTACGGGCAGCAGTTCACCTTCTTCAGGTGTGTTCCAAGCCCTCTGTCCCCCCATTCATGTCCTCACCATGGCCAGCAGCTCACCCCTACATCTCCCGACAGCAACGACGCCCCGAAGGACCCCGCCANAACCCACCCCTCGCCCCCAGCCCCACCCAGCCGTGCTCGGGACACCGGCGCTGCCGAGGGTGGGTGCTGGTGATGCTCTGGAGAGCCCAGAGGGGCCGTGCGTCCATCCAGCTCGTCTGTCCGTCCCCCCAGGTGCAAAGGGGCACGGGTGACATCCTGCAGAACCTGACAGGCAGAAACATCTCGGACTACTTGGTGAAGACCTACCCCCAGATCATCCGCCAGGAGTGAGCGCAGAAGCCGGGGACGCTCTGGGGACGCTCCAGGGACAATCTGGGGACACCAAGGGGAAGATGGGGCAGGGCTTTGGCACTGGCTGCCACCACAGAGGGACGCTGGGGACCAAACCCTGCCAGAGCTGGAGGCAGTGGGGACACCGGGGCGGATAATGGGGGGTAAGAGGGAGCTGCTGGGGCACAGGCGCTGCCGTAACATCTCCTCGGGGGTGTTTCTCCCCCCTCTCCCATTTCTTTCAGACTGAAGAACAAGAAGTGGGTGAACGAACAGAGGTGAGGCCGGGGAGGGGCTGAGGTCTTGAGAGATGGGAGGTGGAGGGGGCGGGAGCTCCCCCGTGGAGTCGGGCAGGGCCCAATCCGTTGGCAGAGGCATCATAGGGCAACAGCCCCTCACTGTGCGCCTCTCACCGGGGCGTCTGGGCACGTGGGGTGTCCAGGGCAGGGTGAGGGGAGGCAGGAGGTTTTCTGTGGGACGACAGGTCTGGAAGTGCCCGTCTCTCCCCGCAGGTACGGTGGTTTTTCTCTGGGTGCCGGTGGCTCCCAGGCCCTGCCGTCGGCAGCGGAGATGGACAAGGTGGTGCTGGAAGTCCGTGCGCTGTTCGACATCGCCCCAGTATGTCTGGGGCTCTGATTCCCAACTCGGCTCTGGCCCCAGCTCTGGGAGGGCTCTGGCCCGAGCCCGCTCCTCACCCCATGTCCCCACACCCAGGGCAGCCCCTCGGATCGGCTCCTGAGCAACCTCAGCCGCTTCATCGAGGGCTTGGACACTCGCAAGAACATCAAGGTGCGCCCAGGGCTGGCGGTCCCACAGGGGTGAGAGCAGGGANCCGAGGGCCCCCGCCACGTCGGGGCTCCTGGCCGCGCTCCTGGCCGAGCCTGGCTTCGGCACCAAGTGCATGAAGGATACCGGGGAGGGGTGAGTGCCTGGGGAGGGGGTCGGAGGGGCTGGGAAGGGGCTGTTGGAGCTTGACTCCCACCTCCGTACCCATCCCTCCACTGGGAGCAGCCCTACCAACCAACCGGTGCCGTGCCGCGGGACCCCCCGACCCTTCCCGCGGCGGAGGGGCGGCGGTAGCCACGGGTGGTGGGGCAGATCTCGGTGCCCGCGGCTCACACCAGGCCGGTAACGGGGAATCTCTCTCCCTCCCTCTCTTCCTGGTGCCGGGTGCCCAGGACGGAGCNCCACAGAGGGACGCTGGGGACCAAACCCTGCCAGAGCTGGAGGCAGTGGGGACACCGGGGCGGATAATGGGGGGTAAGAGGGAGCTGCTGGGGCACAGGCGCTGCCGTAACATCTCCTCGGGGGTGTTTCTCCCCCCTCTCCCATTTCTTTCAGACTGAAGAACAAGAAGTGGGTGAACGAACAGAGGTGAGGCCGGGGAGGGGCTGAGGTCTTGAGAGATGGGAGGTGGAGGGGGCGGGAGCTCCCCCGTGGAGTCGGGCAGGGCCCAATCCGTTGGCAGAGGCATCATTGGGCAACCTCAGCCCCTCACTGTGCGCCTCTCACCGGGGCGTCTGGGCACGTGGGGTGTCCAGGGCAGGGTGAGGGGAGGCAGGAGGTTTTCTGTGGGACGACAGGTCTGGAAGTGCCCGTCTCTCCCCGCAGGTACGGTGGTTTTTCTCTGGGTGCCGGTGGCTCCCAGGCCCTGCCGTCGGCAGCGGAGATGGACAAGGTGGTGCTGGAAGTCCGTGCGCTGTTCGACATCGCCCCAGTATGTCTGGGGCTCTGATTCCCAACTCGGCTCTGGCCCCAGCTCTGGGAGGGCTCTGGCCCGAGCCCGCTCCTCACCCCATGTCCCCACACCCAGGGCAGCCCCTCGGATCGGCTCCTGAGCAACCTCAGCCGCTTCATCGAGGGCTTGGACACTCGCAAGAACATCAAGGTGCGCCCAGGGCTGGCGGTCCCACAGGGGTGAGAGCAGGGAGGCGGCAGGGGACGTGGCACCTGGGCTTGGAGCGGCCCGAGAAGGACCGAGCCCAGCCAGGGGTGCCGCGGATTCAGCTGGTGGTGATGTTGGGGTGAGAAAGGGGGTTCTAAACTGCTGGGGTCCCCTGGGCCGCAGGTCTGGTTCAACAACAAGGGCTGGCACGCCATGGTCTCCTTCGTCAACGTGGCCACCAACGGGCTGCTGCGCGCCCGGCTGCCCGCCGGGACCGACCCCGCGCTCTACGGCATCACGGCCACCAACCACCCCCTCAACCTCACCAAGGAGCAGCTCTCAGAGGCTGCCCTGTGAGTACCAGGGAGGGGGGTCCTGCGGGGTCCCTCCCCCAACTCATCCCTGGCTGAGCCCACCCCTCCGCGACAGGATGGCCACCTCGGTGGACGTGCTGGTCTCCATCTGCGTGATCTTCGCCATGTCCTTCGTCCCGGCCAGCTTCGTGCTCTTCCTCATCGAGGAGCGGGTCAGCAAGGCCAAGCACCTGCAGTTTGTCAGCGGGATGAAGCCCGTCACCTACTGGTTGGGCAACTTCGCCTGGGACATGGTGCGGGATGGGGACAGGGATGGGGACGGCGATGGGATAGAGATCTTGCGGGGGCTGGGTCCCACTCGTGACCCCCCTCCCCGGCTTCTCTGTGCCCACAGTGCAACTACCTGGTCCCTGCGCTGCTGGTCGTCCTCATCTTCCTCTGCTTCCAGCAGAAATCCTACGTGTCCTCTGCCAACCTGCCCTCCCTGGTGCTGCTGCTGCTGCTCTACGGGTGAAGGGCCGGTGGAGCTCAACGGGGGCTCAGCTCCTCCCTGGGGCTGGACCCTGGGGAAGTGGGGGGCGCAGGGGGGCTCGGAGCGGCTCCTGAGGGGTTGTGGTGCTGGTGGGTGGGTGCTGGTGGGTGGGTGCTGGCTCGCCCTGTTGTGCACGTCGGCCAGCCCCTGTCTCTCTGCCCCTCCAGCTGGTCCATCACCCCTCTGATGTACCCGGCCTCCTTCCTCTTCAGCATCCCCAGCACTGCCTACGTGGCCCTGACGTGCATCAACCTCTTCATCGGCATCAACGGCAGCGTGGCCACCTTCGTGCTGGAGCTCTTTGTGGACCAGGTGAGCCCCAGGGTTGCCCTGGTCCCACCTCCTGTCGCTGTGGGGTCGGTACCAGCCCCCTCACCTCTTTCCTCGCTGCCCTGGCAGAACCTCAACAACATCAACCGCATCCTGAAGAAACTTTTCCTCGTCTTCCCTCACTTCTGCCTGGGCCGAGGCCTCATCGACATGGTGAAGAACCAGGCGATGGCCGACGCCTTCGAGAGGTTTGGTGAGTCCAGGGGTATCAAGGCTGCTCCTCCTCCCCAAAACCCAGCTGGTGAGAGGACCCTCCCCGGCATCCCCCTGTTCCTACAGCCCCTCTCACCGCTCACAGGGGACAAGCGCTTCGTTTCCCCTCTCTCTTGGGACCTGGCAGGGAAGAACATGTTTGCCATGGCCATCGAGGGCATCGTCTTCTTCCTCTTCACCCTCCTGCTGCAGTACCGCTTCTTCCTGCCTCTGGGGTGAGGACCGGCCGTGGGACGGCCGTGGGGTGGCCGTGGAGTGGGGCAGCCCTGGAAAATGTCCCTGCCACTGTTGTCCCCAGACCACGGGCTCTGCAGTTGCCCTCGCTGGGGGAGGAGGACGAGGACGTGGCCAGGGAGCGGGTGAGGGTGGGCAGCACCTTCCCGCACGCCCACCTCCTGCTGCTGAAGGACCTGACCAAGGTGTGTGACGCGGGGACGGACCCTGATGAGGCTCCAGCCTCTCCCGTAGCCCCCGGTCCCGCCGGCGGGTGACGGATGAGGAACCACCCGGTGCCACCCCGGCTCTGCCCCGCAGGTTTACCGGCGCAGGAAGGCCCCGGCGGTGGACCGGCTCTGCGTGGCCATCCCTCCTGGGGAGGTGAGTATCGGACAGACGGACGGATGGACATCGGGCACCATGGGCAGAGCTGTAACCCCGCTCTGCACCCCGCAGTGCTTCGGCCTCCTGGGGGTGAACGGCGCTGGCAAGACCTCCACCTTCAAGATGCTGACGGGGGACACGGAGGTGACGCTGGGGGAGGCCTGGCTGAAAGGGCACAGGTGGGTGGCACACAGGGACCCCCGCCAACGACTGCTTGTCCCCACCCCCTCATCCCTGTCCCCTCGCCCTCGTCCCTGCAGCGCTCGGCTTCATCCTCATCCTCACCCCTGCGGCGTCCTCCTCCCTATTCCCGCAGCACGCTCGGCTTCGTCCCCGTCCCCGGAGCTTGTCCCCGTCCCCGCCGCGTGCTCAGCCGTGTCCCCGTCCCCGCAGCGTGCTCACCGACCTGCAGGCCGTCCACCAGCACATGGGATACTGCCCCCAGTTCGACGCCATCACCGATCTGCTGACGGGGCGGGAGCACCTGGAGTTCTACAGCCGCCTGCGCGGGGTCCCGGAGGAGGAGACCCCCAAGGTAGGGTCCATGCCCCACCCGGCGCTCCCCTGTCCCAGCTCCAGGAGATCCCCATCCTCGTCCCCTCCCGCAGGTGGCTCGGTGGGGCATCGCCAAACTGGGGCTGGGGCCGCACGCGGACCGGCCGGCCGGCAAGTACAGCGGGGGCAACAAGCGCAAGCTCTCCACGGCCATAGCCCTCCTCGGCTCCCCGCCTGTTGTCTTCCTGGTGAGCGGGGGGCAGCGGGGAGGGGTCCCGCGGTAGCACCTGAGCGGTGCTGATACCGCTGCTGGGGGGTCTGTCGCAGGATGAACCCACGACGGGGATGGACCCGCGAGCCCGGCGTTTTCTGTGGGATTGTATCCTCAGCGTCATCCGGGACGGCAGGTCCGTGGTGCTCACGTCCCACAGGTGAGGGGTCCGGGAAAGCAACCCCTGCCCCCGTGGCACCCTTGGTGGGGGGGGACGCTCCTCCCCTCACACCTTCCTCCTGCCCCTGGCAGCATGGAGGAGTGCGAGGCGCTGTGCACCAGGATGGCCATCATGGTCAACGGCCGGTTCTGCTGCCTGGGCAGCGTCCAGCACCTCAAGAACAGGTAACGGGGCCGGGGGCTCGGCAAGGACCCCGACAACAAGGGCTGACCTCCCTGTGGAAACATCCCTCCTCTTCCCACACAGGTTTGGGGACGGCTACACGGTGGTGGTGCGGGTGGGGGGCCCCGGGCCGGCGGCGGTGGAGAGCCTGCTGCGGGGTCGCTTCCCCGGCATGGTGCTGAAGGAGCGGCACGGGGGGCTCCTCCAGTACCAGTTGCCCTCCGGCGCTGGTTCCTTGGCCAGCATCTTCAGCGTCCTGGCCACCCACCGCGTGCCCTGCCACATCCAGGACTATTCCGTGTCCCAGACCACCCTGGACCAGGTGACGGGGCGCACGGGGCGCAAGGAGGCGAGGGCCGTGGTCCTGCCGCCGCCACCCTCACCCTGCTCTCCCCACAGGTCTTTGTGCACTTTGCCAGGGAGCAAAGCGATGAGGACCCTGAGGAGACCGCGGCCCCGGAGCAGAATGCGGCTCCGGCGGTGCCCAGCCCGGGGAGGAGGTTGACATCGTTCCTGGAGGACGACAGTTACCAGGAGAGCACTGTCTGAGGAGTCCATGGTGTCCCACAGACCCCTCCCCAGCTGTCACCACTGCACAAACTGGGATCCAGGGGCCACTCAGGACCCCCAGAGCTGCTCCGTGGGGGCCTGGCCGCATCCTGCCCAGGGGCTCCAGGGCCATCATCCCTGTGGGACAATCCGTGTGCTGGGGAGGGTCAGAGCATCAGGGCAGGGCTGGCCCCAGCTGCCCCTCAGTGGAGTTGTACCCTCTGGGGGGGGTTGAAGTGGACAGAGGGGGTCCGTCCCCTCCCTCCGGGCAGGGCTGGGTGCTGGGGCTGGCCCTGGGACCCAAGATGCTGCTGTATCGGAGCGATTCAATAAAAGACCCGCGGTACTGCCTGAGGGGGCTGGGTCACCCTCGCGGCGCTGCACCCCCCACGGGGGAACGTGAAGTGGGGGACAGAGCGGGGTGGGGGGGGGGGCACAGCAGGATGGGGGTGGCCCTTGCACAGGGGTGGCACAGAGCAGCCGGCACGACCCCTGGCCCTGTTGCCGCCCCTCAACCCCTTCCCTGCAGCTCCTTGAGCGGTCGAAGGTCAGTCAGGGTCTTCCTCACCCTGGATGGTCCCTGGGTGGGGGGTCCCCGCCTGCCACCCACCCTGGGGCTCCTTCCTCATCACCTTCTCTCTCTCCAGTGCTGGGCGAGGGTCTCGCCCCCTCATCCGGGTGTCCCCTTGGGACGTGCCTTGCACAGGGAGACCGAGTAAAGGTTTCTGGGGTGCCCATCAGCTCTGAACCCCCTTCTCCTGTGCTGGAGGCCACAGACCCTTCCCCACGGGGCTGCTCCTGCTGCTCCCCTTGACCCTGATGGCACCGTGGCGGGGGGAGGTCCGGTAGCCACCGCCTGCGTCTCGGGGCAACCCCGGCACGGAGCGAGGGGGTCCAAAAAAGTGTATCCACCGGGTTGGGGGTTGTCCATAAGGGGTCTCTCGGGGTCGACATCATTCCCGAGGGGAAAAAAAATATGGAACGCTTCACGAATTTGCGTGTCATCCTTGCGCAGGGGCCATGCTAATCTTCTCTGTATCGTTCCAATTTTAGTATATGTGCTGCCGAAGCGAGCACGAATCTGCCTTTACCCAGAGTGATATTTAAACCTCTCTACTGCTTTAATTTTAAGGTCATTGCGAGGGTGTCCGCGTCACAGTCCCGCTTTCCCTCGCGGCATTATACCGTATTCCCATCTCTATGCCTTCGCGTTGCTATACTTAAAATCGGCCTATTTTTAATCCGAATTTTAGATTATTTTTTACTCGGCGGAGCGGCCGGGAAAGGCTCTTAATTTACATAGCGGGGCGGGGCCGCCCGTGTCGTCCGCCACCGTCCCGGCATTCCCCTCGGCGGCGCTCGCGCAGGCGCCTTCCCGCCGTCGTCGGTGCCGGCGGAGGAAGATGGCGGC
>VWZK01004766.1:0-48264 GCA_013396935.1 Baryphthengus martii
TCTCCATCCCTGGAGGTATTCAAACAGCACATGGACCTGGTACTTAGCTACACGGTTTAGTGGTAAGCTTGCAGTGTAGGGTCAAAGGTTGGACTAGATGATCTTGAAGGTCTCTTCCAACAAAAGACATTCTGTTATTCTGTGTTAAATTCATCTTTCAGCTTTATTTCAGCTTTCCAGTTCTCTCCATCTATAGATGGCAGTGAAGGTTTTATTAGGGACTTAAGAGTATTCTTGTGTCCTCCTTCTTTGGCTCTGCTTCAAAATCCAACGGTGTACAACTCTTGACACATAGTCTATTTTCAGTCTTTCTGTTAATTTGAGTCAAACTGTGCAAACACTCTTTATGTTTGTATTTTTGTTATAACTCTTTCCTATAGCTTGTTGTTTTTAGTCTTATAAGGTGAACTATTTCTTTAATAACTAGCGCATCTATTACATTGAATATCATTAGATCTAATAATTAGATTGTAATCTTGTGTAGGATATTTGAATCTACAGAAAGCTCATTAATAATGCTTTTATTACTAAGATAGTGTTCTCTAGCGTCCTTAATCATCAGCTAGATCATTGTACCACCTAGTCTCCTTTTGCACATATTCGTGGATTATTTTAAAATACTGATGTTCTTAGTTTTTAAAAGCATGATCAGGCACTTGATGTATCATGTCAATATTGCTCATATTGTCACTGAGCTAATATAAGTACCAGAGAAAGTTGTGAAGCAATACTGGCCATCAGCCAGATAGTGAAGGGAATGATATTACAAGAGGTAGTGTCGCCCAAGAGGAATGGCTTGGCCAAAGGACAGCAACAAGGCTGGTCACAGTCCAGAATATCCCTGAAAATGTTAGTTTGCCTACCATCACTGCATTTACATCTTTTGAAATGAGCCCAGAATTAAGTGGGAGGGAGAGATAAAAAACTAATAAGTGGGCAACCCACAGTAACATGAAAGGAGGGCATTTATATATACATTGTTTCCAGCTTTCTCATTGTGCTGTTGGCCCTTGATACTTCTTAATCTTTACTCTGAGGTCCATCTGATATAGGTAGTACTGATAAAACTAGTCCTGTCCAATGCATTCAAAGGTGTTATTAATTGCTTCAAAGAGAAATTCAGATGACTCTGTCATGTCTGAATTGAAAAAGGTAAAACAGTGAAAATTCAACAAACAGTAGTAATTGCTAATCTGGTTGTATGCTTTTACCACTGTAAGGCCTCGTGCTAGGTTACACTTTCTAGTACCACCTATTTTTGTATTGTCACTTTCAATTTCCAGCTCTTTAAAAAGGCTGATTCAGTATTTTTATTACCATGTAATATGAAAGCAAGAGTGACATTACTATAAATTGGTGTTATTATGTAATAATGTTTTCTAAGAATTTGACACTGCTTCTGAGGGGGTTTGGAGGGTTTTTTGTTTGTTTGTTTTTAATCTTGAGTAACTTTGATTCAGAGATATTTTTTTTAATTTTTTTTTCTCTTCAAGTGAAGACATTTGGCCAGTTGAGGGCACTGCACTATAACACAAGGAGAGACAGAACCCTCCGTTTCATTTTTCAAAATGTGATTTGTCATTTCAACAAACTTATTTATAAACTTAACTTACAAGCATCTGAATTTCCCCAACGTTAAACTGGCAAGTTGCCACACTAAGGAAAAACGCTACTTGTACTGAAACTCATCAGTTAAATGAGAAACTTAACCAACCCTGAAAGGCTTAACTTGGCATTGTGGTTATATTTTCTTTTCTGGAAAACAGACTATTGTAACAGGCCACAGAAGGCTGTCAAAATATAACTAAGTGCATATACCAAGTAAGCCTCTATGCAACAAATGGTTCAGATCTGATGGAAAAGTCTGAAATAAAAGGTTGTTTTGGAAATAGAAGCTTCTACAAAAACATAACATTTCATATAATTAATTTTATCGTAATGAGTTTTGTAATAATTTCATAGAATTTTAGAGTAGGAATAAATTTTTCATGAAGGGGATGAGATGACCTTGGGATATATATCTGCAAATATCAGTCTTGCATGAGAAATAATTTACAAATAATGTCACTATTTTCAGATCAAAGTAAGACTTATATTTGTAGCTTTGTTTTATTCAGAATTTATTGTTTATCTCAGTAGCAAGTTAGAGGATGGAAATAAAGCAACTCTTTCATTTGTTATTGAAAAGAGTGCAAAGAGATAGACTGGATTCCTAGTCTTTAGTATTGACATGTTTTATATGTTTGGGGATGAGAGTAGTAAAGGGGAAGAATCATTTTATAAAGGCTTTGCTTGGACTTCATAATTTATTGAAGTTGTCAGTTAAAGATTCATATTACAATGCAAATAATTGTTCCTATCAAGCTCTATGACATTGACAATATTGATAACTTCATTTATATGCATCCGTGATAAAAGTTTGATAGATATAACATTACAGTATGTTCTTTTCTGAAGATGAGAGTATGACTCATCTTAGATCACTTCAGTCTCTTGTTGTTACATGAAATGAAGTGCCAAGCATGGTACTCATTCTTCTGGGAAAGAGACAAAAAAGCCCAAAACAAAACAAAAAAAACAAAGCAAAAAACAAGGATAAACATGATGATTGCTACGACAGAGAAGAGTGGCACTGTCTTATACCATGGCATAGGTAGAAATAAATGAGTGTACATTTTCTTTTAACCTCGACCTCATGATGTTTTAATAGTTTCAACTTTAATGCTTTTTATATGAGACTAAATTGGATGTATATAAATCGTTCTAACTACCATTGTAAGTAACAGACACTTCATTGCATTCGTTGTGTCCATTTATCTGAAGTACATTGATGGAAATGAAAAGCACAAAAGGTTAAGACATCATGGTGTTGGCAGCTAAAGTACATAGGTCATTCCTAATTTGGTCTAGCTCCATTCACAAGCTATGTCAGAAGGTGTGTTTTGTATTGTCAGCATGCGATGGAAAAAATACTTCCCATTTCTCCTATATGTGCTTTAACTATGTATCTTTCAAAATGTCTTCCTGATTTTTAAAAATATATTTCAAAGACACATCTTTGAAAGGAAAAATAAGTTCATTAGTAAAAAAAAAATGCTGTGTGCATCTTCATTTCATTGTGCATCTTCATTTCATTATGCATTTAAAAACAATATCAATTTTGTTCCTCAGGTTAATACTATGGAACAGCTGGTAATTCAGCTGCAGTAAAAGTACAGTGCACATTTATTTCCTCCACATTGCAATATTTTCTACGAAAATCAAACGTAGATCTTTTTCAGTTAGCCGTCTTCTCCATCTAGTAAAGCTATCTCATTGTGTACAACAGGAGTGTTCACAAAAATAACACTTGGTAAGGTATCTTGTATCTACTTATGACTATTTTCTTGGGTAATCCTGACACAAATGAAAGAATGTATCCTAGGCCTGATATTTCACTTATTTCTAAATGTATATAGTGCTTTGCACAAAATGTTATATACATAAAACCAAAGTTTTAAAGCAATAACCAAATGCTTGTTGCTCAATTAACACACAAATTAGGTTAACTCCTAGTTACCTCTATTTCTGTGCCTGGGAAGTAAAATATAGAACATTGCAGTCAATGTTCTACATTGCAACTAATGTACTTCTATGTTTGACCCTAAATTGGATTGATAAGTTAAAGCCGATAGGTAAAATTCTTGCTTTGGTCATTTGACTGCTGTGTTAACCTCAGTGCTTAGAAACTTTATGAAGTTGCTTTAAGCAAATTTAAGTGATAGAAATTCTTTAAAACCTGGTTGTTCCTCATGGATTTCTCAACTTGACACTTTCACAGTTGCACATGTTTTGTCTATAAAAAGAAAGATTTTACGTGATTGACTCCAAATGGAACAATGAAAGTTGCTTTTCAGGTTGGGTATACTGAAATAGATGCCAGACAAATACCAGTGCCAGTTGCTTGTGTGCTTTTTTTTTTTTTTTAGTGCACTGTAATTTGGAGAAGCAATTATACTCTCTCTTTTACTTCAGATTAGACCCCCTATCTCCAGGGCTGTTTTTCCCCATCACCCAACAATGCATTTAGATGTTATCACCATGTTCTCCAAAAACTTTGCCCTAATTGCTTAGCTGTTTGTTTGTATTGCTAAGACAATTTATCTCTGGTCTCTGGGTCAAAATGAATGTATCAGACCATTACAGTACAGAAAGCTTAGTATGTGGGCACTGAAGCTTGCAGTCATTGCACGCTATATTGAGTTCTGTTCCTCCCGTTTCACATGGCTGTTTTGCTTCTAGCATGCTGTAATGGCATTTTTCATAAGTTACTGATACTTATCTCCTCTGGTTTGCATTAGTTGGACTGCATACATCCAAGGACTAGCAAGAATAGATAATCTTGATGGCATTTTTTAATTTAGGCATCTGTCTACAATATATGTGGTGCTCATTAGTATTAAAATATGTTTTAAGACAAAGCACAAAGAGCTAATAAAGCTGTTCTTATGATGATTTCTCTTACTTCAGCAGTTGCTACTGAAGGATCCCCTCCAGTAGGTTCTGTGACTTGTCCCTGTAGTAATGCAAATCCAATAATTCAATCTAATTGATATTTGTTTTCTTGGACATAGCTTTCCTAGAAGTTTCCACATGTTCCTGTGCTTACTTAGCTATTTTGTTATTAAAAAAACCCCAACTACTTGTAAACTTAAATGTGTGCAACATTCACTGTGCATTTCAGATAACCAAAGCACGTACTCTTCCTGTATTTAGTACTTTTCTTACTCTTTCTAGGCTGTGACTGCAGTAGATTTTATACATCTTCATCTCAGAATTTCATTGTTTGTGGAAGTTCACATGGTTTCTCATCTTGACAAAGAAGTAGAGATGGAATGTTTAATGTAGGAAAAATTTCGATTTGTTTTGTATGCCTAATCTTTTATGTCTTACTCTGAGTGAAAGGCTTCCATTAATCTCATGTTATCCACCTGCCAAGCTCTGCTTAAATTTTAATTTAGAAATGAACCTGTTTTGAGTTAAACAAGCACTAGGCAATGAGAACTTGCTAGCCAAGTAACTGCTATGATACCTTGAGAATTTTGACTGCAAGTCTTTTGTTTGACTCTTCTTGAAGGGAAACCCAAGGTTAGCTCTAAATAATGTACAATTTATTAAGCTAGTTATCTCTGATGTTTCTATACAACACTGCTGCTGTCAGTGAGGGTGAATTGCTTTGTGACACGAACTTTCACATCCCAGCAGCAGGAATGGGCTGAGCCTGTGCACTTTTCTCATGTTTCCCCCTCATCCCTCCAGTTTCTCTTCTTCTTTGTGGGATGGAAGTTGTATGTGTGTGTGTACGTATGGCAAAAGAACTGGACAACAAAATTTAATTTTGTATGGTCTGCTGAGAAGTCTTGATTGACACCTGAATTCTATTTAAATGATCAAGCTTCTGAGTTTTATCTCTCTGGCTGGTCAAGAATCTGAGTTTATGTATCCTCAGAGGGCCTTAAACGGAGAAGAATGTCTTGCATCTGGAAAACTGGGAGAAAAGTCTTTAACTTCTGTTATCAACACATCTCTTTAGTAACATTGCAGCAGGTCCCTGCTGTGCAGATGTAATCGATAACTAGGATGCAGGGGGTATCTCCATTCGCTTCAAATTTACTCATTTGCTACAATGAGCAGTCAGCCCTGTATGTAGTTGATTAAACATACATTTAGAGGCATAATCGTGTAGGTAGCTATTGGATTTCTGTGAAACGGAGTCTGTAACTCTGTCTTACAGAGGTCTCTCTTTTCTGTGATATTATGTTACACCTTTTTAGATTTCTTTTGTTGTTTGTTTGCCCAGTTGCAAAAGCTCTTAACCAACCTGTGTGCTTGAACCCCTGTGTATTTACTTGGAGTCTAAATTTAATTTTGTCACTCATGCATAGTATTAAAACCTGAAAATTAAGTCGGAATTATCCTCCTGCTTACTTTACAGCAAGTCTGTGTGTGCGATGAGTAAACACACTGTGGGTGGCCTAGGGTAAAATAAAATTTAAGTGCTTGTTCGCAAGGGCAGCTTTCTTCACCTTCAACAGATAAACACCTAGCCATGGTTTTGCAGATTTTACTAGTTGGTTTGTTTGACATGAGAAACAAATACCCCACAGGTGAATGTAAAACTTTTTTTTATAAATTATTTTGGTATTTTCGTAGTCCTGTTGCAAAATCCTCTGAGTCCTCTAGTGCTCAAAACACGAGTCTTATTTTTTTGATGTTTGGATTCATGACTCTGCCAGATCCCATATCTCAGACCTTTGTAACTAAATCAGAACTAGCAGAACCAAAATATATGCCCTTACCTTGTCCATTCAGTCTTTATTTCAGACAAGTATCACACAAGAAAATTATAGCAATTGAGGAAAAAAAAATCCTTATAGTATCACAAGTTACACCTCTTTTTGCGTTGCATCATTTGAGCACCAGTAGTGACCATTTCTAAAATCTCTATTTCAGCAGAAGAATTTTGATGCTTTAATGCATGAGCTAATGAAGAACCGTGTCCAAGGTTATTTAATCTTATCTTTGTCTGTTCCTTGTTCAGTAAGTGCTTATCTCTTTCACAAATAGAAGAGGCATGAGCTCATTATAGAATTTGCTATTCAAGACATCACCATTTCCCTTACTACTTCTCATCTGAGATGGCTTTTCTTCTAGCACTGCCTGAAGAAGGTTAATATAAGTATCAAAGTTTGACAAGATACACACTTCTCCCTGGGTAAAGGGTTTCTGCTTGTTCATTAGTTTCGGCATTCCTGTTTAGTTACAAAGAAATAGCATAGAAGTGTCTGACAATTCAGGTGGGTGACTTTATTTCAGAAATATCCTTCACAGTAGTAACCACAGTCTCCTTATCTATCTGTTTTAAAATGCCTCAGTTTATTGAGGGGGTTGGAAAGTGAAGGAAGCAATTTAAGTTCAAGGTCTTCTGGTTTACTGTTAGTTCTCATTTGAGTTCTTTTATTTAAACACAGCTGGCCTGTCTTGGACTAGCAACCAGCTGTGCTCTGGCAGGTGAAATCTGTAGTTGTGCTGCTAAAGCCAGCAATGGAAGCCTGTGGAGTCAGGGAGAAATCTCAGGAACTCCTTGACATGGGATTGGCTCATTCTCAGAGTGCAATGAAGAAACTTCTCCGTGCAGGTTTCTGGACCCAAATTAGTAAATGGATTGGAAACTGGGATGTTCACAAAAGAGCTTGTGTTGAGTAACTGTGAGCTGCAGCCTGTGAGCTACCTGGTTGCAGTTACTCTGTAGGCAGGCTCTGAGAGTCAAATGTTTGCCCGTGTCTACAACAAAAGAATGACTTCAAAGAGGACTCGCAGTGCAAAGAGTTTGGGACTATTGCACAGTAACCTGTGGAAAGACAACTTTTGTTCAAATACAGTCCACAAAGTCCAAATCACAAGTAGGAAACAGGTTTTGGGTCATATAGATTGTCCTTTGATATTTTTTGAATATATACATTTTGTAAACCTCAGTGATACTGAGTATGAGATCCATGAACAAATGTTTTTCAGTCGGTGAGATATTCTGATAGTTGAGTGTAATCTTCCCTGACTTCAAATCTACCTGTTAGTTTCAGATAGCAAACTAAGAGATCTTACCTTCATTTCCTTCAGATGATTATGGACATATAAACAGTGCTTGATCACTACTCAGCCACATAATACTTGTCATGTTTGTTGTAATGTTCCACCGACTTGGCATTTTCTGCAGTTCTAATCATTTTTGCTCTTTAGCACATGTCATTTTGCATAATATCTATGGAGCAAAGTGAAAGTGTCTTTAGCAGCAAAGAACAGTGAAAATTGTTCTGGTATTAATCATAGCTATAGGACTCTTAGGATTTTATTTTTTATTTTTTAATTTTAATCACTTCTCTTGTGTTCCTTAATGGCAATCATCTACAAAAATTTTGACTAAGGGAATTATGAGCTTGAGACAGCAAGAAAAGGAAAAAAAACCACCTCTGGCCTAAGAATGTTATAAACACAGCTTTACTACTTTTCTGTTTGTAGGTTAAAAAAAGAATTTTCAAATGCTGGTGTATTAAGGAGTTTTTTGGGAATAGAAGTTACAAGACAAGATTACTGTGGGTTTACCCATACTTGTACCTATATACAGTAAAGTATTTTATGATTATAAGACAAGAAATGAACATTATCTTAAGGAAGGTTCTTGTTTATGTCTGTCTGTTCTTAGTCAGTGGCACATATTTAAAACAGTATCTGGCATGAAAAATCTTTTGTTGTCTAACTGCTACAGAGAATGATGTTTTCCAAAAGCACGATTGTCAAAGTATGCATGTAATGTTGTGCTGTAAGTATTTTCAGTGGGAGTAGTAAATGATGCTGATGATGTGTTTTCTTTTCAGGGAAAAATTGCTTTAATGCATTGGCACAAATTCAAGCGAATGACAGTAGAATGGTAAAAGTTTGTTGTTGGTTTGCCAACAAAAATGAAATGTGAACTCGGTGAACTAAAGAAACATACGGCCACCTAACTGAAAATTTGAGTCAGGTTTTGCATGTGCTTTTCTTCTTTTCCTGTACCAAGAAATGCCCTATAGGTATTCTGTATCTTTGTTTTGTTCTTTAAGTTCCTTAAAGAAAAAGAATAAGCTAATTAGTGAGATTCTCAGCTATACCTTGTCATGCTAAAGGAAGAATGTCACTTCTTACAATCTGTCACAGTAGTTAATGTTTCTTCTCTACTTATGTCCAAACTTAACTATGCTCTTTTAGGTATCATATGATCAAGTTAAATACTTTTAAAAACATAATTCTTGTAGCACTTTTAATGGAGTAGTGTACTTTCCATTGCTTGAATTATTTCAGATTGGGAAGTTCAGTCTCTGCTTCACTTTACCCATTCATTAAAGTACGAAGTAGGTATCTCAGAACTGGAATGAGATTGCTGCAAACTCACACATTCCTGCAACGTATTCTGAGGTTTTCGAATGAGAAATGACACTTTAAAAAAAAAATCACTATGTGATACTCCTGAGAAAAGGCAAATAAGCACTTTTTTACCAATCATATACAAATGACCATCTGTCTCTGTGAAGATGAATTCTTTCCTTCGCAAAAGAAAATTGATAGCGCAAACTGCTCTGTCCTTTGGAGCAGAAGCTTACTCTTTCTCTGGAATTTTTAATTAACTATCATAACTGTTGAAATAAAACAAAGGCCAGTGTGGCTTCCAAATACTTTTAAATATTGCTACTTTCTTTTTACAGCTGAATTAAAAAGCATGGAGCAAGAGACAAGAGGGCTAAAATGGGAATAGAGAAGGGAAGTAAAATGACCTGTTAAAGATCAGCTGTTTATTAACTGGTAACAAAAGAGGTTTTTAAGAAAATTCTGTTGAGTCTCAATAAACAAAAGGAGTAGGGAGTGAATTATAGTAGAGATAAATGAAAGGTAGGACACTGGACAAAGAATAATAAAAAGCCACACGTGTGCTTATTTTTTTTTGGAGGGGGGCGAGTCAGTTGGTTTTTCGAGCTCACAAGGGTTTCTTGCAGAAGTCACGTGAGAAGGATGAATTAAGCAGTTTTTCTGTTTCCTTTTTACCCTTCAGAAGAAAAAAATGATACATGAATCTTTATGTCTAGTTTTGTGGAAGGTGTGGCTCAAGAAAACTAGTTCCTCCAGGTAAAAAGGCTCTCTCGTTGGGGAGTATTCAAAAGCAATTGAGTAATTTAAGGGAACAAATTGTTGGGAACTTTGGTGTAGTTATTAAAAAAAAAAAAAAATCACATCAAAATATAGAAGCAATATTTAAACCAAGAACCAGCCATAAAGACTCTTTCTCAAAGTTATGAGTAGATCCCTCTATTTCTTACCAAGTGCTTCATTTTCTTTCACTAGTTCTTTTCCAGGTCTTCTTACTGATATGTTACAGAAAACCTGACTGTTTATCACTCTCATGGTTGTGATTTCACAATCAATTTAAGCTGATCTAAGACTGTGCTGCCTCCAAAAAGGTTTGCCTGGCTCTTCCTTCTGTGCTCCTGCCTCTCTGTTTCCACTTTTTCCCTTTTCTCAGCACTAGATATTATACAGGTCACTTACCTAGCTAAATACTTGCAAAAGACCCAGTAGAAGAGGCTGGGAGTATAAAAGAAGAAAAGAAATCTTTCATTAGCTTGGGACAATTCCTCACTTTGAGAATATAATGAAGACAGAATTTTTTCCACGTGGGCTGTCAAGGTTTATGGGAGCTACTCTTCTTAACTTCATCGTTAAAACTCTTGGCCTTCTTCTTTCACTTTTCATATGGGCACATTAATGGTATGGTCAGCCTCCTGTTTGCCTGAGTCTGTAGCCAAACCAGGTCACAATAGACAGATTAATGGATGCTAACTGAGATGACCTAGAAAAGTGTGTGAAATTTGGACTGTTTTCCTATTCCTTAATTACTAAATTATGTTTAAAGACAGTAACGTGAAAATAAGCAGTTGCATTTGAAGCATGTATCCCAAAGCATCTTGTATTTTCACTTAAACTTCAACAGATGTTTAAGTACAGTGCACACTTTAAGGGAAATAACTTTATATCCATTGAGGATGTGGGAGACAAGTAACAAAAAAATACATTCAGCTACAATATTCTGCGTCAGATTTATCTGCATTCAAGAACGTTAAGACTATTTTATAAATTCACCAACTAGGGCATTTTAAAAAGAAAAATCTAGAATAAAAAAATGTAATTTCAGAGAGTTAAGTCAGACATTAGGCAAAAATAGAAACACTGTTCAAAAGAGAGAGTAATCCAATAAGGATGTGCCAGGATTGGACTGGACAAGGAGCCTAGGTTAAGGAATAATGTATGTCTGCAGGAGGAAAGCCAGGGGTTTGGAAGACCCATTCAACGATGCACTGAGTGACAAGGAGTAATCTTAGTATTTATTAGGCTTGAAATATCCCTCTTCCCCTCACAGCTTTTAATGACAGGAAAATAGTGTCAGGTATGAGTGTTTTGAAAGAAAACTTCTGAGTATCAGCCCTTCTAACTTAGCTTTTGGAAAATGAGTAATTTTTTGTTTCAGTAACTGTTTTGCAGAGTAGTTCTGTAGATCATTCTTGTGAGTGATTCATAAAGGAGGTCAGTAAGATCATATTTCGCCTAGCTATATTTAGTGATGCAACAGTAAATTCTTTCTTCATCCAAAACAGGTATGTCTGAAAAAAATGGAATGGGAAATTGTATATAATTTTTTGTGTGGTGTTAAATAAGTACTTTTCAAATGGTTTTGCCTTGTAAATACTATTTACTTGGATATGGTGACTAAATTATATATTTAATCAATATTTTACTACTGCTATCTTCTTCCTTTTTCTCTACTATTTGTTTTGATCTTGAAATACAAGATGCCTTGCAGCTGAACAACCACAACTCAGTTAGGCTGTAGTCACTGTGTCCCCGCTATATTCATGTTCAGTGAAACATCTGAAAAAGCTGCAACTTCATATATTGTAACATGTAGTACAGAACAGAACAATCATGTTACTGGAAGATGGTGGGAAGAACAATCTTTTCCTTCTCAAAGAGGAGCACACATTCACTTCAAGACTGTTTGGAACATTTGGAGGAGCACATTGTGGCCCCTGTTAGAATAACTGTGCTAGGAGTGGCTATGAGAGTTCGTGAACTTAAATGCTTCCAGCTCAGTCAGTGTAAGAAGCCTGGAATGTGGTGATATCATGGGCAGTTTTGCCAAGTGACTTCCAGAAGTAACTTTTTGTTGTTTGATGAATATTGTTTTCAGAAATCCCTTCATACTTTGTGACATCGCCTTTGGATGTATTCAGCACAGAAAGCTCTCAAGTTTTCGTTTATGGAATGTGCAAGTGCTGTCACCCCAGGACTCTTTCCTAAGGTCTAAGTTGATATGCTTGATTTGCTGTCGTTCATTGCCTATGACTTTCGATTGGAATTTTTTGACAGATCTGGAAACAGGAAAAACAAAGAAAACTGACAACTGCCAGTTGTATCATAATTGAAGTATAAACTTCAAAACCATGTTCTCTCTCTTTTTTTTTTTTTCTTCTTTTGTTAAATAACACCTATTAATGATCCCTAAAGACTCTTACCTGTGGGCTGTTTTGGTGCTAGGCAATTGACATTTCTTGCTGGACACTTTAGAGCTTACATGCTTCCTTTTGGCAAGTGACTATATATATCACAGTCACTAATCTTGTTAAACTCTGAAAAAGAAAATTAGACTCTCATTTCAAATGTAGCACCATTTATTTTCTGGTACATCTTTCTACTATTTTCCCTACATATGTTTAAAAATCTACAGGTTTTATATTTTTTTTTTTTCAGTCGTGCTAATGCTTAAGTTCTCTTTTACAGCAAACTAGACAGCAACTGTGATTTAGATCATGTTGCGAGTACTTATAACCAGAATTCTTTATGTACTGCCAGCAGTGCTTCAGTAGTATCATAGAGATGAGTGTAGCTACCTGTCCAAGTGTCCTCATTTTCTGAGCCAAGATAACAGGTCCTGAAGAGGTTTATTCTGCCTGCACCTCTGCTTCCACCCTAAGCAAATGCAGAGGGTGCTTGGGACAAGCAGTTAGCATTGGAATAGACAAAGCTAGGCTAAAAGGTCAGTCTCCTGATACACTGGGGCTAAGCTCCTGGTACCATTGCTCATCTTGTCTCTCTATACATTTGAATCATGCTCCAATGACTAGCGTACGTAGACCATCTGAAGATATCATTAAAAGTCCTTTTTTCTTTTTACTTTAACCACATTTTCTACAAGGTACGGTAGAAGAATACAACCTTTCCTGGTTCATGCAATGTGCATTTCATTTTGAATGTGTGTTTCTCAGGCTAAGGACTGAGCTTGTTTTTTCAAGAACCTAACTTTTCAGGGCACTTGCATGTGGAGAAAATGGCCCGAAGGGCTCACCTCTAATTGTCATATGCTGTCACATTTCTGAAAATCTGAGTTTTGGTTATAACTAGTGTGCATTCTTCTGAAAATCTGTCTTGAACCCAGTTGTTGCATAAACAGGTAACTCAACAATTAATATCTTGTTTTTATGGTTAGAATTATGTGGATAAAATTAATGAAATGCAATACCGACCTGAACTTTCCCTCTGCACACATACTAGACTGAGTCCAAAAACTTCCCACTGCCCAGAAGTAGATACACCCACTGCGCTTCATAGAATAAGTCACAGACATCGAAATGCTTCTCATGAGGCAGCTGTGTTCATAGTGAGCTGCTGAGGTTTGTCTAGCACAAATGGGAGAAAGAAGCACTAGAGATTATGGAAATAAATGTTTCTGCAAAATTTCCAGCCTAGCCCAGAAATAGTGTCTTCCACTGCATGAGACTAATTATTGATTGCAATGATATTTTTTAATTTAGTGAATATTTTTACACCATTAGATCTTTTGAGGTAGGAAAAAACCCAACCCTTTAAGCACAAATACTGTAACCTGGTAGAGCCTGTGTATTTTACTTTTGTTCATTACAAGAGATGACAAAGTGCCTTTGGAAGAAAAGCTTCCACTTGCAAATAAAATGCTCTAGTACTAACTTGGATGTTAAGAAAGTTTTCTTTTCATTTGCCACAGATGTTGTTAAATTTTAGCCAACTTGGAATTTTATGGACAGCAAAGAGGGAGGGTTTTTTTTTGTTTTTTTTTCCTCCTAACATGGTACTAGTTAAATCAGCCCTGGCAAAGATAAAGCAAAACATTGACGCACAACCTTGGAATGAACATATTCAGTCTCTTCTCGTGCAAAACCCAGCAGAAACCCCAAAAGAGTTATTTTTAGCTTTTGTTTTCTCCCAGGATAGATAAATGGAATCAGCTGTGACAGAGACATGATTCACCAGCATGAAAAAGAGACTGATAAAATCCAGAACAAACAAACAAAAGAAGAAAAGAGTTTCAGGGAAAAAAGGGAGAAATGGGTTTATTTTTAGTTTGAGTCCATAGGTTTTGCAGAGTTAAGATTCCTCCTTTTCCCACCTCTGCCCTGCAAGTTGAACAACTTTTAGAGTAATAGGCAATAGACAAGAGCAAGCTTTGTTTATACCAGTAGAAGTCTGAAATGTACCAGAACCCTTATTATTTCTTTCTCTTAGACCTTGCAAGTGTAAATTAAGGCACAACACGTTTTCATAGATATCTGTCAATGTTTTAATATTTTCTAACATGACTGCAGAAAATTGTTTCCTCCTTTGCATCAGCAATCAAAATGTTACGGTTCGAGTATCTTTCCAGTAACAGAAACTTGTGTTTCTTATGAGAGAGAAAGGACATTGGGCTGGTGATTCATTTTTTTCTGTATCTTAAAGATTTGCAGCTCTGATACATTTTGAGTTCATTACAGATGGTTAGTATTAAAAACAGGGGTATTGTATGAGTCTTGAACCAGAAGCTATTAGATAACAATGTGCAGTGTTAACTTCTCTTTAAAGTACAAATCCCTCCAGCTCCCACATTTCACCAGATATTCAACCACCGTCACTGCTGGTTTCTGTTTATTATAGTTCAGAGTGTCTGTGTGTAAGTTCAAATTGTTGCTTTGTTTTGAAGTTCAAATGTGTGCATTTTTCCTATTTATTTTTTTTTTTCCTGTGGATAGAATTTTTGTTGTGTTAGGATATGATGGATTTCAAGTGAACTCAAGCACATTAAGGTGTTTGCATGCAACTTTGCAGAATATATTGATGTCTGAAGATCCGTAAAGCTTTCACGGCAAAACTGTGTTTACGTTAATTCTGAATCTGCTGCCTTTGTGTTAAAGCACAGTGTTCCCAGACAAGTTTCACAAGTCAGATTTTGCAGAAGTTGTCAATTTTGTAGTGACTGTGAGACAAATGCCATTTCCTTTTTCCTCTCTATTTCCACACACACATACACCGCCTCCTCTGTTTCCCCCCATTTTCCTCTCTTTTTCTTACTTGTAAATAGGAATGTGAAATTGGTGCTGGTGTATGGTTTGATAAAGCCAAGCCCTCTGTGGGCAGGATTCTCACAAGAAAGCCTGAGGGAGAGGCAATGATGTTGGGGGAACAGGAGAGATTTCTGCACACAGTGCAGAGAGAGGTACTGAGCTTGAAGGCAATTTCACCCTGTAGGCTCACAATGGTAACAAATGATTCTAGGCATGACTTCCTTGCATTTTCTCCAGAGGGAGTAGAGTGAACTTTAGTGCAAAAATAGTAGCTGGCTGCCGGTCTATTCAAAAAGCAGGGAGCTAAACAATAATGAAGTAAATTATTCTCTGTCTTTAGCGATCACAGAAACTATAGGCATTTAAAGGCTTTAGAATAAGGAGTGTTCATATCAAAGGAGAATCTTCCTCCCTAAAGACTTTATTGTTACGATTTGAATATGTTTTCCTGACAGACTTTATGTAGTGATTGTGGACCTTGTTATGTACGGTAAAATTGTCAGTGCTGTTGGGTTTCCTAAATATTAGGCACTGGTTTAATGAGAGCTTACCTGTATGCATGTTACAGGAGTTTGTGGGTGGTAAGGGCAGCATCTGCAGATTTATGTTGCTCGATCCTTGTAATAAATGAACTGCTTGTTTTCCCTTGAGTAGGTGACACTCAAGTTAACTGTAACTTTATAAACAAAGAAGTGAGTAATATGTGGAGTTTCTTGTGGGTATCAGAATACTAAAGGAGTGTTATGTGTAGAATCTCTATTTCTGGTTTCTTGCTAGTGGCAAATAAGCATAGGGAATTTTTTTATGCATTCATTTTACCTCTCAAATTATCCAGTTGTGAGGCTTTTCTTTCAAGCTCATGTGAATTTTGGAAAAAAAATATACAAGGTGAGAAACAAGAATTTTCACAGTGAAGCTCTATGTTCAGTGAGTGTGTAGGTAGGAGTAAGAGATGTAATCAGGATGATGTGTCTGTCTAAGCCAGGGTGCATATTCATTATGTCAAAACCGAGTGTACTAAATATGAGTAATTTACTGATCTCTTTCCTCTCTCAATATTGGTAGAGTTTATATACCATAGAGTAGGAGAAGATGGAGTAAACCTTTTTTAGAGACACTGATGAAATAAGGTCAGAGCACAGTTAATGCAGTAAATTGACTGTCATGATTTCAAATAGATTAGTTACTCTTATATGTGAGTCTTCGTTTCTTATAAACTGTTTTGTGTTTTCCTTGCTCATGGATTCATGTCTGAAGTGTGATTTGATGGGTCTTTCTTCGGATAGTTAAAGCTATAAAGTGTTAACAACTGATACTTGACAGAGACCTGAAATTATACTTACTACTGTGGCGGGAGGGTGCTGTTTTCTTTTGTGAGGATAATTTTATATTAAGGCCTTTTCTTCTCCCTCTCCATGCAAGTATCTGTTAAAGATCCCTTGGAGTTTTTTTGCTTTATTAAGCGTGAACTTGGTAGTCTGAAAAATGGGTCCTATGTGTCACCAATGGGATCGCTTGACTAGATTCTTCAGAGCATTACTTTTTATTTACATAGTATTTTCAGTAAGTTCATAGTAGCATATTTAAGTACTCTATTAAAAATAGACGCTGAAAGGTGTTCTGTGATACTCAGATGCCAGTCTGTGTAGAGTCAGCCTATGTAATATTCTTCATATCAACATTGTTAGGTAAAGAAAAGTTTTATCAAAGACTTGTAACAAATCCTGTTCTAGCCTTCCCTGAAGATTGAGAAAAGTGCAATATAGTGCAATGTGTGCTCTGCAAGAAGGCTATTTCAGAAGATTTTGAGATTTTTCTA
This sequence comes from Baryphthengus martii, assembly GCA_013396935.1. Classification (NCBI taxonomy): domain Eukaryota; kingdom Metazoa; phylum Chordata; class Aves; order Coraciiformes; family Momotidae; genus Baryphthengus; species Baryphthengus martii. Next base: position 16,792 of record VWZK01004766.1, read on the forward strand.
TTATACATGTGTGACTAAATCTTTGGTCTGCATCAACTATCTTTTCCTCTGAGATTGATACTTACTCTTTTCTTACACAGTGTGACAGTATGTTTCCTTATATGAAATTCTGACACTTCAATTTTGGTTCCATGAATTGAATTTTAGAAAGTTTTCCTCCTCCATCCTATTATTCTCCCCACCGAAAATAAAATTGTTTTTCAGAATTTAATGCTTATGAGGCACATCATGATATTTCACCACAAAATTGTACTTTTAGCAAACTTGTGCAACCTGACAGGTTATTTTAATATCTACGTTCCCCTACTTTTTCTCCACTTTACTTCTAACTTGATTCTTGTGGTCAGTGGCTCAATGTCCAAATGGAGACCAGTGACAAGTCACATTTCTTTGGTTGATATTGGGGACAGTGCTTTTCCAACATCTGTGTCGGCAACATGGACAATGGTATCAAGCATACCCTCAGTGAGTCTCCTAACAGCACCAAGCTGTGTGGTGCAGTCAGCACACTGGTGGGAAGGGATGCCAGCCAGAGGGACCTTGACAGACTTGACAGGTGGGCCCACACCAACATGATGAAGTTCAACAAGGCTGAGTGCAAAGTCGCACACCTGAATTGAAACAATCCCAAGCACTAATACAGGCTGGGATATGAGGAAGTAGCCCTGTGAAGAAGGACTTAGGGGTGCTGGTGGATGAAAATCTGAATATGAGCCAGCAATGTGTGCTTGCAGCCAAGAAAGCCAACCACATTCATGGGCTGCATCAAGAGAAGCATGACCAGCAGGTCGAGGGAAGTGATTCTCCCCCTCTACTCTGCTCTTGTGAGACCCCCACCTGGAGTACTTCATTCAGCTCTGGAGCCACCAGCATAAGAAAGACATAGACCTGCTACATGGGTATATTTAGATTAGATATTAGGAGGAAATGATTTACTGTGAGAGTGGTGAGGCATTGAAACAGATTGCCCAGGGAAGTTATGGATATTCTGTCACTGGATGTGTTCAAGAATAGGTTGGCTGAGACTTTAAGCAATCTGACCTAGTGGGAGATGTCCCTGTCTGTGGCAGTGGGATTGGAACTAGATGACCTTTAAGGTCCCTTCCAACTCAAACCACTCTGTGATTCTGTGATTTAATATTTGTCCCTGAAATGTCTCTTTACCAGTAGGTGGCTGCACCCCCCTGGCCAAGAGCCTGTTTCGAAAAAATAGCTGTTTCATTTATAAATACGCAGATTCTGACTTAAAGTCAAAGCAGTAAAAAAATCACACTGAAATACGTCTTACAATCTAGTCCACTTGGCTTCAATGCTGTCCATTAAATCCTTTTTCAATAAGATGAGCACGTAAAAGTTCTACTTTCGCTGCTATTGTAATTTAAAAACATAAAAAAGTCCTACTACAGATTGTCACAGTTCTTGCATGATAATAAATACCATATGAGTTTCCATTCTGCTCAGCAGAATAAAATGAATCAAGTTTAAGGCAGAATTTCAAGGCATAAAGTAGATCGTAAGTTGTTATATAATGGTCCTAGTGATTAAACATTGAGATTATTCTTTTTTTAAAAAAACTATAAATGACAATTATTTGAAAGGCTCATGATAATTTTTTAAAACATCTATAAAGCAGTAATAGTCAAAGAGTTTTCCTTCATCGGTGATTACACTAACTAAAATACCTTGTTGGTAAAAATCTTTCTGTTCTGTAGATTACATCTGCTGCCACAAACGAGAGAGACTTTTCTGAAATAAAAAAAGGAAGACAAAATAAACACAGGAAATTGCCATTTTTTTCAAGAAAGCTTTAAAAAGAAGCTGTATTATGTCACTTTAGAAACTGCAAGTAAAATTAGCAGAATGAGTATGTTTGTTTTGGTGACTTTTCACTTTGTTCAATGATTAGAACAATTATAATATTACTCAATAAACCAACTCATTTTGTGGGATATGATGCTGTATAAACTGATAAAAAGCCTGTAGCAGAAAAGAAATGGAGGAAGTGAAGATTTTATCCTAGAGTTTACATTTTCTGTACTTTTCTTGATCACTGTAGTGAAGTGACAGAGAAGTATGCAAGAAAAACAAGACCCCAGTTTTTCTTTCTTTCTTATTTCTAAAAGCCACATAGATCAGAATGTATGCCTTTGGAGTGAATGGTATAGTAAGTTTTCTGTACCTGATAGGTTCACCTTCACACACATAAAAAAGCTGTTTACTGATTCATGCAATGGATCACTCAAATGCTCTATACAGGCCACTGCATTTCATCTTTAATGCCTTGACTGGAAAGTTAACTTGTGTTTTCACCTTAGGACTATTCTTAATGTGCCCTCCTCTTTATGGGTAGCAGGTAATAATTCTCTTCACCCATCTATATTTCAGTTTGTTTTTCTGCTTTCTTCTCTATTACACTGTTGTGGATACAGATACTGCATTTAAAATTCAACGAACAATAAAAGCAATATAGGACATGGTGTTGAATATTATCCTTTTACAGACCTGTTGCAGCCAGCAAATACTGCCATAAAACTGACTTGGAGCAGTATAAAGTTCCCATGGCCAAACACAAGCCTATTTTACTGCTTTGATTCCTAAAGGGTAGTAGGGGAAAAGTCATGCTAATTTTCAATTTGAGAAATATTTCCTCTTCTGGTTAGAGCACAAAAAAAAAGGCTGCTCAGTTCCTGAGTTCTCTTCCTGACTTTGATACTAATTTGTTTCTTAGCCTGATCTTTCTGTTTACTCATAGGTGAAGACAGCGTGAGAAGAGTCTGTAATGGAAATAATATCAGCTGTCTCTTCTGTAAAAGTGTTTTGCTATCTATTGGTGAAAAAAACAGAATAGTTATATGGAAAAAAAATAGTAGATATTTTAATTCACCTTGACCAAGCAGAATAATAATATCATAACCACCTACAAAGAGTATTCAGTAGGATGCTGCTACAAAGTTTACAAGCACTGCTCTCATGAAACTCAAATGAAGAAAATAATTTTGTGTTTTGTTTTGATTTTTCACCAGTAGATCTCAAAACACTTGACAGAAGAGACTACTGATGTTATTTCCGTTTTGCAGGTGGAACCTGGTGCACAAAGAAGGACTGTGTCTTGCATTATTCACCCAGTGGAAGGACTGGAAAGTGAATGCAGTCCTTCTGGCCTTCCTAGCTCACAGAGGCGGTGATGTAGGGCCATATTCACTTACCATGCAGTTTCCCTTGTGTTCATTCTTTCTATTTTTTCCCCCTATTTTTCTCCTGCTCTGAAGAGACTGCCATTCAGCAGTGAAAAAAAATTCTAAAGTGAGTTTCCTCTCTTTCTAACTTTCAAAAGTAGGCCTGTACCTTTTTCTTCTTGTAAATCAATCTAAAACTGCTGGCAAAAAAAGTAACTAAACTCTTACAATGTCATCTACATGTTATCTTGGTCCCCATTTGCCCTATGTTATCCAAGTGACATTCTTTACCAGATAGGGTCATACCAACTCATGAAGAGCAATTATTTTCTTTTCACATGGTCCTTCAGACTCTTTAAGTAGTCCTGTGGGAAATTTAAAATTCGTTTACAAAAACAATGGACCAGATTCCCCAAAGACGCTGCAGTGAAGTAGAATGGTTGCCTTTGCTGACCAAAGCATTTACTTTTTTCCCCTTTGTTTTCAGATGAAATCTGCCAATACTCCTGTACATGTAAGCAGTACCGAACAACACTGTCAAAGTCTACACAGAGAATACTGGTGTCACAGTACTGGCCCTCTGCCAAAATCTGCCCCGGTTCAGCTGCACTGTAGCCCTACCAGTTTTTCCTGTTGCTTACCTGGTCTCTCCATCTCAGCAGCAGGGAGGAGGACTGCAGCTGCAAAGCCAGCAAGAACCTGTCACATCTGAAAAGGAGCTGTTCTGGACACCAGAGTAGGGTAGGGAAGAGAAGATATTGCCAAACCAAGCACCTTTTTGCACTACAGCAATCTCCAAACAGTAGAGCATTCTGAGACCTGCTCTCGGCAATACAAAGTGGGCTGACAAATGAGATTAACTGGAAAAAAGTTTGCTGCACCTTCAACTTTTGGAAAGTCCTACATGCTCCTTTTCCAAAAGTGCAAGAAGGTCTGTGGTACTTAGTGATGTTGTAGTGCCTTTTTTTTTTTTTAAGTGGGAATTGTGAAAAATTTTGTATCCCTCAGCATAATTCAACCAGAATTCAGGATAAATACTATTATCCAAAAACTATTATCAAAAACATCAGTGTTGGTAAATGCACAACACTGCCAGCTTTCCAATACACAATGCTCAATACATCTAGTAGAACAAGCACCATTAGGATCAGGAATATGTCGGGGATCTACAGATGTACGTTAGGAGACAAGTCTTTGCATGGCCTGTAGATTGTCTCTTAAGAAGTGAACTTTGAGATGGAGCCCTGATAAGCAGGCACCCTGGTTGCAGTGCAACACCACGATGTCATGTTTAAACTGACCCAAGTGGCCATGAGAGATCTTATTTATAATATATGAGATGCAGTCAGCCTGAACGCAGGTCAGAGTGTTTTGTCCGTAATTATCGCAAAGGAGCTGCTTGCTATTGTATATTTGGTGGTCCAAAAATCTGTCCCAGATTCTCAACTGGTGTAAATTAATACATCTCTATTAAGTTTGGGAGTGCTGCATTAATTTATACCAGCTGGTCCAGCATGTGAATGAGTGACAACTTACACTTAGCACTCTGTTAGCAGTAGCAGCGGTTGCTTCTACTTTGTACCTCAGCCTTTGTAAGCAAGTTGCTTCTCCCTTTTTTTTTGTCCTTACTTTGATTAAGGGAGCAATATTTTAGATGTGTATGCCCTAAATGCAATTAATATGAGGATGATAAATACAGAAGAATATCACTATGGTAAAAATCCTAATTGAATTTTATCAGAGAATAGCTGAAATTTCTTTTCATTTCTAGAGAGATAGTGTCTGTAAAATTTGAAAAGGAAATTAACTTTCTTATGTGTTTTCCATTTCATTCTAAGTTTCAGAGTATATTTGCTAGTACAGCTATGTCTTAATTACTTGTAAGATTTCAAAATAATGTTTGACATGAGCACAAATAATTTTGGAAACAATATGATATTACATTTTTACAGAAAAGGAAGATATTCTGGGAATATATTATATTTGGCTACCAGAATAATTTATACAAGGTTATATAATTTTTTGTAAGAGTGAATAGTGAGACAGAGAGGCTAAGATCATAGTGTTTATATAGCAAGTCAACTAATGAAAAAAAAGAAACACAAAAGAAGCAGCCATTTAAGCAAAGACCACCATGCTAAACAACAAATATCTACACTGACTGTTCTTTGAAGTCAGACACTTAATGCCTTTTATGTCAACAGAAATCAAAGGGAAAACTGCAGAACTGAACTGGAAAGGTTAAGTTGCACATTGGTCGTAGCACAGTCCAGTATACATTGCAAATGTACAAAAAATACAAAAAGGTTCTTAAGCTTTTTTTTAAAATGAAACACTTTTGCTGAGTGACTGCATGAGCAGGGGTTCTTAGCAAGAGCAGGCTACAACTTAATGCTTCCTTTTTCATTTCCGATTTAATGTTGGAGAAACTGATCCTTAGTGCTAAAGGGTCAGGAGCTATTCAAAGACTAATCCATAACTCTGTGTAAGTGAAACACAGATTTTCTTAAATCTGTTAAGGGAAAAGCAGTGAAAGACCCAGAGGTACAGATGCGGTCTCCTGAAATGAAGCCGTTGTCATTCTCCTACACTTTAGAACTGTCAGTACTGTTTGCATTCAAAATACATACCGATGCAGCCATTATTCACCCATATTATTTGCTTAATGCAAGCTTTGTTTTTTTGACAAGGATAACAGGATGTTAGTGATGCTGCCAGATGCCATATAAAAAATGTCAGAACTCTAAAAGGAGGAGAAAACCAGAAATTTGGGTAGTTGAGATTTTGAATTTGCTATCTTGCAGCCTGTCTACATGTCTTCTAGGTTATAATTTTGATAGCGTGTATACTTCAGAGAGGGAGGGGGAAAGTACCATATTTAGTTTTCTTTTAAGTTAAACCAAGTTGATGAAATTAAGAAACAAGTGAAAAATGCAGAATTTTTTTTTGTGACTTACAATGGTTTTAGAAAGACATAATATTTCACATTCGTAATGATTTTTAAAAAAATGATTACTGCCTGTCCACTCATGTTTTCGTATGCTTCATTCCTGCATAAAACAGACCTGGGAATAAAAATTGATTTCTTTCAGAAATGTATTTATATGGTTAATTTGGCTACCTATTTTGTTGGCAATGAAATTTTGTGTTTTAAGCATTCAGTTGTTAAAAAAATAAATGTAGCATGCACCCAGTATAAGGTGTGTAGTTAAAGCTTGCTTTAGTTTTTCCCAAACTATCATTAATAATCATTAATGAAGAGAAATAGAGTGTACTTGATAATGGAGTAAGGTTTTGTAAATGCACACGCTTATCAACACACACATGTGTGACTGTGAGCATTTAGAATTTGATAGTGTTAAAAACCTTAAACAAGCTGTCTGTTGCTTTTGAGAAGAGCCTAAACAATGTTTGTTCCAGAATTAAGGTATCAGTTTCAATATTTGTGTTGAATCGGATCCATTTTTTAAATGTCAGCTCAGCAGCTATTGACAAGAGAACCGTCACAGGACCCGCTTTCCTGGACGCAAAGCATCAGCCTGAAAGCATTAAATAACATCTGGCAGTGACCTGCACTTTGTAAACCATATTTCTGAAATCAGCTTAACGTATTTTGTCTAAACAAACCGAGAAATTAAGATGCAGGGGAAAGAAAAGCATTCCAGCTGCAGATAAAAATAATTGCTGAAGTACTATCTGGAGACACCGAGTAATTGCAGAAGTGTGATTGAGTGGAGGCAGCAAGTATTTTGTATTTTAACTGTAAAACAGGACATCAGAAAAGAAAACAGAAGGTCTTTAATATGGTACTATCATTAAAAAAAGGTTCGGTTAAGCAAGTATATTGTACACAGAGAAGTGCTATGTTTGTTAGAATGTGTATGGAAGGAACTGAGTATAATTAGACTTATAATAGGAGTTTTTGGCTCTGGTTCTGCTCTGTTTCAAAGCCTCAACTGTTCTTGAATCCTTAATAAGTTAAGGAATGAGTCTAGCAGAGGAGAGAGCAGGCAGAATCTGTTGTAGCAGCTTGCCCACACCAGTTTGCCAAAATCTAAATAGCTCTTTAAAAAAGGCTTATTTTTTGCTGATGACATCATTCCTGCCACTGTTAAAGTGTGACAAGTCTTGGCTCGCCTGAAGAAGAAGAAAAAACCTTTCTAAAATTGACACTGCACAGATTTAAAACATATCCAAGGACTACTATAAATGTAAGCTATTTATACCCTCTTTCTATGCTATGGGTTTTGACTCGAGAAAGGTTTTTTCTCAAGCATTTTGACTTCGTAAATCGTTGAACAACACATTTTGAACATACAGTTTGTTCTTTGTGATTTTGACCTCGCAAGTTTTGCTACTTTAGCTTAGACATTGGACTGTTTTGATATCACTGATGGCAACCTGCCTTTTTCCTGTTGTGATTAATTTTAGTTAATAGATGTCTGTATTAAGACAAGAAAAACACAGGTGTTTCTGGAGGTGATCTTAATGCATGCTTTCCATAGTACCATGCTATCTTATATCTTTTTTTCTTCTGTTTCTTATTTCTTCTGATCTGAAGCTTCCTGGAGAAGATGCTTTATGAGTGTATTTTTGAATGTGCGTATTATTTGTCGTTTAAAGCATCATCACCAGCTGTGAATTGTACAATGAATAATTAATGTTGAATGGCGACCTTGAACCTCATAAAGCTGATTAGTAAGACAATACATCTGGGAGAAAAACTTTAAGACTATACTTGTAAAAGAATATCAAAACAGCTTAACACAGTAGGGAAAAGCCCCCTGGAGCCCTTTTAAAATCAATTGCCTACAAACACTTCTAAAAAGAACAACTCGACAGTGGGGAAAAAAAGCATGTTTAAAAATCCTATGAAGTTCAAAAAATAAACCAGCCTTTATACTTAATTGTAACAGATATATGCAGTTAAATGCTGCATAACGTTATATAGAGGGTATGGTCATCCAGAATAGAGTATATTTGTCTTCTTTCTAGTTCAGATTGTTACGGCACAGTTGTTTTCTAGTTCACTGGATTCTAAACTCATTCATAAACAGGCACAGTACATGCCTTCACTGATACTTCAAAGCAGAAAATACTTGCCTAGGTTTCTTGTTGCAGGGCTGTTGATAAACTTCATATGAACCCCAGCAAAACACCATTGTTATTGCACACTGGCAAAGCTAAGCATGATGAAAAATTTCAGAAATATCTAATCTTTTTTTTTTTTTTCTGAGAAAAAAAGTGCAATTTTGAGAAATGTAGTATTATTATTAATCATTATTTTATTTTTGAACATTCACTAAATGGACTTCTGTTAGTTCTAATGCTATGCCTGAGAGAGAGGAGTGAGTCCTTTGCTCCAGGTTCAGAGTGTCTGAAAGGACTAGGTAGTTATAAAAGATTGGAGAAAGGAAGTGCTATGTCTTCCAAAAGATGAAGCCTGAGGTGCAAAGATATTAAGGAGCTTGCCTGAGATTGTGAAGTAGTTGTGTGACGAGAAGTCTGAATTTACCCAGGACTAAAGAATTTAAGAATTGGGTCAGCTGGCATGGAATGGGCCCCTGTGTGACACGACAGAGGAGTGCGTATGTGCAGCTCTCTTAGTTGACCAGGATTACATCTGTCTATGTGTGACAAAGCTGAACTGATCTCAGGCAAAACTGTTTTAATCGTGGGATCAGTCCTTCATCTGAATATTGGTGTTGAGTCAAGGAGTGGAGGGAGAATATTGATTTTATGGTTGAATTTCATATGTATTTATGAAACCATGTTATGGTCCAGTTATGATGCACAGCAGCTTTAAATAAAGCAAATTACTTTTCATCTTGCTTTTTGAAACCATGTTATAAGCCCTAAAATAGACTACATAATTCATACATTAACTTTGTTTTTCTTCACAGATAGATAAATCTGTTAATATTTAAAATAATTAAGGAGCATCTTTTTTGTTAAATGATTTGATTTATTTCAATAGCTAAATTCCAGTTTTTAGTTGATGATTTCTGATTTAAACGTTTGAAAATACTGTGAACAAATGTGAGTGAAGAAAAAAGTCCATATATAAACAAAATATTCTGATTTTTTTCCAGTTATGATTTACAATACTTTTAGTGATATTTATTCCAGTTTTGGATGATTTTAAAAAATAAAAAGCTTGAAAATTTTCACAGCTTGGGAAAACACCTGCTCCTCAGCCTTAGCCAGTAAGTAGTCAGGACTGCTGCCTTAGAAAACTGGAAAAAAGCCCCTACAACAGCACAACCAAAAGTATGCCCAAATTTGGCCTGGATATGGTAAGTAGTTTTTCAGTGATGAGGGTACTGGATAGTAAGTAGTTTTTCAGTGATGAGGATACATTCCATGGCATTGTTCAAAATTTGCCATATCAATTTCTTCCCTTTAGAAATAACTACAAAAATAGTTAATCTGAAAATGATGCAAATTTTAGATGAGAATTAATCTAATCAAAAATGTTTTTATACTGTAGTGTATAACAGTGTAGCATTGAATCACTTTCAGGTAGACTTCCTTATTTTTACTGAATTGATCTCATTATAGAGGTAAGAGTAGGTCGTGTTCACTAAAACCATATGAGTTCTGTACTGCAGATCTAATATATTTTATAAATATTTGTACGATTTTAAAGCATGCTGGGTAATTTTGCCAATATAGAGAAACTTTCAGTCATTCAATTAAATGTATTCTCTAATCCTATACAGCTATACCTTCTAAAATAACAATTTGTTGGTTACTATGGATTATCCACAAATTGATTGAGTTTTTTTATGTGAGTGTATTTTCTATAAACAGATTAAAATAAAATACTTTAAATCCTAATTTAAATACAAAGCACAAATAATTATGAATCTGCCGTCAAATCTAAACTGAATTTTTAAGGGTATTTAACTTTTGGAGTGGTTTAGTTTTATACTTCCAGGGCACATTTAAAATGTGTCTCGGAAACACTAGAAGATTCATCTTACCAAGTATTTGCATGTAAATTAAATAACATTAAAGCTATTTATCTTAATTATGAATAAAGGAATCTAAAGAAAGATTCGAAAGGAATTCTGTCCTCTTAAATAAATTATTTGTCTGTCTTTGGAGTGTTGAACTAGAAACAATCCTCAGATTTGTGTGAGTTGTACTTTTGTGCCTCACATCTCTGGACAAAATCTGGACAGTTTTCTAAGACTTTATCCTGTTGTCTTTCTGTGAGACAATACAGGGAATACAAGCTGTTGAAAACTTGCACCTGTATATTTGGCACAAGCCACATGCCCAAAACCTTAATATATTGTATTCTGAATATGTAAGAAATAAACTGGTAATAGGTGGGATGAAATCCTGACGTGCTGCTCCAAATTTTTGAAGGCTTGAGTGAGGCATAGAAGATATTGGTGGCCCTCTTACCCCACATGGATAATTTTTGTTCTGTTTGAACATTAACTAATTTAACTAAGCACACCTCTTTTCATTATGTTGCTTTTTGGTTTAGGTTTTTCTCCCCTCAAATACTGTACTATCAGCCAAGAATAACTTGAAGCTGAATTCAAGACTGCTTTTTAATGCTTTCAAAACATTACAGGAATGTATCTGATGCTTTTTCATACTAGATTCAATTATTTTTTTTAAGGCACTTAGTAAAACCAACTCCCTAAAAGCAGCAGCGTGCTCATGCTGGAGCCGCACAGAACAAAGGTTCTGAACCCAAAACTGAAATGCTGGGCTACAGTAGAGGCTACCTGGCAACTCTCTGGCTTCAAGTTCATTGTGTCAACGTAGGCAAATCTTGTTCCACTTGCATGGCCAAAAAACCCTTATAAATATCAGAGCACTTTGGCTCCTGCACTGAGCTTTCTGTGTGTTCATCAGAGCTCTCCATCTCCATTTTCTTATTATTTGACTCCTTTTCTGACACATGGACTACTTAGGAATGACTACGTCTTCTTTGCATGTGTGAGAATGGGTAGCAGTTTTCTCGTGTAATTTAATGGGTGAAAATATATGTATTTTTACTATTGCTTTTTCTTATGTGTTAAGCAATATTTTGTGAGCAGTTTTCAGGTGGAGTGAGAGAGAAAAGGGTTAGCTACTAGGCTAATATCTCAATTCCACCCCAGCTGTTAGGCTTGCCCTGTTCCCACAAAAGGTCATAGCATGGGCTGAGAGAAAGGAGTCCTATTTGGGCACTCGTGTTACAGTGACATTAAAGGATATTAATGGCCTCACAGATTTCATGATAATGCTTATTATCATGAAGCAGCAGGCACAGAGAATTCCCCACATAAAGTTTATTAAGGAAAGGTACTAAGTTTCATACGTTTCTTAGGAGTGAATATAAGGAAGTTTTACATTCAGATAGGTCTGTGAATGATTTCAGATTCCTCTTTGTGTGGTGTAGTTTGATTGTGCTGTGTTTATACTGTTTGCCGAGCTGGTAAAAGACACTGTCCTGAAGGCTTTTAGCATCTCAGGTATCTCCGTGTTGCCTGATCTCATACCAGTTCCTCTTCCTGTTGGGCCAAGCCCTGTGTGAAGAGCTTTACCTGAAACTGTAAGTAGCTATGCTCTAGAATAACAAAAAAACCCCAACATTTTGAAATCTGATTGTGTATTTGCTGAGGAGTGGCTGTGCATGTTCCTTGCCATGTACCTTAGCGCAGCCAAACACCAAAATGTATTTGCAAAGTGAGAAAGCATGAAAGCTTGCCTCCTCTCATCTGGCCTGGCAAGGTGCTGCTCAGTTCTGTTATTCTTCAGTTCCTCAGCTTCAACCAGAAGTCATCCTGCTTATGCAAGGCTGGTGGAAACAGATAGCTGTGCTCCTGGAGAAAGTTTGTAAGAAATCTGACAGTAAAATTATTGAGCAAGGAACTAACCTAGGAATGTCAGATTTGAGGAAATCTTAGAACCTGTGTTGTTTGACAGCGTGATACAAGCACGGCCCCTTTATAATGGCATTTTGTTGTGAATTATCTAGTGAGAGCTGATACACGATCATGCTACTTGTTTTATGCAACTGTGAGACAAGAATAGCCTTGCATAGGAATACTTTCCCGTTTCAAATATCACAGCTGCATGTTTATTCTGAAATACTCAGATTCTGAAAATTAAACTGGCATCTTAGGTCTACCACTTGCCACCTCAGTGAACTAGGAAATTCTGTGGTTTTGGACTCTGTGTTGTGACTTGTGTTTTATTTACATTAACTGATCGACATCACAACTCACATGGGTTATTTATAGTACCTGGGTGTGTGATATTACTGTAGGTTTTTCTTTGCTCTCTTGGAAAAGTTGTCAGAATTTGGTTTTGGATGAGTCACATGTCAGAGTCAACAGTATCTATTTATATTCTTGCATTATTTCCACAGAGAAAGAAATGGAAATTAAGATTAAAAGCTATTAGACAATAGCTGTACTATTTTATGTTAGAATGACTACAATCTTTCATTCTAAACTGTTTTATTTACTAAGATATGAGATAAAAATCACTTTAATGTCATAAAAATAAATTTCTTAAAAAGACTGTCATACACGTAAGTACTTAAATCGCAAAATTTATCAGATGAAAAATTATGTTAGTCTTGTACAGTGATATTCTACAAAACTGGGAACAGCTGTGAAGTATAAAACAAGAGTAGAAAAAATGTTTAAATTTAATGGGAATTCATTATAAGACTTTTGTAACTTTAAATTTGAATTAAAAGATGGCATGATGCATTTATGTCCCCAGAATGTGATTTTCCTTATAAATTACATTTTGACTTCAACAGTATTGGAAAAAGAGCACATATATATTCATTGTGTCTGCATGAAGTTTTCTTGCCTTTTTTATTCTCTTAACCTTTTATGAATTCAGCTTTCATCTCCATTTAACTGTACTATCCTTTTAAAAATAATGGAATGATATAATTTTTATTTTATGGACAAGTGTTTGCTTTTTTATAACTTTATGGAATAATTGCAAAGCAATTTCTCAGAAGACTTTGTCATGAAGTCACAAGGAGGAGCTAGGATACAGCAGTGATGATTTGGCAAGTAGACATTATATACTGTTGAATGCGGAGATACAAACATTTGTCTTTGCTGGGAGGTAATGAAATGGACTTTCAGATGAATATTGTTCTGACAAGGTGAATATTCAATGTATTTCTCTGCTGAAAGTCTCTGTCTTTCCTCTCGGCAATGCAAAGTACAGAGGTGACAGAGAAACATCCAGGCAATGGGAGGTATTGGAACTACAGAACAGCTTTTGAACTCCAAATAAAAATAAAAGTGGGTTCTTTTCACAGTCCAGCTTGATGGATATGCTGGCAAAATAAATCAAGTGCTGGCCAGCTACAGATACTTGGAATACTTTCCAGAGAACTCCATCTACTAGGAGTTCTGTAAGTATCCAGACTGTCAGAAAAGGGGTTTCCTATGAAACTGCGTGTGACACGGGAAGCAAGTTAACGTGTGGTTTTATTAACAAGGGTTATCTGATACTATATATTATCATGTTATTGTTATTCTAAAAATTACTACCCACTAAGTGAAAAATGTCAGAACAGATTGGCAAGGAATGTCTTGTGAGTATGAATGAACTTAGCATGTGCCAGCCACGGGTAGGTGGAATGTGCCACTTAACAAATTATCCTATTTTTAGCACCCTAACCTTCTTCATATGTTTTCAATCAGGAGACGAGCCTTATGTATGTGAGGCGGCCAAAACAAGCTGCCAGTTGTGGCCTTTCCATTAGCTTTCCATGGTTTTAGTTTGCAGACTGAACACCGAAAAATCCTGCAGCAGCTGGCTGCAGAGTGCTGGCCCGTTTGCTGTAGCCATGGTGTGGAATTTCTCTGTGTTGAGTATATTTAGACAGCAGCACACTTACAAATGTGTTGTAAAATTGGACGCCTGCCGGGGGAGGCTTGGGCCTCCTCGGTTTACTTACTAAGCCTATGTTTCAATGGAGAAGCAAATTTGATTTTTCTCCCCCCTCCCTCTCTTTTTCTTTCTCTCTTCCCTCCTCCCCCACCTCTCCTTTGCTAAAGAGGCATCAGTGACTGGTGAGAAGAACTGACCAACTTGACCTCCTCTCCCACTGGTGGTCATGAGAATAATACGGGAGGAGGTCAGAGGTTAGCTTTTGAATACTCTTAGGAGCTAATTTATTACAAGGAGGGAGTTTCACATTGGCTGCATTATTTTCTTGAAGAGAAGACCACACTTGAGTTTGTTTATGCCTTGTGTTCATTGGGAGTTCTCTTTAGGAGCCTTTCTATGCACCTGTGCAGAGCACAATAACAGCCCTTTTCTGAAGGGTGGAATAGCCGACAGCCAGAGAAAAAAATGGGCTAGCCTGGAGCAGAACCTGGAGGTTATTTGATTACAGAATGTAGTCCGGAGGGTTTTTCTCATTGCAACTCCCTCCCTCCTCCTATTTTGCTGTTATCCCGTCGCTAGATATTTTTTGGCTGGTGGAACATGGGAGGCTGGGGTGGGGGAGGAGGGAAGCAAGGAGAGCACATTTGCGCAAGCATCTTGCTAAGAAATAAAAGCATGGATCCTTCAAGAAATAAGGATCTGGCTTACTTGGAAGTCAGTGACAGTAAAAGCTGCCGTTCCCTCAGTTATCACTTCCATTTGCTGCCGGGATGGGATGGAAGAAAATTATACATTCTGCTTACATTTCTAGTTGCCTTAGCTGCCTAGAACACTGTGATACCTTATGACTTAGGAGTTTGGAAATTATTTGCTTAGATTTAACTATCCTGGCTACACTTAGTCTCTCTGCTGCCCAGCTACAGCCCAGTAACCTACTCTCAGCCTGGTTTTGTACAATGCGTATTGATATCTCAAACATCATTTACAGTCAGACGAAGCAGCTGTAGCTGTGTATTCTATTGAGACTCCATTATCCAGAAAATCTTGACCTATTGCAGTGATTTTTCCTTTTACAGAGCAATGTCTGCTCTTTGTTTGTGGTTTAAAAAAGGTCTGTTACGTGTTAGGTGGTACTGTATGTTAGGCTCTCTGTGCACTGAAATCTGTAACTTTGCCTGAATATCGTACTGATTTAAATTTGTCCAGATTGTTGGTGAAGAACTCTGAAAGCCAAATTTATGTAAACAAAGCAACTTTCTTTTGAAGCAGTGGGATTAGGAGGCTGAGCCTTCTCAGCATTGGAAGCTAGGTTTGTTGAGGGAGTTTTACATACTCCACATTTCCAAGCACCAGGACTTAGTAAGACTGAAGCTTTACATGTGCTCATTAGCTTTGTCTGTGGAGGCAAGGGAGCTGAAGCCAATTCTAGGGGCTTGAAAAGAATTATGTAGTTTCTGGATCTGTAGTCAAATTTAAGGAAAGCAAACTTTCTGTCCACAACATTTCTCCCTCCCTCTACCATTTACATTTTGTCTTACGTATTAAGGCATTTGCCTGGTACAATTTTGGAGGGACATTTACAGCCATTTAGCAGATATTGCTGGTAGGCATTTTATACCTGTTAGATTATGTGATAAACCACACAGGCAGGGACAGTCTGATAACCCGCACAAAGGAAGGAGCCCCCAACTTGGGCTCTCCGAGGGCTGTCACAAGGGAGCATCAGCCTCGTGGTTCCAGCGTGACCCATCAAGATGAGAACATCTCTCCAGGTAACAGACTGAGGGTGTCACTGCCAGGGAGTGTAGGACTCATTGCAGGATGTAGGGGATTGTACAAAATTTACTATGGGTTGTTTAGTGAAGGAAAAAAGCATGGAGAAAGGGGAAGACATTGAGGTAGTTTGGAAAAGAAAGAAGTAGAGGGAAAAGGAGAGAAAATGGGTTGATCACATATAAGCAGCTGCTTCTCAGAACACCTGTGTGGCCATGCCCTTTGCCTTATCAGCACAGTCTGTCCTGTCTTCTTATTAAACTCCACTCTGTTTTTGAGGGACTCTGTTCTGTGTACACCTGTGCATACAGAGGTCAGCAACTACAGTCAGACCACGAGTTGCAGTGGTGTATGTTGGTGGAGCCTACAGCTGGAATAGGTGAGGGTTTGCACATCAGTGTGTGATCATTAGCCACTATGAAGCCAGACTAGCTAGTGAATAGACTAGGAAAGCCAGGTAGAGGCCAGAGGCCTGTGAGTTGGCAATTTTAAGGATCAAGCCATTTATGATGGAGACCTCAGGACTTGAGGGTCAAGTTGAGTGTGTGCATATGTGCACACAAGTGAGACTAATGAAGATGAGAGCATCCAAGGACTGAGCACTGAGTAGATGAGTGTCTAAAACCAGTTATTGGAGGAATCCATAGTGTATTTGTCTGTGCATTGATTGATTTGTGCCAAGGTGACTTCTACCAGTGGCTGGAGTGGGCTGTGGGCCTCAAGGGCTTCTCTGTTCAGACCAGCTACTGGAGAGGTCTAAATTGTGTACAAGGATATATGTTTTCAGTAATGGACCTTCATCCTGATCTGCTAACCAGAGGAACTAGATAAGGCCATTGGTGCTGTGTGCATAGTGTTTCTGTCTTTGTTGATCTGTGTGGCTGGCTGTGTGTATATGTATGTGTTCATTGTGTATGTGCCTGCCTACTGGGAACACATCCCTCCCAGTTGAACCTGCTGGCATGGAGCTGCAGCAGCCTTGCCTGTCTCAGGCTCCTGTATTCAGCAACTGAGGAGTTTGTTTAGTATCACCTGAAGGGGGAGTGAATTGCAGTGCTGGGTGCCTGGCATTGACAATAGTAAAAAGTTTTATTTTAGGTGGAACATTATCACTGCCTGAGTTGTGGTGATAAAAGCACAGACCATAGTGATGAAACTGAAAGGAAATATGTACATTTTTCTTTAGATCTGGGGGGAAGAATTTAAAAAAAAAGAGGGACATTTGTTCTGTGCTCTTTGAACATGTGGAATCAGTGATGAGTGCCACAGACTTCAGAAGACAAGCATCACCCTTGCAAAGGGGTGGACCCAGTGGTGATCTAGTAACAGGAGGAATTAGATCCCTTAATTTCCGCCAGTGCATCTGACCAGCATCCTGAGCCAACTGTTTTTCATTTTATCTACATTGCCCTGTGAAATAGGAAGACATCTGAGAAATGATGCTGTCTGTGCTTAATGAAAGGTTGTAACTGAGCATGTGCTAACCATCGCCTTGGTGGTGCTCATTCCACGTTGTAACACTTAGGCCTGCCCTTTGTTCTCTCTCTTTTGTCCTTCAAGTTATAAGATCTGCAGGCCAGAAACTGTTGTCTCTTCCGCTTGGACTGTGTCCACATCTGTTACAGAAGTATAAATGATAGTATCTATCTGCCAGCTGAGGTTACCGTTCTGAGAGATCTGTTGAAACTTTGTAAGGCAAAGTGTAAAAAGAAGAATTGGAACTGCACTGTTGTGGGCAGCAGCCTGTTACCGACACCTAAGCCTGTATTAAAAGCGTGGCTTTGCTTTATTGCTTATTTTCTCTGCCATTTCAGATGCTGTTGGTTTTGCTGTGCAAAGTACTGCCTTTTATGTGATTACAGAACAATTATCACTGGTTCATCAGGGTTCAGAAACACATTGATAAATATAATCAATGCAAGCAAAGCTGAGCAAACCTGCTGCAAACTGATGTTAAGCAAACAATTTGGATGTAGTGGCCACATCACTGTTGTTGAGGAGCTGGGACTTGGCATAGCGTAAAGTTTTGACTTCAGGATATCTTCTGTTAGATTGGACGAGGTTTACTACATGTCAGACTTGCTACTTGCTTCACAGAGGGAGGGATTTTTGTGCCAATCCAATCCAACAGCCAAAATAATACCATGTTAATAAATTATGATGATATATAAATTTTGCAAAGAGGAGCAGCACTTTCATTACTGCTTATATTAAGTGGAACCTGGCCTGTTTTGAAGTGTTCACATGTAGGAGGTAAAATGATAACTGAAGTTTCAGCTGCTTCCTCAGAGCATTGTCAAACAGGGATCTTACAGCATTCTCTAATATTTCCATTCTGATCAGCAAGGACATATATACAAATGTATTATTCGCTGCGTTTGATTGCCTTGGAGATACAAAGTACAGTACAGTAAACCCAAAAGTTTGAAATGTAATTGTTTGCAATTTATATAAGTGTTTAATATACAAAAGCTCTAGTTCTATGTAGAATTAAATCTGGTTTCTAATTTA
The DNA here is from genome assembly GCA_013396935.1 of Baryphthengus martii. Classification (NCBI taxonomy): domain Eukaryota; kingdom Metazoa; phylum Chordata; class Aves; order Coraciiformes; family Momotidae; genus Baryphthengus; species Baryphthengus martii. Next base: position 35,130 of record VWZK01004766.1, read on the forward strand.
ATTAATTATCAAATAATTACATAAGATAATTGTATACATTATCTATCTCATAAGCATACCTAACATTTTTCTTGTTCATGTGTAGCTGCAGTCTCCTTTATTCCCTCCTGGGAAGATTTTCTTTCTTTTTCTTCCCTTTCAAAATATAGACCCTTCAACAACTTAGCTGAATTAAGTGATAACGAATATCGAGTAAAGATGATAATCTGTACTTTTTTGTCCTCATGTGTGTTAGTGACATTGAGAATCTCTATGGACTGCTCACCATAGCTTTTCTCTTTCGATTTTTTTCCTATTCCACTCAAGGAAATGTTGATTTCTAGGAATGAATTTGCAGCTTATGATTGATAATAACTTTAGGCCTTCAGTGTTAAGATGTTTTGCTGAAACACTATCAAGTCAGGTAGACAGTAAGATTCTTCATGTCTGTTTTACTTTGAAAAGTCACATTCTTTATTTTAATTTACAATCTCTTGCCTACTTTTAGAACAAGCTCTCTGCCAGTCTGAAAACCGGGAGCAATGAAGGTCAAGAAACATTTTATGATGGCTAAAAGCCATGTAAAAAAAAAAAAGTGAACATGGTCGTTTTATAGTGAGTGATCTACTCCATATAACGAAAAAGCTTTAACTTGTGTAGTTATAACCATAATCCAGAAGCTAATAATTAAATTATTCTTCCCGGAGAGTTGTTCCTTCAGAAATCAGCAATGTTACATTGCCTTATTCTCAAACTAAGCATTCATAATATTTGACAACTTAAGGAAAAGTAACTATTGCTACATTTATTTATGTTTGTTTTTTTTCTTAATTCTTGTAAAGACTGCTTTTGCAAATTTATAAAGAAAAAGAAACAGCTTATTGAGCAGGTTTTTAGTTATTTATTTACTACTACTAAAGCTTTTAAAAGAGAGGGCTCAACATGAGTAAACACTGTGTATACATGCACACAACCACCAACCCTGTAAAATTTTTTTTTACCCCCTTCTAAGAAAAAAAAGATGCACTTCTGCAATAAAGAATCAGTGAAGCGGAAGAATTGTGTCTTCTTTACAGAGCTACTAGTTGCTTAGCTGATGTGTCCCTAAATTGTATGCTGAAAATATCATAGTTCTAACAGCCCCCTTTGGTCTGGCAGTGATAGCTGAAATTAAGGTTTTGAGTGGGTGAAGGCTATTTGAAAAGATCTCCTGCTGAGCCTGCTAAGACATATATTGTGGGGTAATTTCTGGAGTTTTGCCAGTTGCAAACAGAGGGCCCCCAACAAGCCTATTAAGGTAGGAATGAGGTTGGAATGCCACACTTTGCTGCGCTCAGTTTTCCACTGTCCCTGCTCTGCTGACCACGAGAGTAAAAATAAATTAGGGGATTTTTTTTTTTTTTTTTTGCTGTAATGTCTGGCATCCCTTATTACATGTTGTAATTTATAAATAGTTCATCTGATTAACTGTGATTATTTTTTTTGTTTGTTTTTAAGACATATGAATAAGAAATATTTTCCCATTGACCTCCCTTCTTTTTTTGTGAAAGTAGCAGGACATCCACTTAATTTTGTTATGAAGCCGTAAATTTTTATTTGCCTCTTGTTGATGTACCTTAGGAGGATCAGAATTAAAATGCAGTTTCTACATACCATTGTCGTGTTTTTAAGAACGCTGTCATTGGAAAGTCCTGTCAGTCTAACTCATTTAGTAAAGTGTTGTGTCTTGGTTCCCAGGCCTCAGCTACCCATTGTGAGATTGATTTTGATGTGCCACTGCACAGTGGAAAGTGTGGCTTATGACAGAAACAGAGTTGTTGTCTTAAAGTTGGAAAAGGCTACTGACTTGCCATAATACTTACTGACAGTAAGGGATTTTGGCAGTTGGATGTGGGTGTCCAATAAGGAAGTTTTCTAAAGAGAAATATTCTTGAATTTATTAAAACACTGACTTTATAGGTCTAGAGCAGGCTCCTTGCAGTGTGGTATAAAGCATGAGATGCAGAAGTTTGGAAAGAGACTTTTTATTTTTTTTTTGTACAGGTTGTTCGTCTTGGAATCATTTAACATTAAAACACTCTACTGTGTGTTGCACACAGATGTGGTTTAACACACGAACTGAATAGCCTCTTGCTCTTTTCTTCAAGGTTTCAGAACTAGATTTTATAGTTTTTGGCAATCTGTACCTAGAAGTTTCAAAATTGTTCTATAAGCAATATCTTGTGGTCATAAATTATCACAACCATTTCAGGTTTGTAAAAAACCTACATAAATCTCCATGTAAGCACAACAATAAAAAGTGCAAATGTGTTTAGTAATATTTCTTGGGTCACCATTCTCTGAGTTGTGTGTAACAGTACCCTAAAAACTACAACTGAAACCTATCTTCTTACCTATTTGTTAACTCCCACCATAACATACTGCAGTAGTAAAATCACTAAGCTTTGCTGTTTATTGCCCTTTTGATATGTGGCAACATAAGTGGACCACAGGCACTCTAAGATAAAACAGGAGGAGGCTTTTCTCAATATTAATAGTGCAGATGTCGGATCTTTGCCTCTTTGGAGCCAACAAACCAAACTTGATTGTTGTGGGCTTTCTGGGAAGTTGACTTCATGCAGCCTCTGAGTTCTTTATTTACTGGCAGGGAGAGCATTGCTCAACACATGGCTGGCATCACTCTCAGTCATTTTGGAAGAATATTATCTAAACGACTGGACTGTTATTGGAAACATCCCTGCAAGTTCAGCTGTACTATGTGCTTTATGAACTTATAGGAAAATATGGTTCTTGCTTCAAAGAGCTTATAATGAGCTTCAAAATGAGGCCCACCACATCAAAAGAGAGAAACAGTATAGGAGGCAAGGAAGACAGAAGGAACTGAGGTGCTTTTGTTGAGTAGGACACAGCAGAATCATGCCTTTAGTTCCTAACTGGTTTAAGTAGCTCAGTTCAAGAGTTTTAATTGTGGTTGCTCCAGCCAGTCCCCCTTTCCTGATGTGTGCCCCAGTTCGCAACAGAATTTGATCTGATTCCAAAACATGCTCTGCTTTCCTTAGCAGAACTGTGACCCAGATACATTAGCAGCTGAACAGCTGCAGAACACCAGACTCTGCTGGTGAACGAAGGCTCTAAAGCAACCAATCTGGAAGTGCAAGCAGCTGGATAAATCTTCTGTTGTGCACCTGATCTAATGCTGCAATTACATTTCACCTTGTAGCTGCAAATAAGTTAATAAGAGTATAATAATAAATATCTCCCCACGTGCATTTTTTCCCCACAGTTCTCTAGTCACCTTTTAAGATTACATGAACATTATGTTGTGAGGAGTATGGCAAGGTTTACCAAAAGCATTTTCATTTTCCAGTTAGTAGTAGAGAAACACAATGCAACATTGGGTTGTTCAGTTAATGACAATGTCAGGACCTCCTTGCAATAAGTGGACTATGATCTGCAAAGTAGGTAGGCCAGATGATTTACAGGATATGCTGCTGGAAAGAGTGAGTCATTATGTATCTTGGATTTTAAGAGTGGTAAGAAATAGAGAAAGCAGATTGCCTCAAAGGGGAAGAGAATTTTAGACGACCGAAGAAGGTGTAGTAGGACTTTTGGTTAGACAAATGTCTATCTGTGATATTTTTTTTTTTTTTTTTTGAACAAGGTATATTGTTCTATATGACTGTAGGACCCTGAGTTCCAAGTTCCTTGACCATAGTCAGCAGGGCATGCAGCTGAACCTCAGTCTCCCGTTACAATCTCAGTAAATGACATAGCAGATAAGGTATTAGAGTGGATGCGTTCTCATTTTTATCAGAAATTTTATTCTGAGGCTGAGAAACTTCCCATATAACAATGGCAGTGAACATACACTTTAGAGATCTTTTGGGTTTAGTCTCATGGTGGTTTCTCACAAAAATACCACAAAACATATTTTTTTTTAAGTTCCATGGTCATAGAGGGTTGGTCAGTGTGTGTATATGTGTATATATATGTGTATATACATGAACACACACACACACACACTATGGATGCATCTCAGAATAAAGAGTTGATGCATCATCCTAAACCTTAACACAGACATTAGTCTATATAGAAGAGCTAAGGACAGAATAAAAACTCCTGTTTCCATTCTCTTGCCCTGTGCACTGACTGACCTCTTTTGTTCCCAGGTATAGCAAGCAGATGAGTTACTGACTTTCCACTACTCCTCAAAAGAGGAAAAGAAAAATTATGTCTGGGGGTGGCTGGAAAGATGTAAACAAAGTAGTTTGGAGTATGTTTAAAGCAGAAATTTAAACCAATATGCACCTCAGAATATACAGAGGGCGCTCAGACACCAAAAGAATATGTGCTGTATTGAACTTTTCTTTATGAACTTTGTCCATAAGCATTCTATAAACTGTCTTGTATTTTATATTTAAAATTACTAAACAAGTGATTGCACCTTCAAGTGAATTTATATATCTGATCACGTGAAAATCCTTTTTTTCTGATTTTGCATAAACTCCTAACAGGGTGCAATGTTGTTTCTAGGGTTTGTGTGCATTTAGGGAAGAAGGAGGGTGTTTTTTGTTGTTTTTACATGAATGAAAGCTACTTAAAGGAATATATAAGGAAATGTGCTTTCTTGAATTCCAGAAATCACAATAATAATTGAATAGTATTTTAAGGGTGAAAGCCAACACACATTGCCTACAAAATATTCCATTCTTTCTTAGGTGTACTGTATCTAAAATTATAACGGTACTATGCTTGGAAATGTAAATTGTTCTTTTTCTGAAATACTTAAAAGTAGGCAAGTTTGTGTATTTCAATATGTAAAGCCAAAATTCCTGACAACTATCTGCTGTACCTCAAAATCTCAATGTAATAATTAAACTTGTCTTTTTCCTTTATTCTCTTGAACTTAGGCTTCAAAACCTAGCTTGATCAAAATAGAGGTGTCTTGGCTTTCTTACTTCTTTCTCTCATATATTTATTTAAGCCAGATTGCTAAATGTGATCTGCATCCAGCAATCTGTTGTTTCCTGTTTACTAGACATTGAAGTATAAGTTTTGACCTTTTCTGACATCAGTTATCTGTGCTGAGTTTCTTCTTGTCAACTTTTTGAAAATCTGTCTTTGAATAAGCCTGTATAATTATATATGGTAATCATGCAGTATCTAGAGTGAAAAGGGATTAAATTCTTACTTTTATTTTCATTTTTTAATTTTAAAAAATTTGTAGATTTGCAAAATGTTTTTGTTTAACATGAAACTGTTCATTTCTGTTGCTATATGGAAGAAGCACTTTCCCAAAACTTAGGCCTGTTTAAATTCTTTTTCTGACTGAGAGAAATACTTTGCCATATTACACATACATAGAAATACACATACATTGTATATTTTAAGTTGCTACCTTTATTATTTTTTTTTTTTTAATTTAATGTGGGATTAATCTCACCCCACAAGATTTTGATGCTTTGGAAGGGTGATAATCCCAAGTCATACATCTTAAGAAAATCTCGTTTGATATGACTACGTTATAGGGGTTTGATGAAAACAGTTTGTGCGTGCACACCGGCCCTTATTATACTTTTCCTCTCTTTGATCTTTGTCTTTGCAAAGATCACTCACCATTCCGTTGATCCTGTGTATATAAGTAAGCTGAGTTGATCTTAGTTTGTGTTTGTTGATATGGTCTGCAAGGTGAGAATAGACTGTTTTTGTGCTCTGGAGCCCATATGTATATGTTCTAGTTACTAACATTTGTTTCATAGTTTTTCTAGAACCAATAATAAGGAGTTTGTTTAAATGAATATTGCATACTTGTGGCATGTGAAGGAATGAGACAAAGGCGTTACTCTGATCCAGCTCTTGTGTATCACGGTTGAACTGTACCAATTATGCTTTCACAGTTTCCCAAGGAGATGAGGTTTATGAGATCATCCTCTCTGTGTCTCTGTTTTAGTCAATCCTTGCTCTCTTTTTTCCTCAGTCCTTACCAATAACTTTTGAACCTACTGGCCAAGTTCAGTCACATTTGCTAGAGGAGGAGAAGTCTGAAATTTATTAAACTCCTAGAGGTGTTGTAAATACTATCAGTATTGGATAGAATGGAGAGAAACTCAAAGAAGTTGGCCCTCCAAGGAAGAAAAGGTTCATGGTGTAAATGTAACCTGCGTTAGAGTGCAAATAATCCATACAAAGACATTGTTTCATGAGTTTAGCTTCTTGCAGATATATTTGATTTTAGCATGCAAAATGTTGTACTAAGTACATCAGGATTAATCACAGAAGTGCTATTGTATGGGAAATTTATGGGAATATTTTGCAGTTAGACATTAGTTTCTTTTCTTTACTTATTTTCGCACTTCCTGGGTGTGTGACACCCAACCAACTGGTGGATGCATGCACACAGACACGCTCTTCACCAGCCATTCAGGCTTTCAGGCTGAGTTTTGAGAGGTCATCGCTCGACTGCCTTTGCTTCCTTCTGTTTCTAAATATAAACCCATAATAAGGTGCATTAACATGAAAAATAGATACTTTTTGCAAAGCTGTGTGGTAGGATATGTTGAAAGGGTGAAACAGTTGCACTTTGAAAGTCTTTTACTCCTTGGAATCTAACTATGGTACAATCTAAACCCATCTTTTGCAGATATAGCATGTTCCTAGTATGCTACATTTTCTTCTTTTCTCTCTGATGCGAGGATATCTTGCCTCCTCTGCTGTGTAAGTCATTGATAATACTCCAGGTGATTCTGTGATGGCAAGCACAGACCCTGGCCTGAAGGGAAAATGTTTTGTCACTTAACCAATGTCATCAGCTCCAGGAATCAGTGGATGCATCCAGGGTGGCTCCACAGACACCAATGCAGAGCCACTCAGACTGATTTAGTAGCCTTTCGCTACTTACTTTTTAATACCCTGCAACATGGGCTGCTAGACATCCAGAACTAGTAAGGATCATGATAGGATGTAAAGCAATGCTGAAGAAGTGATAGCCTTGAAATAGGAATTAAAAAATTGGACATATTTATGTGATTTTCAAAGGCCCACAGAGTTATCCTTACAGGTGGGATTGAACAATTATAACTGTATGTATGTTTGCACACACACACATATATATGCCTATATATGATAACTTTTAATAAACAAACTACATCGAATACTCTAATTGCCACTGTCCAGTGTTAAAGTTTTGTCTCTTCTCATGTTGTCTATATGTCACCAAATTGTAATGAAAAGGCCTAGCTATGTGATCATGACTCACTAGCAGCTGATTTCAGCAACTAGACAGTCTGGTTTTTATCTCAGAGTTAAAGGAGATTTTTATGCACAGAACTGTACTTTTTGATATTTAATATTTCAGGTCTTATTCCCACTGACAGTCTGGAGCAGACAGAGGTCATGCCTTAACTTGTCCATGAAGTAAACAGAACACTATTGATGCTATAAAGATAAGTAATATTCATTACAAAGACCACATTAAAGTCACATACTTGAAGAGACAAGTGTTTGGAAACCAGGGAATGCCAGATTTATAATTGTGTTTGTGATATTAATCCAGTCACTACACATATAAGCATAAGGATCAGAGCTGGCTGGTAATTCAGTAACAGATGTTTTGTTTATGCTTTGGAATGAATTAAATATTTTAGAATTCGGGAGTGAGTTAATGAAATATAAAGGATCTTAACAAAAATTTTTATTTTTTTTTTACAAAAGAAGTCATGTTTTGCTGTCAAAATGATACCTTGGCAAGATTGAAACAACACTGTTTGTTTCAGAAAGCTGCTTATCTCAAGTTGGTGGAAATTAGGAATACATTCTTTAATTGTCTAGCTACAGTTTCATTAATGTATATGGAGCAGATACACAAGAAAGCTGTTTGCATGTCGAAATTCTGTAGTTCTTTCATTCAGACTGGGATTTGGTTACCTAAATATCTAAGTATCTGTTGTCATTGGAGACACTAAGGTATCTCACCTGGGTCCCAGCTGCTGTTTCTAAAGGGTGCAAGTTCTCAATTGTTTCTCTCATCTATAAGTCCTGTATGAACAATTCATGTGCTTTGTAGCATCTCAAATGGCACTACTGCTTACACATAAACAGCTAATACCACACTTAACTGACTTTGCAAGCTGGAAAATATTTTTGAAGTGGAGTTGTATGTATAATAATAGTAATATGTAGATTTTTTTTCCCATTAACATCAATCCAAATAAGAACAGGTCACTTGTATGTCAGTTGTTAACATCTTTAAGTAGTCTAGCATTGCAGAATTTTCTTAAATGGAACAAGACATGTGCAGCAGGAAGAGGAAAACACAGTACATAAATGTACGTTACCAGACTCTGCTCCCAGGGAGGTGTGTGGGCTCATAAACAGTGAAATTATATAGAGCAACACTCCTGCGGAGAGAACAGAGGCAATACTGATATACACCAAAGGCCTATCCAGCTTCTGTCTCCCTCTGTGATCAACAGCAGATGCCTAGAGAAGATCATAATCAAACCAGCAAAAATGTGTAGTGCTTTCTGCTTAAAAGCCCTCACTAGGACTCTGAATTCTTCAGGAATATGTCTAGTTACTTTCCCATTTACTCACCCACTATCCCATTTACTCACCCAAGACCACTATCTACTTTCAAGTCACATATATAGGCATCTTTGATTTACTCATGAGTTTCTCAGGAGGATAATGGGATATTATCCACATGTCTGGTTTCAGCTTTTGGTTTTGAACCTACAAAGAATTCCTAAAAAATTACCCAAAAACTTCTGGTACAGTATGTCTTGATTTACCATCGGACATGGAGCTAGTCTAAGTTTTTAACACTAAAAAAAAGTCCAATACTTTTTTTTTTTTTTGGTGAAAGGAGAAGTCTCTTTAAAAAGCTGTGAAAAGATTTTAAAACTTTCTTTCCAGTCTCTCTCTTTTTTTTTTCCTTTTTAATTTCTATATTGTATCTATTCACTATTTTGTGTCCAACCAATGGCATAAAATGCTATCTCAAAATCTCTAGGTCTTAGATATATCAAAATATATTTCTTGGAGTGTTACTACAGAGAGATGACAGTTTTACACTAGTTCATCACCTTCACCCTTCTGGGCAATGTTTCTGTGAGGTCTATTATTTCTCAATCTCTAAACTTTTTGTTTTTTGAAACCACTTGGCTTTGGGAGTTGCATAATGAGCAGATTGTGGAAGATGAGTACAGGAGGCCACAGACTGTTGGGATGTCTTCAGCTCACAAGCACTGTGTTGGATTTGGTTTCAAATCTCAAGACCTCTTTGAAGTCATTAAAGCAGCATTGCTATCACGCAGCACTGAGGTCAAGGCATGCAAAACTCTTCATTACTGGCTACAGACTTTTGTCTTCCCTGTAGGGACAAGCTGCTCTGAGCTAGGCAGTTACACAGCCTTATCTCTTTAGCCTTCTGGTACAGATGTTTGTGCATGCTCATCTGAAGCTGAGCTGCTAAATTGGTTAGTTCAGCCAATTAGTTACCAATACTTGAAATGAGTTCAGCAGCAGAGAGAATATACAGGAGGAGTGAGAGAGTTCATTCTTCTTACTAGGTGTAAGATGATGTTGTTATTCAGTAAAATTGTTATTTTGCAACCCTGCCTGCCTCAGGTCACCAGGTGAGAGAAAAGTTAATTTACAAAAGTCAGTGCTTCTAAAAAGGGACATAGATAATCCATCAAGTTCTTAAATGAGATTTTCTGTGTATAGAGAGAGGGGGAAAAAAGCCCAACACAGAAACAGGGAACATGAACTGTGTACAGGTTTCTATGAAGAGTATGTAGGATGGGGATTCTCTGCTTGGTAATTCAGCTGCTGTTATGTTGCCTTTCACCAGATGGAATTTCACCTACCTCAGATGTTTTCACTTTAAAATCTTCCACCTAATGTGTCTCTTTTGCCCTATCCTTGTTGACATAACAGAAGGGAAAGGGTAGGGTAGCTCTCCAACTATTTTGAACTGCTTTAGCCTTCACCGTTTCTAGTAGATAAACTGTCAACAAATGCAGTTCTGTGTTAGCATTTGATTGCACTTGATTAAACCTCCTGATTTTACACAGCAAAACATACTGAGGTTTCTGGTAATCTTTCAAGTAATTGCTTATCATTATCAGAGTTAAAAATTATTCCTGGACTGTAGTTTGTCCTAAGTTTTAGCCTTATTTTGCACTCCATTGACATTCTGAGCAATAAAGGCCTCTAAAAATGTACAATTACTCTGTACCTTATTTTCCACTTATTCTGGATGAACTATGGGTTAATGTAAATGCCATGTTTTCACAGTGAGGTTGTATTTTTTTTTTGCCCCCAAATCAGATTCTATAGAGGACTTTTTGATTTGGATTTTTTTTGTTTCTCTTCAGAGATCCTGGCTTTGAATTGTTGATCTTTTCCATTCCTTTCTGAAATAAGATAGTGTAAGCTTTAAATGACAGAATAAAAAATATGATACTTGGAAACTTCATTCTTTTCTAGTCCGGCACAGCAGCATTAACTTTTGTGTGTTCAGGATTTATATTGACATTTTCCAGTATCTATATGAAGTTACAATGTTTTCCTTAATTATTCCAATAAAATATAAAGCCTCTGATAAAGTAGAGGCTTTCTGCATTCTTCTCCAATGATTGGGATACATTTTCCTGTTACACGGTATTCTATTATTCTGAATACTAGTACTCATCTCAAAGGATTTCTGACTCTCAGACCTATCCTCAGAGTGGAAGAAGAGTAACAGAAGCTATAGATATGCACATAATAACTGAGAAGAGGGATGGTTTTTGGGGCCAAGCGTACAGGAAAAAGTGCTTCTTTTACAGTTTGTTGCCAAGAATGACATACAATATATTTGGTTAGTTTAGATTTCTCTGTTAAAAATTATCGACACAAAGTCAACGTGTATCTTTTCCCAATACATTTTAGAAAGAGTTTGCCTGATCATGGCACAGTATTTAGTAATCAAATAGTCATTAATAATTCTTCTTTTTTTTTGAATTCATTAAATTCTGACCCAAGAGATTTTATACAGATTTTATCCATGTTTAGATGACTCCCAAAGAAAATATTTAAATAATTAAAACAGAATTGAAAGCAATTGGTAACGATCTGAATGTTTGGCAGGAAAATATTTTAACTGACATTAGTTGTTGTCCACAGGCATGAATGTGTAGCTTCTCTGTGAGGATATTCAAATAGACAACTGTAGAGATGGCTCTTCCTCTTGCCCTTTTTTCCCTCATTTCCTTTCTCCTCATTCCATGTTGTTGAGGAGCAATATTCTTAAAAGTTGCTTTAAATTACAGATTTTATGTAATTATGGAATTTTTAACAAATTGAAGGTTATGGATAGGTGATTGAGCTTTTGCTTCTGTGCTATCCAGCAGAGGTTTTTGCTTTGCACAGGAATAATAGGGTAGAATTAGAACACATTTGGAATGTTGAGGTTGTCTGCTTTGTTAGAAAAGTGTTTGGTTTTTAGATGTTCCTGGGTCTGTGATATTTGGACTTGCCATACCTTCGTTACTGACTCCCAGTCTTCATTTAGTTAAGCAACAAATCTTAACAACTAGCTAAAAGTTAAAATTTTTGTCACTACCAGAGCTTGTCAGCTGTATGCCTGTAATCTCCTGGCAAGATGACTACAGTGTGTTCTACAAATGGAGGACTTCGGAGCCATTTTCCAGTGGCTACCCAAACTATGCACTGCTTGTTGGTACTTTGTTTTCTGTACTGTTTTTGTTTTATAAATCCTTCTGCGTTCTTGCAGAATTCCTACATCTGAAAGGCCAACCTCAAAAAGAAACAACAACGAAAAAACTCCCCCAAACCAGTTAAAGTCAGAGCTATACAAAGGTTAATAAGCCAAGTGGACTCTGCTTGCAGTGTTTATGCTTATTTAGAGAGTGGTTCAAGTGACCAGTGACCATAGACTGACATACTGTTTTGTTTCCTCCAGAAAGCATTATCATGTCCTAATATTTAACATCAGCTGTTAGCAGAACTTGGATTCAGACATATGAGTTTAGGATTGGCCTAACTCTTCTTCCATCTGTGTATGTTCGGTCAATGTTTCTAAAATCCCTCCCTAATGCAGCATACTTATTTCTACAGTCTTAATTGAGGGCGGGGAAAGCATTCATTTATATGGAGTACATACACTGTTGTAGCTGTGACTAGGAGACTACCCAAAGGGAGCTTTGTAAGAAAAGGGTAGCTTTTTGCTTAAGCTAACTGATATAATTAAAATATAGGACAGAAACCCCCCCCCAAACTTTCCAGTACAGCAGCATCATCTTTTTCCAGTATTTCTGTTGGTCAAATCAAATGGTGAAATCTCTGTGAATACTCGTCTTGTTTGTATGGAAGCAAATTATGCATATTATTTTCATCTAAGAGCTTGCAATATTTAATAGACAAGCAGTCAGGAAAATAAAATTTTTCTGTTCAGCTGTCCCTTGGCTTCTTTCAAGTTTTATTTGACAGGAAGTAAATCAGAAACATGTACTTTTTTTGTGAGTACAGCAGTGTTTCTCTGTATTGAGCAGTTAATCAAAACTTGTCTGAAGACCCTGACTGCTTCGAGGCACACACAATGTTATTTTACTGTTATTACCGGGAGGTGCTTATTAGTTGGCTGTATTTGACTTCATTGACAGTGATAAGAAACAAAAAGACTTAATTGAATATAATGCTTAGATATTATTAAATAATTTCATAATCTAGTAGTTTAATTAGTTAAAACCACTATGTAAAATTTGGTGATTTTAGTACTATTTGTAGATCTATCTCTTTGGAGTTCTCTCCAGACTCTTCCACAAACTTTCATACAGTCTCTGCCCTGCCCTGCTCTGACCACCTTTTTGCAAATGACTCAAAATCAAACGCTTACCCAAACTCAGAAAACCCTGTTAATGTTGGTTGTTAGAGTTTAAAATTTTCCATTTGAAAATTTTCAGCTATGTGCAGATGATTCACAAAATGTCCAGTGTGTCTATAAAAGTAAGATTCCTTTTCACTGGTTTTGTAAATACATTTATAGTTAGAAACAGTTTTGATTTAATAGGCCTTTAAAATTACAATAACATGCCTTCTACAAAATTAAGTCGCATTAGAGTATTTATAGAATCATAGAACTGTCAGGGTT
>VWZK01004767.1:0-56660 GCA_013396935.1 Baryphthengus martii
CCTTGCCCTGTTAAACCTCATCCCATTGACCTCAGCACATCCACCCAAAACCCTGCACCAGTTAAATATTTTAAACCCTCACATTTAGTAACAGCTGAAGTTATTCCACACCTGAAGGTCACGTTGCTTCACTATTTTTTTTTGAGACCAAGACTTTCTCAGCACCCGGACCTCCACGAAAATCCATCAATTGCAGTAGGAACAGGCACCCCCCCAGCCCCAGGGACTCCCGGCGGAGCCTCCTCCTGCAGCCCTTTTAAAAACAGCGGACACAAAGCCCAGGAGGGCGGGAAGCCCGCAACCCCCCCCCCACGGGAACGAACCGCGCCGCGAGGGCCGGAGCGGGGAGAGGAATGGAATCGCCACACCTGCTCCCGCCACCCCGGAGACGGTCGGAGGGCAGAGGGACAAGCGGCCACCGAGGCAAGGTAGAGGCGACCCCAAGGCGAAGCACTCCTCGCCATGAGCCCACACGGAGCCCCGGCCACGCCAACTCACCTGCCCCGCTCCGGTCCCGACACCGCCGGCGCCCCTCCCGCCGCCGCCTTCAAATCCGCGCCGCCTTCCGGCCCGCCCNCAGAAACAGCCGTGGCACTTCAGGCCCTGGTTTAGTGGTCATGATCATGTTGGGTAGATGTTTGGATTTGGTGATCTTAAACGGCTTTTCCAACCTTAATAATTCTGTGGTTCTTTGAAAAAGAACTCAAAAATAAGTATTTCTACACAACCACTATGGTTGCTGCTACTGTTGCAGGATCACACGTGATGAGATGGACGGGGAGGTAGAGGCAGTAACAGATAAAAAGCTAATCCCCATATTAAGAGCACAGTGTCTGCCAAACTGTTTGCAGCCCCTTTTTGCAGTGGGGACATGTGGTGCCAGCCTTGGTGGGCACTCCTGCAAAGCTCTGTGGACGCTCCATAGGTGCGCTTCTCGCCAGGGTGTTACAGAGCTCAACCTTGCCCCGTACAATTTTTTTCCTTCAGATTTTGCACATCATAGAATGCCTTGGGTTGGAAGGGACCTTCAAGATCGTCCTGTTTCAACCCCCCTGCCATGGGCAGGGACACCTCCCACTAGAGCAGGTTGCTCAGAGCCTCATCCAGTTTGGATCTGAACAACTCCAGTGATGGAGCAGCCACAGCTTCCCTGGGCAACCCCTTCCAATGTTTCACCACCCTCACAGGAAAGAGCTTCTTCCCAATGTCTAGTCTAAATCTCCCCTGCTCCGGTTTCAAACCATTGCCCACAGGCCCTGCTCAGAAGTCCCTCCCCAGCTTTCCTGTAGTCCCTTCAGATACTGGAGGCCGCTTTAAGGTCTCTTCTCTTCTCCAGGCCAAACAGACCCCACTGCCTCAGCCTGTCCTCACAGCAGAGGTGCTTCAGCCCTCAGATCATCTTGATGACCTCCTCGGGACCCTCTCCAACAGATCCATGTCCTTGTTGTGTTGGGGGCTCCAGAGCTGGACGCAGAGCTCCAGGTGGGGTCTGCCCAGAGCAGAGCAGAGGGGCAGAATCCCCTCCCTTGCCCTGCTGGCCACGCTGCTTTTGCTGCAGCCCAGGATGTGATTGATCTTCTGGACTGCGAGTCCACGTCATTGGCTCATGTCCAGTTTCTCATCCACCAGCACCCTCAAGTCCTTTTCCACAGGGCTGCTCTCTGTCACCTCACCCCCCAGCCTGGATTGGTAATAAGGATTGTTCCAACCCAGCAGCAGGACCCTTCGCTTGGCCTTGTTGAATCTCACGAGGTTCACCTACCTTAGGCCTTAGAAATGCTGCTTTCCTCCCACCAAGTACAGAGGGAGTGGAGACACTTCCTTCATACCTAGGTGTCTTACCAGAGTGGTAAAACAAGGTCAGAAAGGAGCTCTATGTCAGAGACCCAACGAGAACTGGAAGCTCTTCAGCCTCTTGATGGCTCTTCACGCAATTCTTGGTGGGAGAGCTGAACAAAGAGGTTCAATTCAGGTATTTTCCCGCTTTTGACCATGTCTGGGCTCCTGTATCTCTACAAACATCCTTCCAGCTACGCTGCCGAGTCGACCTGATCCATCCTGAGACACAGTCAAAACATCCCCGTCAATCGCGAGTTTCAGAAGGACCTGGTGATGCTACTCAGAGCACTTTCTGTTTAACAGATGATACAGAGAATTGATTCCTCTCTCACAGCAAACTTAATCACGACAAACTCCAATAATTAAAGTCAGAATCAGAAGCGCTTTGACTACACACCAGCGTACGCAAGAGAATACTGCAGCTGTGTGTATTTCTCAGAGGTTGGGTTGTGCTTTTTTTTTTTTTTTTTTTATTCTATTTCTTTTTATCTTATTCCTCACCTTCCTCTGGGAGATCTCGTTGCCACTTTCAACAAAGGGCGTCATCTCTCTGCAGTCGATATCCAACTCTACAACTCTGTCAGCTCGCTCTCTGATCCCCTTCTTGCCACCTGTCTTCGACGCGTCAATCAGCAGATGGCTACACCATCGCTGAGGAATGCTTCAAAGCCGTTCAAAGTGTTTTAAAAGTCCTCTTTGTTCCACGTCTGAGGCTCTGTTATCACTCTTCGTAATTCAGCCCTTCAGCTCTTGGCCAAAAAAACTTGCTGCCGTCTGTAACACAGCGTTTTCGTGGGTTTTCCCCTCTGTTTTAAAGCTACTTCCATAATATTTACAGTTTTGTCATAGAATCCTAGACTGGTAGGGGTTGGAAGGGGCCTCTGGAGGTCATGGAGTCCAACCCCCCTGCCAGAGCAGGAGCACCCAGGGCAGGACACACAGGAACAGATCCAGGGGGGGCTGGAAAGTCTCCAGAGAAGGAGACTCCACCACCTCTCTGGGCAGCCTGGGCCAGGCTCCATCACCCTCCCACCAAAGAAGTTTCTCCTCCTGTTGAGGTGGAACTTGCTGGGTTCCAGTTGGTGCCCATTGCCCCTCGGCCTATCCCAGGGCACCCCTTCTCCTTCACCCCCACCCTGCAGAGATTTGGAAGCAGGAATCAGATCCCCTCTCAGGCTTCTCTTCTCCAGACTGAGCAGCCCCAGGGCTCTCAGCCTTTCCTCCCAAGAGAGATGTTCCAGTCCCTTCCTCCTCCTCGCAGCCTCCCTTGGACTCTCTCTGGTATTTCCCTGTCCCTTTGCAACTGGTGAGCCCAGAACTGGCCCCAACACCCCAGAGGTGGTCTCCCCAGGCCAGAGTAGAGGAGGAGGCGAACCTCATCAACCTGCTGGACACACTGTTCTTGATGCCCCCAGGAGACCATTGGCCTTCTTGGCCACAAGGGCCCATTGATGTCCGAGGGAGAACTTACTGTCCACCAGCACTCCCAGGTCCTTCTCCACGGAGCTGCTTTCCAGCAGGTCCCCCCTCCCCTGCCCTGGTGCAGGGGGTTATCCCTCTCCGGGTGCAGGCCTCTATACTTGCCCTTGTTGAACTTCATGAGGTTCCCCTTTGCCCAGCTCTTTGCCCAGCCTGTCCAGATCTTGCTGAATGGTATCACAGCTTCAGTCTGTCCTCGTAGGAGAGGTGCTCCAGCCCTCGGGTCATTTTTGTGTCCCTCTGGAGCTGCTCCATCAGGTCCATCTCCTTCTTGTATTGAGGACTTCAGAGCTGCTAATTTCCTCCTTATCACACCATGTATTAGACTGAGGCCTTGTCCCACGCTATCTCTTTGACACAAACAGCGGTTTTAATGTGGGAATATTTACATTTCTGCAAGAAAAAAAAACAACAAAAAGAGCATGAAGCGTAGGTACTGCAAGAACAGGTGCACCTCAAGCCAAAGAAGAAAATGAGTTCAGCAGTTGTTTGCCTTCCTGGTTTTAGATTAATTCCTCCTGCATGTCAGCAGCGAAAAAGTTCTTGCACATTTTCCTGAATGACTATCGGCGTGTTAATTTTGTTTTTTTTTTTTCCAGAGAGGCCTTGGGATTGGGCGATGTTTACAGCAGTCCAGATGTGAAGTCTGGTTCCTCATTAAGTCACCCTGATCTTCTAATCCCAGGTTCACGTGTTTCCAGTGCTGTATTTTCTCCGCTGGTTTTATCTAGCCTCGTAGCCAGGTCACTTGGAGTTTATGGAAAGCGGCTTGACGTGCCGTCTCAGGGGTGGTGGTTAATAAGGTGTGCGGGAGGATGTTTATGGGGTGTGAGAATGGGAGTCTATTCATTCTCCAGGTT
Source organism: Baryphthengus martii (assembly GCA_013396935.1). Taxonomy (NCBI): domain Eukaryota; kingdom Metazoa; phylum Chordata; class Aves; order Coraciiformes; family Momotidae; genus Baryphthengus; species Baryphthengus martii. The sequence goes on from VWZK01004767.1 coordinate 4,179, forward strand.
GTTATCGAGCCCAGTTCTCTTCTAACCTTCTTCTGGTGCAACCATTAAAGGAAAGAGAAGACTCTGAGAAGTATTCCGTAGCCTCCGATGTCTGCTGGCCACTTATCGGCTCCCACCCTGTAAACCATGCCTGGGTGCTTAGCTTTTGCATCTCCACCGCCTGACGAGGACCTAGTCCGAAGATCTGAGACCAAAACTTGTTGTTTTGGGATAGAATGGGATACTGGTGGATGAGAAGCTGGACATGAGCCAGCAATGTGCACTTGCAGCCCGGAAGGCCAACCCTGTCCTGGGCTGCAGCAAAAGCAGTGTGGCCAGCAGGGCAAGGGAGGGGATTCTGCCCCTCTGCTCTGCTCTGGGCAGGCCCCACCTGGAGCTCTGCGTCCAGCTCTGGAGTCCCCAACACAGGAATGACATGGATCTGTTGGAGAGGGTCCAGAGGAGGTCACCAAGATGATCTGAGGGCTGGAGCATCTCTGCTGGGAGGCTGGGCTGAGGGAGTTGGGTCTGTTTGGCCTGGAGAAGAGAAGGCTCCAGGGAGACCTTAGAGCGGCCTCCAGGATCTGAAGGGGCTCCAGGAAAGCTGGGGAGGGACTTTTGAGAAGGGCTTGTTGGGGATAGGACAAGGGGCAAGGGTTTGAAAGTAGAGCAGGGGAGATTCAGATTGGCCATGAGGAAGAAGTTCTTTCCTGTGAGGATGGTGAGACCCAGGAAGGGGTTGCCCAGAGAGGCAGTTGAGGCCCCAACCCTGGAGACATTCAAAGTCAGGCTAGATGAGGCTCTGAGCAACCTGCTCTAGTTGAGGATGTCCCTGCTCCCTGCAGAGGGGCTGGACTAGATGACCTTTGGAGGTCCCTTCCAACCTGGGGCATTCTATGATTCTGTGATTTCTTGGTGTTTCACCAGAGCAATCTTCATCAGATTATCACGGAGGACCCAATAAAGCAGATAGTGCCTGGACTCTTCTTCTGCTTCGACAGTTCTAAAGAAGTGTAAATCATAACATGGCCAACAATATTTTTTATCACTTGACACCCAGGACTGTTTCTGAACTAACATGCTCTCCAAAAACACGGAGCCGTGGCACTTCAGGCCATGGTTTCGTGATCATGGTAATGTTGGGTAGATGGTTGGACTGGATGATCTTGGAGGTCTTTTCCAGCCTTAATGATTCTGTGATAACTTCTAGGGCATACTCTTTGAGTATCCATGTGCCCACATAAATATATTAAATGGAAACTGCCGTGAACCACAGGATTATGTGAGCTACCAGTGCCCTAATTAGCTCACTGAACTAAAAATAATTAACATCGTTAATCGCTGGCTTGCAACACAATGTGTAACGCACACCTAATAAATCACGGTTTTATTGTTATTATTTGCTAAATCTCTGGATGCTTGAAGGATATTCTACAAGTTTGGTTAAATTCACCTTGTGCTCTTCAAAGCCAGTAGCAAAATTTCCAGTTTTCAGAAAGCGGTGGGATCAGACACCAATGCTCTGGGGGTTTTAATTCACCGCTGCGTTACTCCAGTTCCAAGATCTAATCGGTGATTTGGCTGCTTTTTTTCATTCTGCAAAGCTAAAAAGATTAACTATTTCTAAATTTACGAGCTAATTAGTACACTAATACAAACCACATTTATCATTCCCTTCGGTTTGCTTAGTCCTTCTTCATTACCAAAGTCAGTTCAGATGTCCATAAAAGCTTACAGGGAAAAAAAAAAATAAAAAAAAAATTAAAAATAGTATGTAAAAAAAGCATTTGTTTTCATTTTCATTAGGGAAAAGTAAAACTCCCAAAAGATTCTGGGCAGACAGAGCCACATTCTTTTGCTCTCATTAAAGTCCTTGTAGTTACAGTAGTTAGAGGATGAAAACACCGCGCAGCTCTAGGCGTACGTCTGCAAGGTTGCCAACACCAATAATTTTATCACTAGTTTAATAAGATTTAGTGGTTTTTTTATAAAGCTCCGGCTCCAGAGTCCCACGATGATGAAATAATATTATCTTCCATTAAATTTGTACATTAAGAAAGAGCCCTTGTGGCTTCAAAGAACATCGTGGAAATACAAAAAATTAACAGATCAAAAATCTGAATTTGAAAAAAATTATGAACCCCAGTTTAATTTCTTTTAAATCAAGATTTTAGAAGCCAACTCAGATTTTCAGAAGGGTTTATTAATCTAAATATTGCGTCAGTAGAGCACAGTATGGCTCTTCAAGCGTTTCTTTGTCGGATCTGGTGCCACATTCTTGATATCCTTTTCCGATTCTAGAAACTGCCTTTAAAGCGGAGAAAAAAACGTGCACGTTTTTGTGATTTAAACGCATCGGGGCGCGGAGACTTAGGGTTAAGAGTTGGTTACATATTTTAGATATTGGAGCCAGACAGCAATTCAGTCTAATAATGGGCATGTCTACTATTTCCTGAAAATTTGCTGCTACATGACCCCTTATATGCATATATGTGACCCTGCAACAAACTCTTTTATGTGGTGCCAAAAAAATGGCATTAGCTTCAGCTGCTTTATTAAATTGCTACCCAAGCTCGCTCACATTCCCCGGGAAGGAGGCACGGCGGATCAGCAGCGAGCGCGCAGCGTGCCAGCGACCGCCGGAGCCTCTGCTCCCCTCCGCGTTCGCTGGGGATAGTGCCCGGAGGAAGGACAAAGCCTCTTTGATTGTGTTTTCTGCACCATCACAAGAACGTTTGTCTCTCTCTCCGAAGAAGGCACTTGAAGCGTTCTACAGAATCGCACAGAATCGCTGTGGTTGGAAAAGACCTTTAAGATCATCAAGGCCAAACGTTACCTAACTCTACCTTGTCCTTGCACCTACCTAACTGCACCATGTCCTTGAGCACCATATCTGGATGGCTTTTAAATACATCCAGGGATGTACATCTTCTCCAGACCCCTCACCAGCTCCGTTGCCCTTCTCTGGACCCGCTCCAGCCCCTCAAGGGCTTTCTTACCCTGTGGGGCCCACAACTGAACCCAGGGCTCAAGCTGCGGCCTCCCCAGTGCCGAGTGCAGGGCCACGAGCACTTCCCTGCTCCTGCTGGGGACACTGTTCCTGATCCAGGCCAGGATGCCCTTGGCCTTCTCGGCCCCCTGGGCACCCGCTGCCTCCTGTTCAGCCGGGTGTCCACCAGCACCCCCAGCTCCTTTCCCACCAGGCAGTTTCCAGCCACTCCTCCCCAGGCCTGTGGCGCTGCCTGGGGTTGGTGTGACCCAAGTGCAGGCCCCAACCCTTGGCCTTGTTAAACCTCATACAATTGGCCTCAGCCCATGGATCCAACCTGTCCAGGTCCCTCTGAAGAACCTTCCTACCCTCAAGCAAATCAACCCTCTCACTCAACTTGATGTCATCTGCAAATGGCTACCTTGAGCCAAGTTACGCCTTTTAAGAGCCCCTAGTCCCCCGCAGTTGTCAGTGAGACAGCACGGCCAGCAGACCAATAGTCTGGCTTTTAAGAAGCACTTGTCAAATAAACTGCAGCTGGGATGGGCTATCCTGTTCCCAAGTAAATATTCTGTCCCGGAGACAAGGTTAGGGAAATAATCCCTGTAATTAACGTTTAGCTTTTAATATTATCAGCTGAAAAGAGAAGTGAATGTGACAGCAGCCGGCATCTGCCAAGATACAGATCCAACACTGGACTATTATGGAAATGAGAAAAGTGCAAGCTGAGAGAAGAGAAGGCTCGAATAATGTTCCACGTGATCCTGGGGAAAATAATTGAGGCTAAAGAACATCATTTGAATGTATGGGGAGCATTCACAGGGGCGAAATTTATCTGGGTGATGTGGGCTTCTCTGCGCTTCAGCTGAGTTTCTGATCTGTGCCACCCTCCAGGAGTGCCTCTTGGTACCTCTGGGCCGTGAAAGGTCCCTGTGGGACGTAGTGTCCACAGGCTAATACGGCCTGTGGGAATAGTCCCCATGGTAACGTGAAAGCAGATTGCATTAATATTTTAATGCTGGCATTTCCTGACTTAAAGTGCCTCCTCACGTAGCTTTACTGTCCTGACTCCATACCAAGCCCTTCTGCAAGGAAGGGTGATAAGAAATCTTCTGGAAAGATCAGGAATGCAACCTTCCAACAAAATGAAAACCTTTTTGTAATTTCCTTTCGTACCGTGTTGTACAAATTTCTGCCGTGGGTGTCTTACACTCTGTATGCTCCCACCGAGGTGCTCACTAAAGAAGTTCCAAATAAATATCGGTGGAAGATACATGTGTGAAGCAGGTGAGCTTAGTGGTCTCTACCTTGAAATGCAGCTCAAAAGTCAGTCAGAAGGATGTGCTTATTTATTTAGGGCAGAGTGGAAGCTTCTGCTTGAATTACCTCCAAGTCACATCTTTATATCATGTTCTGTGACATCTTAAGTTCACTTCTGTGTTTCTTATTATGTAAAACACTCCACACTTGATTCCTTTGTGTATCTGTTTGGTATCTCTTCACTTTATCTTATATAATAATGCATTTTAATGACTTCTATTCATACAATCCAGGAATGGCTTGAATTGGAAGGGACCTCCAAGAGCATCTTGTTCCAACCCCCTGCCATGGGCAGGGACACCTCCCACCAGAGCAGGTTGCTCAGAGCCTCATCCAGCCTGGGCTTCAACACTGCCAGGGAGTAGGTGTCCACAGCTTCTCTGGGCAACCTCAACCAGGCTGAGAGAGTTGAGGTTGTTGAGCCCAAAGAGGAGAAGGCTCCAGAGAGACCTTATAGTGGCCTCCAGAATCTGAAGGGGCTACAGGAAAGCTGGGGAGAGACTTTTTCTAAGGGCCTGTGGGGATAGGACAAGGGGCAATGGTTTGAAAGTAGAGCAGGGGAGATGTTGCTTGGCCATGAGGAAGTTCTTTCCTGTGAGGACGGTGGGACCCTGGAAGGGGTTGTCCAGAGAAGCTGTGGAGCCACCTCCCTGGAAGTGTTGAAGTGCAGGCTGGAGGAGGCTCTGAGCAACCTGCTCTGGTGGGAGGTGTCCCTGCCCATGGCAGGGGGGTTGGAACCAGATGATCTTGAAGATCCCTTCCGACTCAAGCCTTTCTAGGATTCTGTGTTTTCCCTCGGTTCTGTACTGGTTCATCTGAACACCCACAGGAAGAGTTTTCCCTCAACAGTGGCTGCTTTTCCCGTGTTCTAACCTACATAAATTCTTAATGTTTTACTATGCTTTTTACAATGGAGATTTTATTGGTTAGGTAATAAGAAAAAGCCCCAGTTCTACCATGTAATGTGCATTTTTTTTTGCACCTTATGAGAATATTGAATAGACTTCATTATTTTTTTCAATACAAGTCTGAATTCTACCATTTGATTACCTGAAACCAAAAGCATTTCAGTTTGCCATCCATCACCCTGACCGGTGTAAAATGCTGAATATTCAGATTAAATTGGAACTTTTTTTTTTCTATGAATAAGGAATTTGATTCAATTCTATAATATACAGTGTCTCTGGGGAGAGGAAATTGAGCTGAAGGTCGCTGAAGGCAAGTGAGAAAATTGTATTATCCAAATACGAAATTCTTTTTCTTATCATCAAAACCTGAAATACAGCCATGGGGAATAAGGGGGTCAAGAGAGAATTCAATTAGAGATGAAAATGGAAAAGGTGCATTTTTCAAGTTACCTTTCATTTTTTTCCAAACAAGTGGCAGCAGTGAGCTGTATGAGGACAATGAAATATTTGTCAAGCAGTTTAAACTTTTTTTTTTTTTTTTTTTTTAAATCTAAATCAGAAAACATTCTCAATCAGTTTAAAGAGATAGTAAAAGTCCGTATGAATGTGGAGTGGCCAGTTCTTCAGAGCTTGCAGGAGAGGTAATGAATACCTAACTGTGATAATTTATTTGGAGAAAATTGTTTTTTTAATAAAGAACAGTTCTCAAATATTTATCATCAATTTCTTCTATAAATAATGATAAGAATTTCTACACTTTTCCCTCCTTCACTCGTAATGATAGATGTCCAAAATAATTGTAGGAGCATGGTGGTGTTATGCCATAAAAACTCTTCCTTCTCCTTCTTATTTATTTTAGTGTTTCTCTTTATTTCCATACACCAGTACAGGTGAGAGGCTGACCTGATGGAAAGCAGCTCCATGGAGAAGGACCTGGGAGTGCTGGTGCACAATAAGTTCCCCATGGGACAGCAATGGGGCCTTGTGGCCAAGAAGGCCAATGGTCTCCTGGGGGGCATCAAGAAGAGTGTGTTCAGCAGGTTGAGGCAGGTTCTCCTCCACCTTTACTCTGCCCTGGGGAGGTCACCTCTGGAGTGTTGGGTCCAATTCTGGGCTCCCCAGTTCCAGAGGGACAGGGGAATAGCAGAGAGAGTCCAAGGGAGGCTGCAAGGAGGAGAAAGGGACTGGAACATCTCTCTTGGGTGGAAAGGCTGAGAGCCCTGGGGCTGCTCAGTCTGGAGAAGCCTGAGAGGGGATCTGACTCCTGCTTCCAAATGTCTGCAGGGTGGGGGTGAAGGAGAAGGGGCCAGGCTCTTGTCAGTGGTGCCCTGGGATAGGCCGAGGGGCAATGGGCACCAACTGGAACCCAGCAAGTTCCACCTCAACAGGAGGAGAAACTTCTTTGGTGGGAGGGTGCTGGAGCCTGGCCCAGGCTGCCCAGAGAGGTGGTGGAGTCTCCTTCTCTGGAGACTTTCCAACTCCCCCCTGGATCTGTTGCTGTGTGTCCTGCCCTGAGTGATCCTGCTCTGGCAGGGGGGTTGGACTCCATGACCTCCAGAGGTCCCTTCCAACCCCTACCATTCTATGATGCTATGTGTCTATGATTCATTTTAGTGTAGATACCAAGAATTTATATAGTAAACTAGACCCTGTCCAATGTGTCCACTTCTGAAAAGTCAACAATTACAGATACAGATCATAGCTGTAATTAAGCAAATTTAGCAATTTAGTGAAGAACTGCTACGCTTGCTCCATCCTCAGCTGTGGGACTGATGTCACTGCTGACAGTAAACCGGCACCTGCGACAGGTTTCTTCTTCTTAAAGGCATTTGAGCTAATGTTGGAGGAAAGAAGATTTCCAGTGAGATCCTAGAATGCTAATTTGACAGTTTCCTAAATTTACTGTCTAATTTACACTGTGATTTACAAAATGAGCTCGAGATATCTCAGGAACTTCTATTCTGTGTCTGTATTTGTCGGTTTTCTTCCCAGTCAATTCCTCTAAACAAACCACTGCGGTGTTTACAGAATCCTTTCTCTATTTGGTAAGTGATCATTTTTAATCATTTACCATCACATAACCATTTCCAATCTGTCCACGTAGAATTGACAGTACTATATATAACCATTTGTAATATCCAGAGGTCTGGAGAACATGTCATGTGAGGAGTGACTGAGGGAGCTGGGCTTGTTTAATCTGGAGAAGAGGAGGCTGAGGGGAGACCTTCTTGCTCTCTCCAGCTGCCTGAAAGGAGGTTGGGGTGAGGTGGGGGTTGGTCCCTTCTCAGAAGTCACAACTGATAGGACAAGAGCAAATGGCATCAAATTGAGCCAGGGGTTGTTTAGGTTGGATGTGGGGAAAAACTTCTCCGCTGACAAGGTTATCAAAGACCAGAACAGGCTGCCCAGGGAGGTGGTTGAGTCACCATCCCTGGATGTACTTAGAAGCCATCTAGATGTGGTGCTCAAGGACATGGTGCAGCAATGACCCTGGTAGAATTAGATAAGAGTTGGCCTTGTTGATCTTAAAGGTCTTTTCTAAGCACAGCAATTCTGGGATTCTGTGATTATGAGAAGCCTGTTTTACTGACTGTGAAGCTATTCTGCCTGTCATCAAAATAGTCTGTTTTTTTAAAAAAAGAATAATGAAATGAGCAATCATAACCTTCGTTCTTTTCTTGTTAAAAATATTGTCTGTCCAGATGTGGAATGAGGCCTTTCGCTGCTTCGTGAGCACACACACTTGGTGTTGTTGGGAAGCAGAAGCGGTGCTGTGACACTCAGCACATCTTTGAACATCTGACAGAGGTCATAGAGATGACTCATTTCTCCCCAGATTCAGAGGTCCTTTCAAACACTTGTCTGGAACCTTCTCCAATGACCATTTCTTCTTCCAATGGACAGAAATCTCCATTCTTGGATTTTTTTTTCTTTTTGTAAACAAAATTATGTTTTGTGGTTTTGGGTTTTTTTTTTTGCTTGTTTCAAGTATAATGAGTTGTGTTATGGACTCTGAAATGAGCTGAAATTAAACTATCTCTGTGGGAATTCACTTTCTGTACATTTTTACAGCTCTTACTATGCACCTGCCTGTATTTTGAAGTGCTGGAACACCTCTGGAAGCCTAGCACCTAATAGATTCACGGGCTTTCAGTGGAAGTGAAAGGGCTCTTCTCTTCAGATTGGATTGCAAGATTGGGGTCTTTGTAAAATAAAATCCCTACTAGATGGATCAAGCACGTCTGCTTGTTGCTTATATAGAGATTTGAATAATTTTTACTTTTTTTTTTTTTTTTTGAAAAGCGACACAGAGTTTTATATTTCAGATCTAATGAAATAAGACTTACTTTAATTTTCTTTTCAAGCTATCGCCGGAACAAGAATTTCATCCACAGTTGTTGAATTTTTCAAAGTGCAGGATAAGGGACATTACATCGGTAAGATTATTCAGTCTGGTTCTATTTCAATCTACTGAACTTCCTTCTATTTGACAAAATGTAAAATTAATGTTTTTGGAATCTGGGGACTTCAATAACCTAAGAAAATTAAAAAATAAAGGGAGTTTTACTGAATTGAAATGAAATAGGTTGTTAGAAGAAAATCAGCCTCTGGTAAAGGGAAGGGAAGAAAAATGATAAAGAGAAATCACGTTGACAGAAACCTCAAACATTATGGAAACAAGTAGGTCAAAGGAGTTGTTCAAAACCATATACCTTTGGAGTATATATTATCAAAAGCACCATTAATTCTTTAGGCAGAAAGACACCTGAGATCAAACAAATGCAAATTTATAACTCACCATTAAACAACTACTTGGGTGATGGGAACAAAAGAAAATCTATACAGCGCAGAAAATGAAACCAGGTGATCGTTAGAATGAGAAGAAATCACACCAAAATAATATCAAAATAAATGTAAAATGAAATAAATGCGCTTGATGTTGCAAAGCAAACTGAAGCCTCAGTGTTTGGCAAGAAAAATCTATGGGGTAGACCTGTAGAAATTTGATGACTAAATCGTAAGACGTTAAAACAAGGACATTAAAACCAATGTCAACCATCTGGACTGCAGAGAGGAATTTTTTTTTTTTTTTTTTTAACTAAATTTGATGGACTGTGGGCTGCTGGGAAATGCAGCAAAATAGAGGTTATGCAGTAAAGCAAGTTAGGCAGAGACAAGCGTCAAGTAGAAACACACCTACCTTAGGGATGTGTTGAGATAGAAGAGAAAACCTTCACTTCACAGAATCCCAGAATGGTAGGGGCTGGAAGGGACCTCTGGAGATCTTGGAGTCCAACCCCCCTGCCAGAGCAGGAGCACCCAGGGCAGGACACACAGGAACAGATCCAGAGGGGGTTGGAAAGTCTCCAGAGAAGGAGACTCCACCACCTCTCTGGGCAGCCTATTCCAGGCTCTGTCACCCTCACAGCTAAGAAATTTTTCCTTATGTTTAAATGGAACTTCCTATGTTCAATTTTGTGTCTCTTACCCCTTGTCTTGTCACTGGGAACCACTGAAAAAAAGACTGGTCCCATCCTCCTGACACCCACCCTTGAAGTATTTCTAAGCGTTGATCTGATCTGATCTGATCTGATCTGATCTGATTTGATCTGATCCCCTCTCAGGCTTCTCTTCTCCAGACTCAACAGCCCCAGGGCTCTCAGCCTTCCCTCCCAAGAGAGATGTTCCAGTCCCTTCCTCCTCCTCGCAGCCTCCCTTGGACTCTCTCTGTTATTTCCCTGTCCCTCTGGAACTGGGGAGCCCAGAACTGGCCCCAACACTCCAGAGGTGGCCTCACCAGGACAGAGTAGAGGGGGAGGAGAGCCTCCCTCGACCTGCTGGACACACTCTTCTTGATGCCCCCCAGGAGACCCTTGGCCTTCTTGGCCACAAGGGCACATTATGCCCATCAGAGATATCACTTCAAAACCAGAGGGACCGGAACATGTAGGCAACACGAAGGAAAAGTTTTAAACAAAATGTCCAAGGCTGATTTGCACCGCGTGACTCTTGTAAAATGCTGGAGACCCTCAGCTCAGATGAACTGATGGGAGCTGAGGCCGAGTACCGACTTGCACTTGCAAGGCCAAACCAAGGACATCAACAGCCAGAGACAACCAGTTCAAAGGCCACTTAGGTATTGTTTGCTCAATGCTGAAATGGTAAAACACTGCTTGGAAGTGCAGCCTGATGACTGCTCTGTAGGAAGCTGAAGGAAATACTGTCTTCTAGGTAAGAGACTGACCTACTTAAATACTTTTGGGAAGACTTTTTAAATATCAAAACCCTTTTTCCCCACAGTGTGAGGATTATGACATCAAACATTCAATAGACAGGAGTTCCCAGTGGGTGAGGCAGTAAGTTCAGCTCTATTTTATTTCACCATGGGGAAAATATTGCACAGCTGGAGCGGGAGACAAGATACTTTGCTAGAGCAAGACGGCTGTGTGGAATTGCACGTCCCTGAGATCCTGGGCTGGCATCGTTAGAGCCAAATTGCAGCAAGGCTTGTACGATGGTGAAGGGACAGTGCACTTCTTACCACTCTGCATCGCGGCCGGCAGCCCAGGGGATGAACCAGGCTCCTTGGAGTAATGCCAACTCTCACTTTTTTGTGTGCCACCCCTGGTGAAGTGAGGGAATGGAAGGGAAAAAGTATCCCCCCAAAAAAAGTCACTGTCCCTTGTTTTAGTGAAACACTGGAAGGGGTTGCCCAGGAAGGTGGTGGAGGCTCCATCCCTGGAGACATTCAAGGTCAGGCTGGATGGGGCTCTGAGCAACCTGCTCTAGTTGAGGATGTCCCTGCTCCCTGCAGGGGGGGTGGACTAAATGAGCTTTGGAAGTGCCTTCCAGCCTGGGGCATTCTATGATTCTATTCCACGATTCTATGATTCTATATGACCCCTGCTGGACTCGTGGAAAATAAACACCAGATGCTTGACAGTCTGGGCCTGCCCTTTCTAATACCGTTCTTAAACTTGCTGCGGTTTTACCAAGATGCTTAAAAGAGTCCACAAAGAGTGGAAGAGATGTTTTTGGAGAGGGACACCTGGAGGCAACTCACTTGAGTAGGTGAACATTTTTTTATGGTTGTGCGAGCACGAGTAGTACATTTTATAAGCCCGCATGGTGATAGGACAAGGGACAATGGTTTTAAACTAGAGCAAGGTAGAGGAAGAAGTTCTTTCCTCTGAGGGTGGTGAGACCCTGGAAGGGATTGCCCAGAGAAACTGTGGAGCCTCCTCCCTGGAAGTGTTAAAGATCAGGTTAGATGAAGCTCTGAGCAACCTGCTCTGGTGGGAGGTGTCCCTGCCCATGGCAGGGGGGTTGGAACCAGATGATCTTGAAGGTCCCTTCCAACTCAAGCCAGTCTAGGATTCTATGATCTCTTTTTCTATTCCTCTGAAGTTTTCAACGTTAGCAGCTTACAAATACTGTTGGTTCTGTGGGCCATGGTCTGCTGACTGAAGGATCCATTCCAGCTCCCATCAGTGGTGCTGGAAGAGTTCTTTCTGACTTTAAAGAGAGCGTTGTTTCTTCCATTTAACAGAAATTCGCAGAAGGGCAGCCCCCTCACCCCAATGGCTTCCTTCTCCATTTTTATAACTCTACAATATGAGGGAAATCTCTTAACATGAACATGACTGTGATCATTTTATTTATAAGAGTAAAACCCTTTTTTTTTTTTCAGCTGGAAAACTGTTATTGCAACCGTGAAAAATGAAAAGAGCGATCAATTTTAAACTAATAAAATTTTCAGTGGGTAGAATAAGTTATCTTGAGGTTGTTTGGTGAAAGCAGATGAGGAGAAACGTAGTACTTGTGTCTGTTGAGCTTTTCTAATGAAAAATAAACTCAGAAAGCCTTGTTTATTAGCTTTTTAAAAATTATTATTAAACAGAAGCTGTGTGCCATGGTTTGCCCATATGCATATTGACAGTTCAATCTGAACTTCTTCTCCCTCGTGCAGGAAACACAAACACATCTACTAACCGTTTTAGGTACAGAAACAGCTGAAAAACCCGGAGAGAGTCTGGCTCCAGCAGTGCTTTTCCTGTTGTCCTCTGTCTTTTATTGGATCTTTTGGTACCTGGATCTTACAAAGAGTGTCTTGCAACATCCCTTTCCTTCCCTGTTCCACAGGCATAGAAGAGGAGGTTGAGAGGAGGCCTTCTTGCCTGAAAGAAGGTTGTAGTGAGGCTGGTGTTGGCCTCTTCTCCCTGGTGACTAACGACAGGACAAGAGGAAATGGCCACAAGTTGCATCAAGGGAAGTTCAGACGGAATATTAGGAAGAATTTCTTTACTGAAAGAGTAGTTAAACCTTGGAACAGGCTGCCTAGGGAAGCTGTGGAGTGCTCATCCCTGGAGGGGTTCAAAAAACGTGTAGATGTGCTTCAGGACGTAGTCTAGTAGTTATGAAGGTGTTGGGTAGAAGGTTAGACTTGATGATCTTGGAGGTCTTTTCTAACCTTAATGATTTTATGTTTCCCATGAAAACCAAAGCAGAATCCTCCTTGTTTACCACAATCTGTTTTCCAAAGACACGGTTCAGCTGAGAATGATACATATGCATGATGATGATGGACTTGACAGCCTTGCCTGATGGGAAGGGAGATTCTACTTGAAGAAAGTGAAAGGGAAAATAATTAAGCACCAGGTGGAATTTTGAGCTCCAGATGATGTTGCCTGTGATAGGACTTTCAAAACAGGTTTGCCCAGAGCAAATTACACAGGAACCACACATCTAGACGGGTTTGGAATATCTTCAGAGAAAGAGACTCTGCAACCTCTCTGGGCAACCTGTTCCAGGCTCTGTCACACTCACAGCAAAGAATTTTTGGTTCATATTTAGGTGGGACCTCCTGTGTTACAGCTTGTGCCCGTTGCCCTTGTCCTGTCACTGGTCACTACTGAAAAGAGTCTCGCTCCATCCTCCTTGCACCCACTCTTTAGTTATTTATAGACATGGATAAGATCCCCTCTCAGGCTTCTCTTCTCCAGGGTAAACAGCCCCAGGCCTCTCAACCTTTCCTTGGAAGAGAGATGCCCCTGTCCCTTCATCATCCTCGTAGCCTCTGCTGGACTCTCTCCAGTAGTTCCCTGACTCTCTTGTACTGTGGAGCCCAGAACCGGACACAGCACTCCAGATGTGGCCTCACCAGGGCAGAGTAGAGGGAGAGGAGAAACTCCTTTGACATACTGGCCACACTCTTCTTAGTTCACCCCAGGATACCATTGGCCTTCTTGGCCACAAGGGCACATTGCTGGCTCATGAAGCCTGTTTAGCTTTGGGAAACTCTTTCTTATGTTCTCTAATCACAGGATTGTGGAATCACAGAATCCTAGACTGGCTTGAGTTGGAAGGGACCTTCAAGATCATCCGGTACCAACCCCCCTGCCATGGGCAGGGACACCTCCCACTAGAGCAGGTTGCTCAGAGCCTCCTCCAGCCTGGGCTTCAACACTTCCAGGGAGGAGGCTCCACAGCTTCTCTGGGCAATCCCTTCCAGGGTCTCATCACCCTTTGTCTGCTGAAGAAAGAACACAAAAATTATATTGCTAGAGGTGTGTGCAGGGACTCCTCAGTGGTAACTCTGAGCAGTTCAACTAAAACCTCCCTTCCTACCCTCCCCAAGGGCTGAACCACTGTGAGTTGATTGGACTTTTATATGAATGGGGCATTAACATCCATCAGCAGGTGTGTTACTGTATTAAGTGTTTTGCTTAAAAATATATAACTGTGACTATTGAAATCCTTAGACAATTCTTCTGAGGAGTAAGGAATCTTCAAATATGTCTGTTCTAAATAAGATGTAAAGGGTCTGTGCACATTAGTTTGGTACCCGTTCCTCCGCGTGCTGTAGAGACAAGACAGGATACTTCTAGGTGTATTAAAGGAGTGAAGCAATAATCCTTCTCTAGAGTCTCTGAAGGCTTCCAGGTGAATTTTATTTTGGAAAAGAATAAGAAAATTCTTTTCCATTTCCCATGAGACGTCACTTCTTAACACNTTTCAAAAACATGTAGATGTGGCACTTCAGGACATACTCTTGTGGTCATAGAGGTGTTGGGTAGATAGTTGAACTTGATGTTCTTGGAGGTCTTTTCCGACTTTAATGGTTCTGTGATTCTGTAATCCTGTCTTTTAGGAAATAGGAATAATGTGAAGCTGCAAAAGGGAAAGGATCTTTGTTCTTCTCCTTTTTGGCACCTGCACATGCTGGAGGCTGATGACAGGCTGTATCTCCCTCACTGCCACTGCCGTGACTCGATGTCGTATTTGTAGTCGTATGTTACGTCATCAGCACCACAAAATTACTAAATATTTACTGGGAATATTAGAATCATAGAACGCCTTGGGTTGGAAGGCACCTCCAAAGGTCATCTAGTTCCAATCCCCCTGCAGGGAGCAGGGACATCTTCAACTAGATCAGGTTGCTCAGAACCTCATCAACCTGACCTTGAATGTCTCCAGGAATGGGACCTCCACCACCTCCCTGGGAAACCTGTTCCAGTGTCTCACCACCCTCAGAGCAAAGAACTTCTTCCTTATGTCCAATTACAACTTCTTCCTAAGTCCAGACTTAGACTGTTTCTGAAGTGAAGCTTCTAAATTTGCTTCCTGAACTATCAGAAAAAGAGGTGCAAATATATTTGTAGGTGTAAATGAGGCAAAATATTTCTATGTTGTCGATTCACTGATGGAAGAATCACCTCTTTTGTCCTTATCAAAACCAATGCATCAGATGGATTGATGTCTCTCAAATGATAATGACATGATGGAAACACTCTCCTATCATATAAAAAGACATGTGCCTGCTTCTCGGTCTCCTTGTAATACTCCATCGCTTTTTTTCACTCACTTAAAATGTGTAGTAATTTCCAAACCACAAGAGAATTTCAGAGCTGGGCTGGGCAGAGTGGAAATCCTCAATTCCATCTGTTGCTTTCATTGTTTTCTCTTCTAACAGAAGCTTCAGATCTTCCAGCTGCTTGTGAGGCAGTAACACATCTACTCCTGTGAGTGCCAGAGCTTCTCCTTGGTGTTGCTGTTTTTGAGGTGGTTGAAGAGGCAGTGTATTTATGGCAAATGAGGTAAATGCTCTGTTGGAGAGACATAAAACTGTCCTATACAAGCATTCAGAAAAGGCTTTTCTCCCAGCAACAAATGGCACCTGTGTCACTTATAGCTGAATATTCCTTGCTCTGAGTGTCTAAATAGACCCTAGGATTGTGCAGAGGGAAGATTTCTGAATGCTGCAGAGGTCTGGGCTGTTTTTCTCTCCTGAAATGCAATGCTCAGTGGTCCAGTGAAACAGGGTTTTCCTTTTATTTTGCGCTATTTCACAGAATAACTATTAAAGTGGAACACATTCTCGCCGTAACGTAAGGCCGTATGAAGCGTAGCCTATAAAAATACCGTCAAACAAGAAGTGTAGATTTTAGCTAAAATAAAACTGGTATTTTTGTGGCAGGATTATTGTCATTTTGTGTCTTTTATTGTCACTGGTGGCAGCTCAGAATTTGACTGTATTTGTTCTCACTGGTGTGCGATGCTGACAAGTCCACCTGACCCTGTACCCTTACGGTAAGTGCAGGTTGAAGCAGCCAGAGATGAAAAAGCAAACCAGTGTTTTATTGAACATGTCTTTAAAATCACAGGTTTAGATTGGACATTAGGAAAAATTTATCTCCTGAAAGAGTGGTGAGGCCTTGGAGCAGGCTGCCCAGGTGTCCTGGTTTGAGTGAGAACAGAATCATAGAATCTTAGAATTGTCAGGGTTGGCAGGCACCTTCAAGATCATCGAGTCCCAACCCCCCTGCCATGGGCAGGGACACCTCCCACTAGAGCAGGTTGCCCAGAGCCCCATCCAACCTGGCCTTGGAAACTTCCAAGGATGGGGCTTCCACCACCTCTCTGGGCAACCCGTTCCAGGGTCTCACCACCCTCATGGGGAAGAACTTCTTCCTAAAATCTAATCGAAATCTCCCCTCCTCTAGTTTGGATCCATTCCCCCGGTGTGAGGGTGCTGGAGCCTGGCACAGGCTACCCAGAGAGGTGGTGGAGTCTCCTTCTCTGGAGACTTTCCAAACCCACATGGATCTGTTCCTGGGCAACCTGCCCTAGGTGAACCTGCTTCATCAAGGGGGTTGGAACCGATGATCTCCAGAGGTCCTTTCCAACCACAATAATTCTATGATTCTATGATAACAAAAGTAGGTATGGCTAGAGTCAGTCAAGCTCCACCTTGAAGAAAAAATATAATGTAAAGGTGTCTTAAGGAATGTCAGGGAAGGTCTCATTGTGAAGAAGACAAGGAAGACACCATCTCAGACCACCTCTGACTTCTGGGATCAGTTGATGGTCTGAGCCTCTCTTCCCCCCTTAGGGACACCTTTGGGTAAGGTTTGGACTTTTCCAAATGTTTACTCAGAGATACTTGGAAACCTTCCTAGAGTAGTTGTTAACATGTTTTGTAGCCAGGCTGTATTATTATTTTAAACTAGGTAGGTTTAGATTGGAAACTAAGAAGAAGTTCTTTCCTCTAAGGGTGGTGAGACACTGGAAGCTGTGGAGCCTCCTCCCTGGCAGTGTTGAAGCCCAGGCTGGATGAGGCTCTGAGCAACCTGCTCTAGTGGGAGGTGTCCCTGCCCATGGCAGGGAGGTTGGAACTGGATGATCTTGAAGGTCCCTTCCAACTCAAGCTGTTCTATGGGTCTATGATTTGTACTCTTGCTACTTGCAGGTGTTTTGCAGACAGTGTATTTATCACCAGTAGTCCATAAGAACCATCAATCCTGTTGCTTCAATAAACTGCACTGTTCAGGTAGCCGACCACAAATATCTCTCATTCCACACCGTGTGAGTCCATAGAGTGTGACCAGACAGAAGGTGCAACGCTATTGGTGAATCTGGAATCATGAGAGTTTGATCATATCGAACACAAACGGACAAACAGTGCCAAACGGGACATCACTCAGACTCTAAGCCCAGCCATCCCCAGCCCCTCTGATATCTGAGAAGAAGCTGGAATGCAAAGGGATTTAATTTCTGGCAAATTACCCTTTAACGCAACAGGCTGCTGGCCCTGGACTCATTTTTTCAATATCTTCTGTCCAAGCCAGCACTTTTCATGTATGTGTAGGAACTGGATTGCTATCCTGACATCTTGTCATAGAACAAATAGAGAAGAAATGGGCTTGTCCAGAAGTGATCAAACTTCTAGACATCTTCATACGTCTGAGAGGTGCCTGCACCTTCTCCCCTCTGTGCACACCAGCTGGTGCTCCTGGTGATCCTTCTTGTCTCCTGACTCACCTAACTGCTGCTGATCTACCCACCTCTTGGTAGTCCCCAAACCGCACCTCTTTCCCTTGCACCACCTCTGCAGGTATCTTGGGCCTCCTTCTCCATTCCAGCTTCTCCCAGACATTGGGCATTGTCTATTCCCACTCTGTCATCTCCATAGGTCCCTGTGCCACCAGAATCCGCATCCTACGAGACCGCATCCTGCCAGCACAATGGAAGCTCCAAACCTGCTAGACCACAGTTAAATCATTTTCTAGATTTGCCTTTTTTTTTACTCTCCTCCTCTTTTGGGAACTACATGAAGAAGTTTGGGTGTTACCCAAAGATGCTGCACTGGGTGCCTGCAGACCCATACTGGAAGAAAGCTGGCCACGCTGAGCAGGATATGTGAAGTTCCTGCAGGATCCTGGGAGAAGATGATCACTCCACAGCTTTTCAGGGGTGACATCGACTTTTAAGTAAGTGCCGCTTCTGATATTCCACCCTATGGAGTAATAAAGTTCAGGAGCCTATTGGAACATTGGAGATACTTCTGTGGAATAGATGAGTTAAAGGCTTGGCACACTGATGGAAGTCTTGCATTCTTACATCCTGCTCACTAGACTCCAGATATTTAGTAGCCTGTGGGCAGTGAATTGGGATCAAAGAACATGGAAACGGGAGCATTGGCAGTTTGACTGCAATACCCTTATAGCCTCAATCTGCTCTGCGGTAGAAGAACATAAAAATGTTAGAGTGATAAAAAATATTCCGTGTTAATTCAACTCATCTCCAAATTGCTGGCAGCAGGATCCTACGGGATTTCCTTTTCCCCGGGTGCATTTGCAAACATGTATTTACATTGAGTGACAAGAGTGATCTGAAACGAAACGATGAAATGCTCTGCTTGGAACAGTCAACTGCAGAAGGGAAGAAGAGTAAGGAGAGAACAATTTATCCAGGATTCAGCCAGCCTAGGCTGCTGAAAAATGACAATCTATAATCATTAAAGATATTTAATTTCTAAAAAAAAAATAAATGTGGGAAACATCTCAGGTCAGGAGATGCGAACCTTATTATTGATTAAGCATTTGAAAAGGGATTTTTCTCAATAAAGGAAACCATATTTTCTACTCCCTCTTTTTCTCTTGTGTTTTCATTAAGCGATTTAATAGGCCTGAATCGTAGTTTATGTTGTTATTTCCTCTTTATTACTTTATATTACATCCCTCTGTTCATAGATTGAATGATATAATGCCTAGCTAGGAAGAAAATATGCTTTCTGTTCAAACAGGTATAATAATTTCAGACCAACTTCACTCTTTTTATTGGGGAAAAAGTTATTAAAAAGCCCATAGGATGTGTTTGTTTTCTTTTTCATCAAAGACTTGGGTACTCAGCTTTTTCCTTTTCATATTCAGTAGGAAATACAAAGGTGCCCTGTCTGTTTTGTAAGGGCCCTGTGTTGCCCTGCTGAAGTCAATGGGAAAGTTGCCTCTGATTTAGATGGGAGCGGGACCAGACCGCGTGTTTTTAGCAGAAAGCATTATTGACAGAGTCACAGAATCATTAAGGTTGGAAATAACCTCCAAGATCATTAAGTCCAACCACGTGAACATGAGGCAGTGGGTGCCCAGGGGGCCAAGAAGGCCAAGGGCATCCTGGCCTGGATCAGGAACAGTGTGTCCAGCTGGAGTAGGGAAGGAGATTGTCCCACTGTACTTGGCACTGGGGAGGCCGCAGCTTGAGCTCTGGGTTCAGTTGTGGGCCCCACAGAGTAAGAAAGACCTTGAGGGTCTGAAGCAGGTCCAGAGAAGGGCAAGGGAGCTGGTGAGGGGTGTGGAGAAGATGTCTTGTGAGGAGAGGCTGAGGGAGCTGGGCTGGTTTAGTCTGGAGAAGAAGAGGCTGAGGAGAGACTTTGTAATTTTACACAGTTAAATACAATTATTTTTGAAGGAAACGCTACCAAGGGACAGATGTGAGGTGGAAAATCTGCAGCAACAGTTTGTTATTCTTCTGGACATTAGGAAGATGTTCTTTCCTCTGAGGGTGGTGAGACACTGGAACACGTTGTCCAGGAAGGTGGTGGAGGCCTCATCCCTGGAGACGTTCAAGGTCAGGCTGGATGAGGCTCTGAGCAACCTGATCTAGTTGAGGATGTCCCTGCTCCCTGCAGGGGGGTTGGACTAGATGACCTATGGTTGTGCCTTCCAACCCAAACCATTCTATGATTCTATAAAAACACAGTAGAAAAAAATCACTTTATTGCTTAGAGCAATAGAACTAACCCCACCAACCAAACTCCTATAATCCACAGTGGGATAAAAATACACCTAAAGCTCTCCTTTCCCAGTTAATAAGATGACAATGACATTACAGAACAGCCTTGTCACAGATAAACTGATAAGCAAATGACAATCCGTACCGGTAAATGAATATTCTTGACATGAGATGATTTCGATGCAACCCTTGTAAAATCCAAGCAGATAGACGAAGAAGCTGAAGCACAGAGCACTGAGTGATGTACTCAAGGTCATTGAGGAAAGATTGTCAAAACTGGCAGTCAAATTTAGGAAGACAAGTCCTTCTTAATCATTTCAAACTCCTAAGCCGTCTTCTCACAGCTAAGAAGCTGTGGGTTTCCTCCCAACAGTTACAGTGGATTGGAAGATTTTGGTGTTTAAAAAACAATGCCAAGACCAGCTGGCTTGAGGCAGTTCCTTGTGGTTAGCTACCAGGTTATTTAACCCTTTCTAACACCTCCTGCCTGAAGCTCCACTCAATTTGTAAGCAAAAAGTATCTTGCCGAGTAGAAAATTTCCATGTCTTATTTGGAAAATGAGGATACGAGGTGTTGATGATTCTGAAATAAAATATTTCACTCGGAAAATGTTGAGAAGTGTTTTGACATTTCTGACATTTCTTTTTAATTTTATATTTTCTGTAATTTTTTTTTTTTTTGGCTAAAACAGTCTGTCAGAGTTGAGTTGATTTGGCAAAGACTTGCACTCCTTAGAAGACCCATTTCTGCCAAATTTACTGTTCAGTGATGCTGTTTCCTCTGGATTTATGGCTTGGCCTTATTTAGCGTGGTTGACACGAGTCAGCACAAGTTAACCCTTGTGCTTTCATTAACTTTATCTTTCTTAGATCCTTGGAACAATTGTCTATGTGAGAGACTCTGTTTTCATTATCAAAAGAAAAATTTCTGTGTCTTAGGGATGTATGAGCAAATTAACAACTAATTTCTATGTCTTAGGGTTGTAGGAGTAAAATAAAAATTAATTTCTACATCTTTGGGATGTAGGAGCAATTTAAAAATCAATTTCTACATCTCAGTGATGTAGGAACAACTTAAAAATGGAATGTGGAATCACAGAATCACAGAGTGGCTTGAGATGGAAGGGACCTTCAAGATCATCTNCCAGGACAGGGTTGGGGCTTTTTGGGTTTCCAGGGCACATTCCCTGCTCACGTTCAGCTTTTCATCCACCAGCACCCCCAAGTCCTTCTCTGCAGGACTGCTTCTAAAATACCATTTGAAACATTCCAGTGGATAACAGAAATGTCTGCAGAAGGCTGGCAATCACATCCCAAGTCCTGTGGCAGGAATGAAGTTTCTGGAGAGACAGCTGGAGCCTGGGCCAGATATTCTGGGACATCTCAATTAGCACCAAGTATTTACAGGTGGAAGATGATCAACTGAACTTCAACTCCTGTGAATGCTGAGGACAGAAACCACCCTGGATTGTATCTACATCTCTGTGTGTCTCTTGTGACTAAGACTTTGGGAGTTTTAGTGATGAGAACGCTTTCCTAGGGTGCTTAGCATGGAATATATAAGAGGTATTTGGAAGAAGGTCTGGAGTGCTGTCTCCACTTGGGTGGGGAATGCCCGGAGCAGCAGCCTGCATTACTAGGTCTCAGCTTTTTGGACTCCTCCTTCTGATGGTGCCTGAGCAGAGACTGAAGGAGCAGAGAGCACCTTGCCGCCAAATTCATCTGCTGCTGAGTGGCTGGAGCATTCTCCTGGGAGAGAAGAGACGTGGCAGTTTAAGGTAGAATTTGAATGTTGACTTCATCCTGGACTCATACTCCAACTCTAGAGGTATTTCTGGAGATAGTGCTCCTTGTCTTGTACTGCAGCAGGCGAAACTGGTGCCTGTCTCAGCTTGGAAAGGGATGACGTAGGTGGTGAGAGAGCAGAAGCATGAAGGCTGTGAAACCTCATCTGACATAGATGGTTCCCCGGGGCCTCAGCGGCCTTGGCCTGAGAAGTCAGTGGTTTTTATTAAACACCTTTCCTTCCAGCTTTTCCTATCAGTTAGTTCTGATAACACCATGGGCCAGATGGCTGCTGAGAATCCCTTTTGAAGCAGCCAGCTCTTTTCCACACTTTTCATGGTAAAATTGGGTATGACCTGCAGATTTTGTCTCACAAACCAAATGTCTGTGCATGAATCTAAGAGCAACTGTA
Source organism: Baryphthengus martii (assembly GCA_013396935.1). Classification (NCBI taxonomy): domain Eukaryota; kingdom Metazoa; phylum Chordata; class Aves; order Coraciiformes; family Momotidae; genus Baryphthengus; species Baryphthengus martii. The sequence continues at coordinate 26,143 of VWZK01004767.1, forward strand.
CTGGGTCGGGTTGTGGGTCCACGTAACTCCATAGCCGGATTCAGAACAAACAGAAGGAGGTTGTTCTTCATGCAATAGTTGGTAGACTTAGTGGGAACCAAAAATTTTACATGAGTTTCAGAGGAAACTAAGTAAGTACTCAGAAGAGAAATATCCTAGGGTTAACCAGATGGACAAACCACATCAAGCTGAACTTCCCTGAGATGAAAACAGTTAGAAGAGCTTGGGAGGAAAATCTCATGTCCTTGTCCCACTCTTGTGCTCCTTTAAAGATCTTCTTATGGCCAAGCACCCATACTGGGGGATTTGCTCTCCCAGCCTCCAGTAATGTGCAGCTCAGATGGTTCTTGACCTGGGGTGGCTGTGTGACATAAGGTACTGGAGTGATGACAGGTCTCTAGAGATGTAGCCTTATGATCTAGATGCAACCAATGCAAGTGCAGATTCAGGTTAAAAGGGCAGAAGAAGCCAAGCTACAAGCAACAATTTGATGTCTGTAACTCACAAGAAGAGCTGGTCTTTCTTTCTGCATTTCCTGAGAGTAACGGAACTTGAAAAGACTTGCTCATATCTTCATGTGATCACAGATCCATGTCCTTCCAGCTCTGGAGACCCCAACACAAGGACATGGATCTGTTGGAGCAGGTCCAGAGGAGGCCACCAAGATGATCAGAGGGCTGGAGTATCTCTCCTATGGCAGGCTGAGGGAGTTGGGCTTGTTCAGCCTGGAGAAGAGAAGGCTCTGGGGAGACCTTACAGCGGCCTCCAGGATCTGAAGGGGCTCCAGGAAAGCTGGGGAGGGACTTTTTCTAAGGGCCTGTGGGGATAGGACAAGGGGCAGTGGTTTGAAACTGAAAGAGGGTAGATTTAGATGGGAAGTAAGAAGGAAATTCTTTGCTCTGAGGGTGGGGAGACACTCGTGCAAGTTGTCTGGAGAAGCTGTAGACACCTCATCCCTGGATGTGTTCAAATCCAAGTTGGATGAGGCTTTGAGCAACCTGGTCTAGTGAGGGGTGTCCCTGCCCATGGCAGGGGATTTGGAACAAGGTGGTCTTTAAGGTCCCTTCCAACTCAAACCATTCTATGATCTCATTTTAAGACTCCTAATGCAAATGATGTGTTCAGATAAACTAAGGAAGTGAATTTTAGATATGTGTGGCTGGGATTAATGTTGGCTGTGGTTCTCCTTCACCTCTGCCATTCCTAATTTTCTCATAACTAAGATATTTCCACTCAAGACCATTCATTCTTGTAAGAGAGGTTGTCTAAATGAGGACAACTGAGGTCTTGAGATACTGACACGCAGCTGAGGTCACATTAGTTCTGCCCTAACCTCAGCCAGCTGGGTGCTATTTAGTCTCCCTTGGCTGACTGAGGGTCATCACTGCTACCTAGTAAAGAGGACCTCTTGCACTTGTGAACATCAGCAGAAGTTAAGCTGGAGGACTCTGCGCTGGACACAAGGTTGCATTGCTTGTTCTCCTCTTTCGTGCTTTAAATGGGGTCAGTTTTTCCTTTCCATTGTCAATTTTAATAACCTTTGTAAAAGAGACAAATTAGAAAGTAAATTGGCACAATTAAATGACAAAGATATTTGTAGGTAAATGGGGTTTAGGAATGTAAATTGGATGTCGAGCACTGCTATGGGCTTTCAGGGTAATTTGGGTTCGTGTTTGTAAGACTGGAAGGCATTTGTCTCATCCATTTGGATAGTAAATTCCTTGAGATTTTATCCAGCATGAGGCACTTTTCCAGTTTTCCTCAGAAGCTCTTTGCAGTAGTGGAAATAAATAAATCTGATTTTTCAGGAATTCCCAAAACCTCTTGAAAAAAACAATAATTTATTTTTATTTTTTTTTGTCAGAAACCAGGAGGAGCTCTTGAATTATTTGTGTGTGTGTGTTTCAACAGAAGCTTCCAACTCTAAAAATCTTCCAGACTCACTGGTGCTGTGGCACTTTTCCCCCTGTCCTTCTCAGTCAATATTGTCAGCAGGCACTATGTTCTGAAGTAATTTCTTCATCGGCCTTGTTTTCTGGAGCTGGTCTTGGGGACCAGGGTTTGGATGGGACATCATCTCTTCTTAGCACGGGAGATTTTCAGAGCAGCTTTCAAAATGTCGCAAGATCTTTATGGCTTTTCTGATTTTCTTCCTTTTATTCATTTATTAGAACAAAACTCAGCGCACAAACATCTATCTGTGACTACATTGGCAGGACAGAGGAACTGATACCTGTAATGTGAAGAAATGGGGGAAAATTTCTTATTTGCTGTGGTGGAAGATTTTAATTTTAATTTTCTGATTTTAATTTTTTTTTCCTGAACAAGTTCTGAGAGACTAAAACACATCTTGATTCTGTAGAAGTGCACCAAAAAATGGTTGCTTAGCCAGCCTGGAATTTGTCTCAGTCAAATGAGCAATTGTTGAGCAGGCTTTGATGAAAGATCCACATGCACATGGATCCCAGGAGCTGCTTTCCATTTGTTTCCACCTCCAGTGGTCTGTGGTCTGCCAGAAATCTATGGCTTGCAAAGTATTAGATACCAGTCATGATTTCCACCTTCACTAATTATAATTTGAGACCCTCTATATCCATGAGAGACTGAATCTCCCTCATCAAGACAGGTCATATTTAATTTCCCCCCCATCGTTGCTATAATCCCAGGTCTACACAAGCCAAAGGCTGGGATTTTTGGTCAGAAGAGCAGCAATGGGTCTTACTCAGGTGTAAACATGAACAACCGATTTCTGATTAGCTGGTTGAAGATTATTTGAGCTGTGGCTTCACCACATGCCCCTGCCACTTCATTTTCGTTCTGTTTACTGCCTCATTCTTCAAATCCACTTTTTCAAAGTTAAGTATGATTACTCTACTCTTACAAACTAATTTACATCTGCTATTACCAATGTCCTTGTGGTTTTTGGGTCATTCTGTCTCCAGCCTTCTCCATTACCCTGGCTGTGTGGACATCTAGAACATCTCTCTGATGGGAAAAGGCTGAGGGAGTTGGGTGTTTTTAGTCTGGAGAAGACTGAGGGGGAATCTGATGAACTCTCATAAATACTTCAGTTGTGGGTGTCAGGAGGATGGGACCAGTCCATGGTTCTCAGTGACAAGACAAGGGGTAACAGACACAAACGTGAACATAGGAAGTTCCATCTTAACATGAGAAGGAACTTCTTTCCTGTGAGGGTGACAGAGCCTGGACCAGGCTGCCCAGAAAGGTGTTGGAGTCTTCTGGAGACTTTCCAAACTCATCTGGACAATGAGATCCTGTGCCACCTTTTTTTTTGGTGAACGTGCTCCGGCAGGGGCGTTGGACTCTATGATCTCCAGAGGTCCCTTCCAGCCCCTACCATGCTGTGATTCTGTGCACAAATACGTGCTTATGCTGAAGGATTTCTGGTTTCTGAACATTATATCTGAACAGTGAGGCTCCTTTGTGGGGTTCCCAGGGCTTCCCTGACATGGGTCCCCAAAAGCAGTAGGGTAATCATCATCTGTTATATAAAATGTGTGCTTATTCAGGGAGTATGTTTACTGAGATATTGTCTTACCATCTATGAAGTGGTACAGTCCATCAAACTATCCCATTGTGAAGGGTTTTAGGATCCTTGATTAAGTGCTGTTCTCAAAGCACAGACTGGTGCTGGGCTGCCCATGGTCCTGGGTGGTGGTTCCTCCCGCCAGCTTGTTATTGTGGAATCCCAGAATCACTGGAGTTGGGAGGGACCTCTGGAGATCATGGAGTCCAACCCCCCGGCCAGAGCAGGAGCACCCAGGGCAGGCCACACAGGAACAGATCCAGGGGGGGCTGGAAAGTCCCCAGAGAAGGAGACTCCACCACCTCTCTGGGCAGCCTGGGCCAGGCTCCATCATCCTCACAGGAAAGAAGTTTCTCCTCCTGTTGAGGTGGAACTTGCTGGGTTCCAGTTGGTGCCTATTGCTCCTTCTCCTATCCCAGGGCACCACTGACAAGTGTCTGGCTAGATCCTACTTGTACCCACCCTTTAGATATTTGTACACATACTGTCAGTTTTCTCTTCCATAGGCTAAATAGTCTCAGCTCCCTCCACCTTTCCTCAGAAGAGAGATGTTCCAGTCCTCCAGTGATCTTCACTGCCCTTCTCTGAACTCTCTCCAGTATTTCCCTGTCCCTCTTGAACTGGGAAGCCCAGAACTTGACCCAGTACTCCAGATTTAGTCTCATCAGGGCAGAGTAGAGGGGAAGGAGAACCTCCCTTGATCTGCTGGATGCACTCTTCTTAATGTACCCCAAGATACCATTGCCTTGCACTCAGTGTCTGCCTCTGCCCATCTCTTGTCTCCTCAGTGGAGACATCTAAGGAAGGCCTTCTCTCTTCTTGTGCAGTGTCCAGCACAGGAGTTTCTTGTCTGACACTGCTGCTCTTGTGGCGGTGAGTACTAATTCCAGCAACCGTAAGAGAGAAGAGAATCCTGAGGGGGGATCTGATTCCTGCTTCCAGCTCTCTGCAGGGTGGGGGTCAAGGAGAAGGGTCCAGGCTCTTGTCAGTGGTGCCCTGGGATAGGCCGAGGGGCAATGGGCACCAACTGGAACCCAGCAAGTTCCACCTCAACAGGAGGAGAAACTTCTTTGGTGGGAGGGTGCCGGAGCCTGGGGCAGGCTGCCCAGAGAGGTGGTGGAGTCTCCTTCTCTGGAGACTTTCCAACCCCCCCTGGATCTGTTCCTATGTGTCCTGCCCTGGGTGCTCCTGCTCTGGCAGGGGGGTTTGAACTCGATGTTCTCCAACGGTCCTTTCCAACCCCTACCATTCTAGGATTCTATGATTCTATGATTCTGTAATGCAAGTTTAGAAACAACAGGATAAACATATTACCTCTCCTGTTTCTCTCATTTCTCTCCTCTGTAAACCTGAGCTACAGCTGCAGTTTAGACGAATGAATCGTCTTCCCTTGGTGTTTAGTTTTTTGTTCATGCCTTTCTACCTAAAAGACAAGAAATGTTTCATTAAGTGGAAGTGCCGTCAAACTTCAGAACGTGCTAATTCTGAATATTTCCGCCTTGTGTTTGTAATTCCCTGCGTTTCAGATCTCAATTAACTGTCTTTCAGAGCCGGCATTGTTAATTCACACCAAGATATTGCTTCTCTCATTTCTTCACTGATTAGCTAATGTAGCTTAATTTCAGCGAGGGCTCTGCATATTAAATGGCCTGCTGCAATCAAAATGCTTTTTAGTTTTGAAGTTTCTTTAATGCCATTACTAATGGATTCTTTGTGATAACAAGTATTTATACCAGTGAGGATCCCGTCGTATAGATCATTCCATTTGTGCAAATTACAAAAAAAAAAAAATATAAGTATAAATAAATTAGGGAATGCCGTCTCTCCTCGTGAGTTGCGAAAGCCAGAATATTTACTTGTTATGGCCGTAAAAAGAGAATTCCCTGGAGGTCTGGATGGCTTGGGAAACAAATAATGGATAGTGGAGTGAGCAGAATTTCGCAACCAGGACATCTGCACAAGTCCAACCCCAAGGTCTAGTCCAGCAACTATTAGTATCTCTCCCACAGTGATCTGCAAAAGGGAACAAAAAATCAGGATGTGCATGAAAAGAAATAAGAAAAAGTTTGGAAAACCACTGTAAACATCTGCCTCAAAAGAAAAAAAAAGACTCATGACCCTTTGATGGTCCAAAAGGGTTGGTTAAATCTGTTGTGGTGCAGACGAACAAACAGCTGCTTCTTGGGTGCAAAGCTGGTTCTGCAAACACCTGCTTCCCTGGGTGTATCCATGGGAGGAGGGTCCGGGGGGGGTCTGTGTTGCAGGATAAGGTCACAGACACAGGAATGTCCATCCTCCCTTGCCCGAGGTCTTACCCATTCCTGTCTCTGAGCAACAGAAGGAACTGAGGGGTAACACACGGTATCTGTGTCCACGTTCCTCACTTTCAGTCAATATCTGGCCCCAGAAGTCTTGTTCATATTTCCCTTGTGCCCATCCTAGTAGATGTGGCACTTCACTGCATGGTTTAGTGGTCATGATAAGCACAGAATAATAGACTGGTAGGGGTTGGAAGAGACCTCTGGAGATCATGGAGTCCAACCCCCCTGCCAGAGCAGGATCACCCAGGGCAGGACACACAGCGACAGATCCAGGGGGGGTTGGAAAGTCTCCAGAGAAGGAGACTCCACCACCTCTCTGGGCAGCCTGGGCCAGGCTCCGGCACCCTCCCACCAAAGAAGTTTCTCCTCCTGTTGAGGTGGAACTTGCTGGGTTCCAGTTGGTGCCCATTGCCCCTCGGCCTATCCCAGGGCATGACTGACAAGAGCCTGGCCCCTTCTCCTTCACCCCCACCCTGCACAGATTTGGAAGCAGGAATCAGATCCCCTCTCAGGCTTCTCTTCTGCAGACTGAGCAGCCCCAGGGCTCTCAGCCTTTCCTCCCAACAGAGATGTTCCTGTTCCTTCATCCTCCTCGTAGCCTGCACGCAGCCACTGGAGTCTCTCTGGTATTCTGGGGAGCCCAGAACTGGACTCAACACTCCAGATGTGGTCTCCCCAGGGCAAAGTAGAGGGGGAGGAGAACCTCCCTCAACCTGCTGGACACACTCTTCTTGATGCCCCCTAGGATCCGTTGGGCAGACCGTTGGACTTGATGATCTTGGAGGTCTTTTCCAACCTCAATGATTCTGTGATCCTTCAGGATTTACTCAGGCTAAGCCTCCTGGTTCTTTGCTGGTTTCTGCCTTCTCCTTGGATTTCTTTTCTGGCTCTCTTTCCTATCTCTACCGTCCCTCAGAAAAATAAGAGATGGCAGAATAATGCAGTCTATATGTGTCGGTGACATTAAAAAAATTGAAACCCACTCTTTCTCTGCTTCTTCCACCTACTTGAAAGGATTTCATTAATTTCTTACAAAGATCTTAAATCCAGAATGTTGTTTTGGGTGTTTTGGTTGGTTGATTGGTTTGTTGGGTTTTGTTTTTTTCCTTTGTTTTGGTTTTGGTTTGGTTGGTTTGTTTGTTTGCTTGGCTTGGGGTTTTATTTGTTTGTTTTGGGGTTTCTTATTTATTTATTTATTTATTGTTGTTTTGGTTTTAGTGGAGTTTTTTTTTGTTTGTTTGAGGGTGGGTAGAATTTTGTGTTTTGATGTTTAACTGAGGTGTTTATCTGAGCAGACTTGTCGGTACTTTAGCCTGGTGAACTGTTCAGCGCCACTACACTCTGGCTGGCTCTGTCAACAGTGGATTGACTCTATTAATCCTTTAATCATCTATTTTATGAGCAGTTTTCTGTTAGAATGGGGTGAACATTTAGAGTCATGGTTTTTAAGCAGGCCCGTGTGTTCATATTCGTGCTTAATCTACTTATATTCATCTAGTGATGAATTTGTCCTTTTCCTTGTATCAGTTTCTTTTTTTCTGCATATCTGGAAGTTCCTTTGATTTTCTGCCCAGGGAAGTGGTGGAGTCCCCATCCCTGGAGGGGTTCGAAAAACAGGTGGATGTGGCCCTTCGGGACATGGTCTGGTGATCATGGAGGTGTTGAGTAGAAGGTTGGACTTGATGACCTTGGAGGGCTTTTCCAACCTTAACGATTCTATGATTGTACTGCTAAATCTATTTCCAAGTTAATAGTTCACTTTATGCATTCTTATGTCAGTGACATCCCAGTAAAATGCATTCCTATTAAAAAAACACAACAAAAACAAAGAAAAAACCCGACTATCTTCACTTAGTCCCTAAAATGATGTGTTAGGGATTTGCATGTTTTCCTTTGCATCTTGATGGAGGGCTCGGACTTTTCTCTAACTTTCAGCTCATGATTTTTACCTTCCACTCTTCAGGATCCAGGAGGCTAAGTTTCGGTGGGCTGTGCATCTTCTGAGATAGCTTTTTAGGGGCTTTTTATTTTCAAGGTATGCAAGAGGATCAAGTCCACTGTGTGTCAGTGTCTTCTGCTATTATGGTGATAGCCCTTGAAAGTCTCCTTGTTTTAGAAAGCTGGTTAACCGAAATTTCCTCGGTAGATATCCAGAGTCTGTAGACAGTTCTCCAGTATTTTGGGATGCAAGTTGAGTAGTTGCCACTAGATGACAGTATAATCTACTGATACGGTACCTAAATCGGTATTTCAATACATTAGAGTATTGAACTTGTTCGTTGCACTAGCAGGTTTGTTAGACTTATTCGCTAGATCCCTTCAGAGGCCACTAGACTTCTGAAACAAAGGTAAAATGATCCCGTTCCCACCCTAAATTTTATTACCTGGAAGAGCAAAAATATTGTCCGTGAGTCCTGGGCAAGTGCTAGAAGGAAAAAACTTGCGAGAAATAAAGAATTCTAATGACTTAGAGGTAACTGTGAATCTCTCCCTGAGCTCCTGCTAATGCTGCCTGGCATCTTTAGTGGTTATTTGCACGGCAAGTTGTCCTCTGGCTTCCTGGGGCTGTTCTCAGATTATCAGTGTCTGCAGGGGATGAAGTGGTGAATCAGATCCCTTTTTACTAACTGCATTAGACATAAGCATCACTCCGAGGAAACACTGACAAACTGGTGTAAAAAAAGAGACTGAAAGTCCCTTACTGCTTTTAACCTGACCTGAGTCGTGTTGTCTTGTGCTCATTTCGTGACTTCTCAGAAAGTTAAAGGAAGTTTAGTGTGAACTTTGGGCTTCTTGGATAAACAGAAGCGATGATGTTCCTTGTAGTCACCTCGCTCCTTCCTCTGCCTTGTGCTTGGCAAAAATATTGAATAACTGTAATAAAAAAAACCAACAGCAGATAATTACAGAAGACTTTGCACACCCTTTTCATATTGATGTATATCTTTCTCAATTGCAGCTTTGAAACGGCAGCATTTTATCCAAAATGTACTGAGAAGAGACTTAATGCAATAAAAAAGACGGGTGTTTGAATGGCAGAAGCAGCCTTACTTTTACCGCTCTGGTTGGGACAGTCGCCTGTGGTTTCTCTTACCTTCTGTGGTGCTGTTCTTGTAGAAAACATTATTTCAAAGAAAAATGGCTGTTAGGACTTAATCGCTGCAACTTTATCTGTAGCTGGCTTTTTTTCCTAGGCTGCTCAGCACTGCAAAAGCACGAAGCTCTCTGTAAGGATTCGTCCGTCACAGAGATTTTCGCTGTATCGTAAAAAACAACAAAGAATCTAAACTCAAAAATACTACAAAATAAACCTGAGACTATTATGTTTTTTTCACTTTATAATTTCAGGTTTGTACAAAAATTGTGGGATGAAAAGCAGTGGCTGGCTGAGAAGTGTAAAATGAAAATCCTTTGAGAGGGATGAGAGTTAGCAGTACAATAAACCAGGCTAAGCAGCCTCCAGGAAGAGCTTCGATTTCCGAACTTGATCTCTCGGAAGTCTACCTTTGACTTCCAAAGATAACCCTTAAAAGCTGCCAGTTGATATGATCCCAACAAAGACAGGCTTCTGTAAGACAATTTTCTGATCAAAGCCCCTGCAGACCCATGACACCGAACGCTGACACTGATATCCACTGCTAACTAAGTTCTTGGGAGACTTAAATGTTTTTTTTTTCTTAAGCCTGACAGTCACATGAATTTCTTTTTCCTTGTACTATTGTCCTGGCAGGAATTGCAGCTCTGAAAGTATCCCTGCGACAAATGCATGCAATTAGAACTATGGGAAATAATCAATACGTGGCGTGAAGCTGGATGGAAATGGAAAAATGAATCCTTTGGGTCAGACGAAGCTGTGCTGAGAGCAGAACCACTGACTCTCTGCTACTATAGGCTGAGCTTACTTTCTTTTGGGGACCTATATTTGGCCTAATTAAGAAATCCTTCAAATAAACCACTTGAAATAAAAGTGATCAGAATGGGCACAGACCGGTGTTTCAGAGAAGATGCAACAGTGATTTTTTTTTTTTTTTTTAAGCTTCTTTTCAATGAGGAAATGCCTTCCTGATCATTTGATCTTCAACAAGAAGCTGTTGATGTGGACAGTGACTTGTCACCTGTGTTCTGATGTTTGTCCGCGTGGTGACTTTAAACCTGGTTCAGCAGGAGGGATTTTATAAGGGCATGTGGGGAAAGAATGAGAAGAAATGGTTTGAAAGTAGAACAGGGGAGATTTCACTTGGCCATGAGGAAGAAGTTCTTTCCTGTGAGGGTGGTGAGACCCTGGCAGGGGTTGCCCAGAGAAGCTGTGGAGCCTCCTCCCTGGCAGTGTTGAAGCCCAGGCTGGAGGAGGCTCTGAGCAACCTGCTCTGGTGGGAGGTGTCCCTGCCCATGGCAGGGGGGTTGGAACCAGATGATCTTGAAGATCCCAACTCAAGCCATTCTAGGATTCTAGGGTTCTAGGATTCTAGGTTTCTATGACTTGGAAAAGGTCTTGTGACGTGTCTGGATGTGGAGGTCAGGGAGATGGAAGTGCTCTGTACATTCTTACACTTAAAATCAAGTTGCTGGTACCGAAAGAACTTTGACCATGGATGAGACTGAGGGGAAATGAAATGCAAGTCCTTGTATTTTAAAAGTTTTCTTTCAGAATGTAAAAAAAAAAAATAAAATGAAAAAAAATAAAAAAGAAAGGTCCATGCTGCTTCTCTTTGGGTAATTCCTGGTCTGTCTTGTTGTCTTCCACTGAAGCACCACAAGCAGTTCTTTGTGCAGTGGCTGTTAAGTGCTTGAAACAGGGCAGAGAGAATTTCCGTAGCATCGCATGCTCTCGATTGGCCTCACCCTGAGCGCTCAAACAATACTTAGAAGAAAATTTTCCTTTGCAAATGTCTAGCGTAAAATCCTGGCTTAAACCGTAGAGTGACTCCGGCAAAAGAAAAACATTTTTCAGCCCAAAGGCCACACACAGCAGTGGTAGGAAGGGGTGGGCCTTGGTCTCTGAAGGTCTACTTGTCACAGTGCTGGGGGTGCTGGGCTTTTCTTCTGTGTTGAACCGCAGTAAAATACTGTCGCTCGAGCAGCAGAAGAAAGATGTTAACTGCGCTAGAAGAGGGGTCTGAGCGTGGCTTGTGCTTTCTGGAATGCCACAGTACTAAGGATTTTTTTTAATATTTTTTTTTTTAACTGTTAAAAAGGACTAGTATTCAGTAAAGCAGCAGCAGGGACTCAGGGCAAGAACAGAGACACGAACGAGTAAACGGTTTGACGTGTCTCACAATGTGTCCCCTTGTGCATTCATGGGGAGAGCGGAAGCGCTGCTATTATTTATTTCCACCAACAGTGGTTTTCTTGATAGCTCTCCGGTAGGTATTTCACAGACCCCCCGTCCACACAACTCACGCGCTATTCCCACAGGGAAACGCGATGAGCGCAGCAACGTCACGAGAAAGGTAGGTGAGGGAGCAGGATGGGAATGACACCAAGGGAGTGTTTTCCTGTGTGTTTGTTCACGTGTGCGCGCGGCCACCCAGCCGACGGACGCGATCTGCCTGGCTCTAGTGTGTGTGCCTACGGAACTTTTTCCTCAGCATCATTTTAAACCTCCACGCTGAAGTCTAAGCGGAAAAGAAACAAGCTCTCACTCGAAGTGATGTTTGTGGGGCTGTGAAAAGGTGGTGGAGTGCACAGTCACGTGGCCTTGATGACCCAAACATGCGGGTGGGTCAGAAATGATTGAATATTTTCCAGCAGTGTGCCCAGGTGGCCAAGAAGGCCAAGGGCATCCTGGCCTGGATCAGGAACAGTGTCCTCAGCAGGAGCAGGGGAGTGATCGTGGCCCTGGACTCGGCACTGGGGAGGCCGCAGCTTGAACCCTGGGTTCAGTTGTGGGCACCACAGGGTAAGAAAGACCTTGAGGGGCTGGAGCGGGTCCAGAGAAGGGCAAGGGAGCTGGTGAGGGGTCTGGAGAAGATGTCTTGTGAGCAGAGGCTGAGGGAGCTGTGCTGGTTTAGTCTGGAGAAGAGGAGGCTGAGGGGAGACCTTCTTGCTCTCTGCAACGCCCTGAAAGGAGGTTGGGGTGAGGTGGGGGTTGGTCTCTTCTCCCTAGTAATTAACAACAGGACAAGAGGAAATGGCCACAAGTTGCACCGGGGGAAGTTCAGATGAAATACTAAGAATAATTTCTTTCCTAAAAGTGGAGTCAGGTGCTGGAACAGGCTGCCCAGGGAAGTGGTGGAGGTGCCATCACTGGAGATGTTAAAAAAAATGATGGATGTGCTGCTTTGGGACATGGTTTAGTGGTGATAGAGGTGTTGGATAAAAGGTTGGACTTGTTGATCTTGGAGGGCCTTTCCAACCTTAACGATTCTATGATTCTATGATTCTAATATCCCCTAGTGCTGGATGTCACCTTCCATTTTCTTACTGAATTCAGAGTCAAGCTTATGGATCCCAGAGGGGCACGTACACACCACTGTGGCTCACGCTGAGAGGTGCATAAACCCCATTTGAAGAAAGCACTGGAAGAAAACATTTATTTTCATGATAAACTGTATTGTAGGTTGATGCTTGCTGCAATGCTATGGGTCAGAATAGAATCCTAGAATCCCAGAATTTCTTGGGTTGGAAGGGACCTCCAAAAGTCCTCTAGTTCAACGCCCCTGCAGAGAGCAGGGATATCCTCATTTAGATGAGGTTGTTCGGAGCCTCATCCAGCCTGACCTTGAATGTCTTCAGGAATGGGGCCTCCACCACCTCCCTGGGCAACCTGTTCCAGTGTCTCACCACCCTCAGAGTAAAGAACTTCTTTTGATGAGAAATCCAACAGATGAGAAAGCACATCTCACAGTCTTTGCTGCCTCTGGATTGAACTGACAAGGCAGAAGTAATTGGAACAATCAAGGAAAAGTCAGGCAAAGGAAGTGGTCGTCTTAAATTTTAAAAAATAAAAGAGTCATCTTAAATTTTAAAAAATAAAAGAGATCGAAAAAAAATAGATAGGCAGGTTCCTCAAATCATCAAACTCTCCTGTTGGTAGGACTTGCCTTGAAATCCTGCCTCTGTGGATAGCACATATTGCCTGAAACTCTTGGCTTTTCTGTGCTTTGTACACGGTGCGTGTCTTTATATTCAGTTAGGGTGGACATACCACAGATTCTTCTGACCTGGAAATATTTTGTACCTCTACTTTGCCTTCACTTGCATCCAAGTAGATCCTTACAATGTCAGGGAGCTGAGGAGATCACAGAATTGCAGAATCACTATGGTTGAAAAAAACCTCTAAGATCATCAAGTCCAACCATTTTCTCACTCTACCAGGGTCACTACTGCACCATATCCTTGAGCACCACATCTAGATGACTTTTAAATACATCCAGGGATGGTGGCTCAACCACTTCCCTGGGCAGCCTCTTTCAGTCTTTGATAACCCTTTCAGTGGAGAAGTTTTTCCTTATGTCCAACCTAAACCTCGCCTGGCTCAACTTGATGCCATTTCCTCTTGTCCTGTTGTTAATTACTTGGGAGAAGAGACCAACCCCCACCTCACTCCAACCTCCTTTCAGGGAGCTGTCGAGAACAAGAAGGTGTCCCCTCAGCCTCCTCTTCTCCAGACTAAACCAGCCCAGCTCCCTCAGCCTCTCCTCACAAGACATCTTCTCCAGACCCCTCACCAGCTCTCTTGCCCTTCTCTGGACCCACTTCAGCCCCTCAAGGTCTTTCTTACCCTGTGGTGCCCAGAACTGAACCCAGGGCTCAAGCTGCAGCCTCCCCAGTGCCGAGTCCAGTGGGACAATCACTTCCCTAGTCCTGTTGGTCTCACCATTTCCAGGTGTCCATCTTTTTAACCTTGAACTTACTCTTCCAGCTGGTTGCATCAAAACACATCTTGCCACCCAGAAGAAAACGTGACACCTTCCGAGGACAAAGTATGGCCTGAAATGCTGCCTACTTTCCAACGGATCAGTAACACGTCTTTACCTGCTCCTCACTGCAGTGACTGGAGACTCTCATGCATTCCTTATTCTGAGGACAGAGTGAGTAGAGCACAGAGGTGCCAAATTGTGCTTATTTTTACCACCTTGATCTAAGACTTTTGCTCTTAGGGTCTATGCCCTACTGGCTCAACCAGGCGCACGCGGGCTGTAAACCTCGGAATCAAAAGCCACACACAGGCTCAGAGGAAAGGCACAAGATCTCCCTGTTTCTGACATCTGACGAGAAGAAAGGTCGAAGTTACAGCACTGCAGAAGGAATGAAAAGCCACAGGGTGTTATTGCTGGTCAATGTAATAGGAGCACTTGGGGATGGTGGAGACTTCTGTGGGAAGTGAGAATTTCCCTAGTTTCAGATTATAAAGCCCCCATAAAACCAGCATTTCTGTTTCAGTAATGCTGCCCTGCATTAATGCCTTCCTATTTATAGCCTTAGTTTAATGGTAACAAAGTCCCCACTTTCTCCCCCAAAACTATTCCCGGGAGAACGGTCCAATCCAGCTTTAAATAACTCAAGTAACAGTGCTTCCATCATTTACCTTTGGAGATGATTACTCAGCCTAATAGTAATAATTGTGAGAATTCTGTAGGCTTTGGTTCGTGATGATGTTTGCAGAGTGAATTCTGCAATTCTGTTCAGAAGGAGTTGGCCGTAAATTAAAGCATTCAGTGTTTTCCTGAGGTTTCAATGCACCAATTCAGAGGCCTCGCAGCTTGTTTCTAATGGGAGGTTAGGTGCTTAAATAGCTTTAATAACCTGTCCCTAAATGAATATTCACAGCTAGCTAAGCCCTTCCTCCACTACCGTGCCCCAGTGCAATGCCCTGCTTGCCCAGTGGCCTTCTCTCAGCCTTTTGCAGATGATCCGAGGGCTGGAGCACCTCTGCTGGGAGGACAGGCTGAGGGAGTTGGGTCTGTTCAGCCTGGAGAAGAGAAGGCTCTAGGGAGACTCTAGAGCAGCCTCCAGGATCTTAAGGGGCTCCAGGAAATCTGGGGAGGGACTTTTGAGAAGGGCCTGTGGGGATAGGACAAGGGGTGATGGTTTGAAATCAGAGCAGGGGAGATTTCGCTTGGCCATGAGGAAGAAGTTCTTTCCTGTGAGGGTGGGGAGAGCCTGGCAGGGGTTGGCCAGAGAAGCTGTGGAGCCTCCTCCCTGGCAGTGTTGAAGGCCAGGCTGGATGAGGCTCTGAGCAACCTGCTCTAGTGGGAGGTGTCCCTGCCCATGGCAGGGGGCTGGAATGAGACCATCTTGAAGGTCCCTTCCAACTCAAGCCATTCTGTGATTCCTCACAGCTAAAAGTCTGTACTGAAGCTTTTCATTGAAAACACCAACTTGCTGATACGATGCCATCAGCCAGTTAACATCATCTACCACAGTCCTAAGTCTGCAGCTGAGGAAAAAAACATTCATATTATGGGCAAAATTATCTGGTTTAAAGCCAAAAGAGATTAGGATGTCTTCTTTATTGAGCCCGAAATTCACTCTCAATCAATTAAGGTTTTCTTTTGTCCCAATGAGTGAGATTTGGGATGCTCAGAAGAATGAGGCTCTGTGACCAGTTTTAGGAAAGGGCAGCACACTTTGCCTGCCACCCCAATTGGGTGGTTCCCTCCCGTTGGAACCGCAGTTCTTTAGGAGTTTCATGACAGAGTTCATGAAAAACTAGAGGCTTTTGAATTGAGCTTAGCCTGAGATACAGATGAGTTCTGGCCAAGGGCCAGTGTTTTGAGAATTGGTGATCAAAGATAAGTTTTATCACAGTTGGTCTTTAAAAAATACTGACATCTCTGAGAAAAAAAAATGAACTAAACCAGATGGAATTTGAGCCCTTACAGTTTTGAGCTGAGCTGGCTTTTCCTTTCTTCTTCCTTTTTTCTCTCTCTCTTTTTTTTTTTTTTTCCTTTTTTTTCTCTCTCTTTTTTTTTTTTTTTTTTTTTTTTTTTTTTTACCCTGTGATCACAAACATAAAAAGATGGAGGTAATACAGGTGTAAAATTTATTATAACTTCCAAACTCTTCAGGGTCTTTAGAGAGTAAAGCACATACAGAACCTGCATTTAACCTTAACCATTGCTTGTTCCTGTGGTGATTGGGAATGATTAAGCCATTTTTAATGTAGTGGAAGCTGGGGTCATGCTTCACTTCTCCTAAACCTCTTTAAAGGACAAACTGCTATAATTACTATAATAAATGTAATAAACTATAGAAAAGTGCAAACCACAGTAGACTTGCTACTCACCAAACCACCCAAGTTCTGCTCTGGACACGTGTTCTGGGTTGTCGCTGTCTTAGAGGTCATGGTGAGTGCGGCAGCTATTAGGAGAGCAGAGAGAATATGTGGGAAAATGTACACGTTGCTGTTAATAGCATCAGGTTTTTGGCCCAGTCAATTTTTGGCAATTCTTTTTCCATTAATATTGGGGCCACAGAGTCACAGATTAGAGCCATGGACAGATTGAGGTCAGAAGGGACCTCTAGAGGACATTTGATTCAACCCACTGCTCCAAGCAGGCTTAACTTCCAAGTGAGATCAGGCTACTCAGGACCTTCCCAGTCATCTTTTGAAGGTCTCCAAGGATAGGCAGATTCCACAGCCTCTCTGCGCAGCCTCTTCCCACTCATAACCACTCTCACCGTGGAATATTTTCCCCTTATGTGCAATCAGAATTTTTTGTAAGTCTACTTCTCGCTTTCTCCTTAAAGTCCCTTCTCATTTGTTTTTTTTTTTGTTGTTGTTTGTTTCTTTAGGGTTTTGTTTTGTTTTGTTTTGTTGGTTTTTTCTAAGTGCAGTCAACTTCAGACTTCTCAAACTACCATTCTTTTTGTGAAAGGGATGTCAGCCGACGAGGAGAGAAGCAGCGCGCCGAGTGGCGTTTATAACCACTCACACAACCTGGGGTTTGCATTCTGAAAGGCCAAAGCCCCGTGGAACCCTCATTATGAATATTGTGGGAAAATCGATAAACCCAAATATATTTGTAAAAGCAATCAGGAAAACAATTGCAAAGAGTATAACCAGCTCAGGAAAAAAAAAAAAAAAAAAGAAAGAAAAATTAAAAAAAATCTTGCTCTATGTGTGGAGAATTTGTGAAGGAGGAAAGAAAAAACCCTCATCAGAGGAGCCCATTGTTTGCAGCCTGTTCTGACACTGGAGTTGGTGGGAGCCACATGCAGGTTCTAGAAGCAATGGATTTGACTCTGAAAAACAAACCTTTACATTGAAAACCTTTGGATTTCTGCTTTTTATCGGGTGGTTTATTTGTGATGGAAATTTAAATCTTTCAAGAACCAACTCTTCCTTTTGTCAGCTCTTTTGGCAGTAGTTTTGTGAGTCTACGGTCCTTTTTTTTTTTTTTTGTGCGGAGACATGGTCAGAAATATGTTGCTTGCAGTGGCACAAGGAAAAGAAAGAGGTTCTGGCAAATCAAAGGCGAATGAAAAGATGGCATCTTGCAAGAGGAATTGTACAAGGGCAAAGTGATCTTATGGGGGGATCACTGCAGAATAAAAGCTACATAGATGACATAATGTATGGAACGCTGTAAAAAAAAGGTCAATGGATTTACTGTCAAAGCCGAGAGAGACGAGAGTGTGAAATTTTATCCATTTCTGCTTCCTCTGATAGAAAAAAAATGACTATGCACAAATTCTGAACCATGATAAGCAAAATGAATTTGAAATGCATTTTAAAATATACAGGCCTGACTGGCATCGTACTTTAAATCACTTCTTTATTTCCACTGAAACTTAAATTCTGACGTGGTTTTTTAATTTTTTTTTTTATTTTTTTTTAAATTCATTATGTCAACATAAGTAAGTGCAGCTTATCACCACTTGGACGGTTGTTATTTTGTAGCTGTTTAATTCATTGACTCACATCCGGCAATAATTCATGCAAAATGGGCTCTGAACATCTTTGCAATATGCAGATTTGTGTGCAAATGAGCATTACCTATGGTGTTCACACTGAAGCGTTTTTCTTTGATGTACATTTCTGACATTCTGAGATTGTAAAGAAGAAAATAACTTTAAAAATTTTAAGAAACCTTAATTGAAGTTAACATAAAAGAAGATACATGGTGTTAATTGGTCTGTTTCAGGCATAATTTGGGCCTTTGAGACCATGTCCCTTACCCCCCGCCAAAGTGTCAAGACTCACATCTTTAATTCAACAATCTTTGTATTAATTACCTCTGGATAAGGTAAGCTTTGATTGGGAGTCTTTTATTGTAAAATTACAGTACATTGCCTGCTTTAAGATAAATAAATTAGGGTTGAACTTGAAAAAAAAGTCTCCATCCAACTGTGAAAGGGAAAATGCATTTGAGCATGAAATGCTAGATGAAAGAACAGGTTTTATCAGACTTTCTTAATAGGGGAAAAGTGTTTTCTTTTGGTCCCTCTTTATTTTTCATTGTTTCTGCACATTGAAAAGTATTATCTCCATCAAGAGGTGCAAACACTCAGGTTCTAAGGTTGCCATATTTTCCTCCCAAAAGGTCACTTTCTGCCTCATGGGAGCTCAACATTCTCTTCTGAGAGTAATTCTGCAGTATCTATTTAGCCCATTTGTTATGGAGCAATCAGTGAGCTAGGTTTGGCCTACACCCATCCCACACACACACACACACCCCCCCTTTTTATTTGATTGTCCATTAAGTCCAAACTTGATTCTGGTTTCAGGGATGGAAGGACTGAAGAGGGTATTGTACCATTTCCATGTCGCTTGGATGTGTCCAAGGAGATCATAGAATCGTAGAATGGTTTGAAGGGACCTCTGGAGATCATGGAATCCAACCCCTCTACCACAGCAGGATCACCCAGTGCAGGTCACACAGGAACATGTCCAGATGGGTTTGGGAAGTCTCCAGAGAAGGAGACTCCACCAGCTCTCTGGGCAGCCTGGGCCAGGCTCCGGCACCCTCACAATAAAGAAGTTTTTTGGCTTTTGTTTTTTTTGAAGTGGAACTTGCTGGGTTCCAGTTGGTGCCCACTGCAACTCATCCTATCCCAGGGCACCACCAAAAAGAGACTGGCAAAGTCTGGGATAAGCGTTTGTTACAAATTCTGGGAGGTAGAAAACCAGATGATGTGCTTTTTGTGTGAATTATGCTGACCGCAGTACGCTGCCAACACACATGCTTCCAATGCAGCTACGTGGTTTGAGCAGCACATTGGCGACTGTTGACAAAGCTTTACAGCCCGTAGGCTTCTTTCTGACCTCAGAGATGCGAGTGCCACCGCTCTGAGTGGGCAAGACTTATCATGTGCCTTGTGGACCTTTCGGGGCCGACAAACTTTGTTCCACAAGCGCGAGCAAAGACGGCTGGATAGAAAGCTTGGTGTAGCTATGTGAAGTTTGACCCCTGCAGCTGGTAATGTTGATAGAGCTGGTGTTAAGGACACTTAAATACTAAAGTTTCAGAGCTGACACCTGAGTGATTTCACCTCTACTGTCTCTCAGCAGAGAGACACACTTGAACACTCTTCAGGAGCTTTTCAGCATGTACAAAGGAGCTGAAGATATAGGTCCAGTTCTTTGTTCATGGTTCTGAGCACAGTCTTTCACCTCCTCTTCCCTGCTTAGGCACCTTGCTCAGTGCAGAGCCGCCACATTTGGCTGGTTAGCCCAGAAGGTGTCCTGGTGATAAAGGAATTCTTGAGGCTGAGCTATCGACTGTCTCAGGAAGCCTGATTTCTTTCACCCCGTTTCTGGAACGAGGGATGTGTATAATAACTACAGCTTCAGACCTTGATTTGCATGGACATAAGCTGAAATGAAAGATGACCAGCAGGAAAAAGGCCTGAAGTCCTTTTGTTTTTCTTAGGAAACCCTAGAAAGGCTGACACAGCAAGACATAGAGCACCTATTGAAACCTTCCTCTACTCTGGATGGAGAATGGTACCAACAAAGTCTTGAAACCGCTGTGGGAGTTTGAGGCAAGGACTGGTTGTACGCTACTCTTTCTCGTTGTACTAGGCCACTGTGATTTTTCATCCTGCTACGTTTTCCCATCCCCTAGAGGCAGACTTGTCAAGGAGCCTTTTGTCTGGTGCAGTGTTTTCAAATCCAAACTCTGATAATTATCTGTGGTTCTGCCGCTGGCTTGAAAGGCGATTGCTGGGCATTGAATCCACAGTCCCTTCAGTACAAAAATTAAGAGTCAGGAGAAAGAGGCATTTCTGTGCCTCTTCTGTCTTCCCAACGCTTGACACCCGGCGCACACGCGAGGCTGACCGTCAAAGATAAAGGAGTTCAGTAGAAAAGAGCAGGCACATCCTTGGATCTGGGTGTAACACGGTGCGAAATCAGTAGAAAGCGCAACACAAAGGCTCCGGCGCGGCAGACTCCGCTAATCAGAAGAGGTGAGTATTTTAGCATATTTAAACGAGGACAGGGCATCCACTAATCAAACAACAGAATCCAGAGGTACTGAAAGAGCAAGGGAAAGACTGTTGCTTGAAACTTTTCGCCACGGACTTTTGAAATACCGTGAAATGTGATGAACTAGGTTTGTAGGAAGATAATGAGGTAAGTAACAAATACGTCCAAACTAAACTCTTAAGCATTGTAATTATGCTGGCCACAGATTAGTTGCTGAAGAAATTTCCCATTATCGCGCCGTAGCCATCAGAAAAGTGTAGTAAAATAATGGGGCTTCTTTTCATGTGATTTATTTAGCTGAAGGTAACTATGTGGTAACTTTCTACCAGCTTTTTCACAGGATGAATAAAAATTGTGTCATGAGCCTGATGAGATTCTTCAATGTAAATTGATGCAAAGTATACATAAGAGATAAAACCTCTTTTTTTTTTTTCTTTTTTTTTTTTCCACATGCAAGATTTTTACAGCTTTCTCACCATCTAAGTAGACTGTTCTAGGAGTATTACCTTTATCTACTTCTCCTGCAGTCTTCCACCTTGCTTCTGTTTTTCAAATCAAGCCCCGGTTGCTGCCACATACATTGACATTTCTCCTCCACGGTAGCAACATTTTCTGTTAATCAGTCAGCAAAGAGAATTAGTTTTCCAGCAAGACTTTAAAAGGATATTTTCTTAAAATCTCCCAGGGGAAAAAAAAAAAATAAAATTACCTTTTCTTGAGAATGATACAAAAATGTACATGCTTCCTAGGCCAACAGATCATTGCCATATGAGTATAACAAAGGTTACTTAGCAGTCACGGGTTTTCTTTGGGAATATTGCCTTCACAGAAGCAGATCTCTAAGGAGATGAGCTTATTTTAAGCTGATATTCATTAGAAAGCTGCTAAGCCGCCAGAGACATTCTGGGTACAAAATAGGATATCTGGCTTCTATTTTTCTTGTGCAGGTAATAGGAGACAATATCTGTAACCACGGTCGGAAGCTTTTATTTGTTTCGGCGGTAGGTTATGTTGTGTCACGTGGTATTCTGAGCTTTTTTGTCCCTATTTCTTTAAAGGAGTCGGTTTGATGGATTTTAAGCACGCGACGGCATCAGACCGATAGCTCCGAACCCAGCGTCTTCCTCCATTTCTGAAAATGATGCCTCCTTCTGGATACGCCCTGGGTTTGCTGTAGTTGCTTGTCAAGGGCTTGAATTATCCGCTTTCAAGAGAGAATTTATGTTTTCCTTGTCTTCAGTAGAACCTGGGTGAAGGCTGCATACCTCATCAAATTAAGAGGGAGTTAAGTGTGATCTTTTGAAGGTAGGGAGGTGGGGAGTGGGTATGTGTTTAATGTGTTATTGGATCTTTTGATGAAAAATGTATCTTCCTCACGGTACAAACAATTGAAGAAAAAACCCGAAGTATTGGACAGAAGAAAGAGATGACTGCATGTATTAAACAGCAAGACTCTTCATGCTAAATGCTGGATAAAGGTGATAATTTAATTGGATTGAGTAGTTGAGTTCAGACAAGAAGCAGAGAAATAAACAAGAAGATGTTTCTTTTAATGAAAAAAAAAGACTCTAGAATGAGGAGTGCTCTCATGTGCACATTAATCTCATCTGCGATAAAAATGGTCCAATCAAGTCTGAAAGGAGACTTGGGAAATAGATCTTTTCAGCTCTGTAAAAGAAAGCTTTTTGGCTTATCACTTTTGACAGTATGGATACAGTGGGAGAAGAGAAGAACGGTATCTGCAGGGACAAGGCAGCACAGTCTGGGATTGACTAAAGGGTAAATTTTGCTCTTTCTCCATTATTTGCTCCACTCTGTTGGGTGGTGACTTTCACAGTGTGCTCTGAATCCACAGGACTTTTGGATGTGCAGAAAAGCAATTTTTTTGGCAAAATAAAAGGAGGCATTACATGGAAGTTCGGTGCCAAAGCGCTGGAGATGTCTGTTGTATGCACAGACCGACAACACTTCTGGGTCAGGGCAGGAATATTATTAAAAAAGGAAAAAAAATAAAATAAAAAATGGAGAACAATCTGAGCAGCTGCATGAGCAAAGAGGGAATGTGTTGTTCCTCAGCAGCTTTGGGTTCCTGGCAACCACAGATTTTTGCCAAGGCTTTTCCCATTGCTTCAATTTTCTTTTATAGACAGAGAGGTGCCATTGATGAGGTATTCTCTGTGATTTGAGCACTGCTCAAACCTGCTATCAACAAATAAAGCACAGGTCTAATATCGCAGATGTCCAGCTTAACTCTCTTTGTGGCCTAGGCACAAGCTCGCTCTGAAAGTCTCTGAACTCATTTTCCATCTCATTTTCTTGGTTTGCCTTTTGCCACTCTTAGAAGGGAGTTGTGTGTCCATACAGCTCTCAGTGAGAACTTATGTGGGTGGGGAATCCCAGAAAGAGCATCAGGCAATGACTTTTTCCAGGAGTTATGTATATTCTAAGGGGGAGGATGGAACAGTGTGAAGTTACTCTCTGCTTTCATATTTCAAAGCGGGTACTAAATAGGTTTGTTTTTTTCCTTCACACCAGCAGTCACATTCTGTAACATAATTATTCACCTCCCTCATGCTCCAACTGAGATGGGACAGGTGAAAGCACAATTCTTTGGTATTTTGGAACATTTTGCTTTGCTGGATGGCACGCTTTGTCCAGAAGAGTGGTGTATAACTGGTGGAGCTGACTATAAAAGGTGGAGAGAGTGAAGAACCTCAAATAGGTGAAAATTTGCTACATTTCCAATATAACCATTGACATGCACAGACATGGGTGATCTTAGAGGTCTTTTCCGACTGTGACAGTTCTGTGATTCTGTGATAAGAGCTTTAATGAAATTGCCATCAGTATATAAACACGAGTCTGCCCAGCAAGTTCCTACGTGTATTATGAGCAGGTGGCTGCAGGTGAGGTTTGGCTGCAGCAGATTTACAATGAAATAAATGAAAGGCTAAAAGAAGATGATGAAATTAATGGGGAAGGAGATTATTTTTCTCTAAGTTGGGCCTTCAAAGATTGCATGAATTTAGAGACAATGTCTGAAGGTCACCCTTCAAAAAAGTATTTTTTTTTAAATGCTGTTGTTCCATTTAGGCTGGAGAAGAGAAGGCTGAGAGGGAATCTTATTCATGTCCATAAATATCTGAGGGGTGGGGGTCAAGGAGAAGGGGCCAGGCTCTTGTCAGTGGTGCCTGGTAAGAGGACAAGAAATAATGGGCATAAGCTAGAAAACAGGAGGTTCCACCTCAACAGGAGGAGAAACTCCTTTACTCTGAGGGTGCCAGAGCCTGGCCCAGGCTGCCCAGAGAGGTGGTGGAGTCTCCTTCTCTGCAGACTTTCCAACCCACCTCGATCTGTTCCTGTGTCCCCTGCCCTGGGTGATCCTGCTCTGGCAGGGAGGTTGGACTCGATGATCTCTAGAGGTCCTTTCCAACCCCTAACATTCTGATTCTATGATGTTATGATTTCCTGTCAAAAGGAAGAAAATACAGTAGTGCCAGACTATGGCTGAATAAAGTACCATGGGAATGCTGAGCCTGAGTGAGTGTACCTTTAAAGATGCACTTAAAACCCCACTGATCTCTATAACTCCAGCACTGCAAGACCTGGTCCATGGTGAGGGTGAAGTCATTGGAAAAAAAAGTCACCTAAGCAACCGCCTGCACGTAACGATGCTCTTCAAGCAGTCACCGAGATGAGCACCCATTTCTCTCACTCACCAGAATTCGTAGAATATTTCCAGCATTGACTATCAAGTCCAGACCTTTCTCACTTCTATCTACCACACGTTGTAAAAGATGAGTGATTTATTTTCATGACGCACTTCTTTAAGTCCACCTCCAGCCCAGAAACTTTGGTTGTTTCAGTGTGTTTTTTAAGCACCTGCTCACCAAGCCCTGAAACGTTCAGTATAAGGGCACCATCAAGATGTATCTTAAAACATCATTTACCCCACCTCGCAGTGGTGTTCTCATTTCTTTACGGAATATTTAGGGGGTGTGTGTTGTTCTGACAGCATATTAAAACAATGTCTTCTTTGATGATGTAATAACTGTTAACAGCTTAACACTCCCATAACCAGCTAGTAATGGGAAGGGTATGTTGGATTCTACCAGTTCTGAAGTGATGTCAGCCAAAGATTTGTAGGATCGTCGTTTTCCGTAGGTTTTTAAAATAGCTACATCTGGCATACTTTATATTTTATTCCGCTCTGCTTTGGATTGTAGTTGTGCAGAGCCTTCTGACTTGACTTGCACGATCTATGTGTTTTCACCTTGACTTGACCTTTATCTTGATAGCCTTGGACTGGTCTTCAAGGATTTGGGTTTCAAGCACGAGACCCGTTGTCATCCCTCATTAAAATACGAATCGCTCAAGTGCTTCGTGACTAATTCCGTGTAAAATCCTGCTCGCCGAGCCTCTGATTTGTTTCCATTTCTGGGATGTGGAAAGTTTTTATGGTTACCACATATTTTAAAGGTTGTCAGGGATGTGTTGAGCTAACTTTCAACGTGGTTCTGTAAAGTTTTAGTGCTCCAGTCCCATTCTGGAATTGATGTATTGTGTGGTTAAAATTGCTTAACTCTTTCATCCCTCGTGAATTCCACCCTGTTTCAAAAGTCCATAATGAGATCAGATCTTAGAGGAGTGCGGAGCTTTGTCAGTATTTGCGCAGCTTCTTGAAGAACACAACATGGGAAGCAGGCTTAGGATGTAGTAATACTACATATGACCAGTGTTGTTGGCTTGATTTCAACTTTGAAGGCTGAAGTTAGGTTCCACTTAGGCTTAAAAGATGCTATATTTTGAAATTTTGAAGGATTTTAGGTACTTACCAGACTGCTCACATGCTAATGAAGGAGATGGGTAGAAAGGACTTGATTATTAATCATTTAGCTAAAATTTTTTGTTCAGAGTGAAGCAGCAGCTAGTCTAAAATTCCTTGAAACCTGGCATCTTTCACACATACATGTAAATTATTACCACATGTAAAAAGGAAGACCTTGGAAATGGCAGATGAGCTTTTGAAAGAAAGAGGTCAACTTTCCAGAGTCTCCCAAATTCAGCAGGTTCTTCACAGGACAAGTTAGAAAAGTGTGTATGAGAGGGGTTGTTGTATTTTATTATTTTTTTTTTGCTTCTGGTATAATAAAGAGTTGCCAGGTGGGATAGGAATCTTTCTGGCAAAGCTTATCACTGTTGTGCAGATAGGTCTGTTTCTACTCATCTGTGGCTCTTGCACTGTTGATATCAAAGTATTCAAGGGATTGAACTCACATCTTCCATCCCCAGTCCTGTGCAGCATACAGTTAAAGAAACTTAAGGTATAGGTAGTATCAAAGTTGCCATAACACTGTGTTCTTTTGTGACTTAATGAACTCTAAAGCACTATAAAAAATTCCAAAACACCTCTTGAAAAAAACCAGCCTGAAGTACAGCAGATGCACAGTTCAAGAACATTGCTAATGTTGAAGCTGTTCTGATAAGAACTAGTCGATGTGTTCCGGTAACTGTGTGTAAGTAAAATTGCAAACCAGTTAAAGTTCATAAAGGGGACTAATTTCTTTGACTGGAAAAGATGATGTAATATGGCAATTTTTCAGAGCCATTTACAACTGCAAAGTGAGTGGGAAAATTATGTAGTTGTTGTAGCATCAGGTGACTAGGAGTATGTCTATGCTCTGGTGGCCTTGACTGAGAGCTACTGCTTTAGTCTGTCCTCTAGTGAATCTGCACCTATGTCTTGTGACTAGTAGGTTGAATCAAACTTGCTGGGTTCCAGTTGGTGCCCATTGCCCCTCGGCCTATCCCAGGGCACCACTGACAAGAGACTGGCCCCTCCTCCTTCACCCCCACCCTGCAGAGATTTGGGAACATGAAGAAGATCCCCTCTCAGGCTTCTCTTCTGCAGACTGAGCAGCCCCAGGGCTCTCAGCCTTTCCTCCCAAGAGAGATGTTCCAGTCCCTTCATTGTCCTCGTGGCCTCCCTTGGACTCTCTGGTATTTCCCTCTCCATCTGGAACTGGGGAGCCCAGAACTGGACCCAACACTCCAGAGGTGGCCTCTCCAGGACAGAGTAGAGGGGCAGGAGAACCTCCCTCGACCTGCTGGACGCACTCCTCTTGATGCCCCCCAGGAGCCCATTTGCCTTCTTGGCCACAAGGGCCCACTGATGTCCCAGGGAGAACTTAGTGTCCTCCCGGACTCCCAGGTCCTTCTCCATGGAGCTGCTTTCCAGCTGGTCAGCCCCTCCCCTGTACTGATGCAAGGAGTTATTCCTCCCCAGGTGTAGGACGCTACACTTGCCCTTATTGAACTAACCAGGTTGGATTAAATTGTCCTTCAATTTGACATTTGCTGCTACAGGCTTTACAAATGCATGACCACCCACACCCCTACACACCACGCTAGAAGAAATGGGCAGCTGACAAGATTTTGGGCCAATGTTGTCTAGGATTTCCTATATCAAAAGATTCAACCCCACCTCCTTGAAGTATACCTGGGCAATGAAGAGCTCTAAGGATAAATTATCAAGATGTAGGACTTATAAGCATTACAAGTGAACGACCTTGGTTGACAGGAGTACTTTCCATTAGATGCTGAGAATTGCGTTGGGTGTACCAGCTGCAGGAAAATTGTATGGAAAAAAAAAAAAAACCAGGGAAAAAAGTCGCACAGTGATGAAGATGAGGAACAATGTTGATGTATTAAATTCTGTAAAACATGCTTGATCAAGAAAATCTAATTCGAGTTTAGCAGTTTGATTGTTGACTGATAGACAGGCTTTTGTTCTGGTGAACAGATGAGGAGGAGCAGCTCTACAGCCAAAGTAGACAGACACTGCCTTTGTTTCCTTCAGCTTGTAGTAGCTAATTAAAGATACTGTGGCTTTTTTTTTTTTTTTTCAGAAATAATCCAGTCAGATCCAGGCACCTGTTGTTATATTGATTTCTTACTTTTGGACAATAGGCAACGAGGCAAAAACCCCACTATTTCTACTTCAGGGAAAAAAAAAAGAAATAACATCCCCTTCTGTAAATTCTGTAAAACCAGGGAACGTCAGGAGGTACTTCAATGAGCAAGAGCTGCTCCAGAGTGCTAGGCAGAGATAATGCTGGTCAAGAGACAAGGAAACTCAGCCTCTGGAAATGGGATAACTCCACTAACATCCTAGAGGACAAGAAATATGGATTTTCATGTATTGCCTGGGCGGTAGCAAAACAACTATGTTGCTTGCTGTTACAGGCTGAAGGTCAAGTGTATTGAGGTCTTTCAACTGGCAGGTGTATGTTTTTCCTAAATAGTTGCAGCTGACAAATACACCTCTTGTTCTACTGACCATTACGGGTACATTGTGATGTCCTGTTCAGTTCAATTTCAGTGAGCAAGAGATGAACGCAGCGGGGATAAGAGGAGGGAGGAGGCAGGAGAGGAGATGGAAAAGTACAGAAGGAAGAACCAGATGTCAAACAGCTCGCCCACGGGATGGCTCACTCTTGTTTGATGCATTTCTGTGGATAGTGTGGTGAGTTCAGATTCTGTAGAGTTCAGGTGTTTATTTAAAGGAGCAAAACCTGAAATATTTCTGTTCTAGCCAGAAAGCTAGAAAGTTTTCAATGTAAGCAGGTGTAGCCAGCACTCTTCCTAAGTGAACACACCAGCTAAACCAATCTCTCCAAATGCAAAAAAACCCTCCATTCTCAGCTCACCAAACAGTGAACTTTAAAATCGGAGAAAGCCTGAGTTACTAGGACACCTCTGTATTCAACAGGGGCAAATAGAAGGGGAGGGAGGCAGTGACTGAGGAACAGAGACAGAAAATACCCTTGGAAAATCACAGAATCATAGAATGGTAAGGGATTGGAAGGGACCTCTGGAGATCATCAAGTCCAACCCCCCTGCCAGAGCAGGAGCACCCAGGGCAGGACACACAGGAACAGATCCAGGGGCGGTTGGAAAGTCTCCAGAGAAGGAGACTCCACCACCTCTCTGGGCAGCCTGGGCCAGGCTCCAACACCCTCCCACCAAAGAAGTTTTTTGGTTTGTTTTTTTTTGAGGTGGAGCTTGCTGGGTTCCAGTTGGTGCCCATTGCCCACTGACAAGAGCCTGGCCCCTTCTCCTTCACCCCCACCCTGCAGAGATTTGGGAACAGGAAGAAGATCCCCTCTCAGGCTTCTCTTCTCCAGACTGAGCAGCCCCAGGGCTCTCAGCCTGTCCTCCCAAGAGAGATGTTCCAGTCCCTTCATCCTCCTTGTGGCCTCTCTTGGACTCTCTCTGGTATTTCCCTGTCCCTCTGGAACTGGGGAGCCCAGAACTGGACCCAATACTTCAGATGTGCAAATCACCTGGCAGGCAGCAGAATCTCTATGCAGCCTGTGACCAGTCCTAAGTTTTATGTGTTGCAATTCAACATCTACTCAAAAGAGAAGGTTGTCTTAAAGCAAATAGTTAAAACATGTCAATGACATTAGATTTTTTTATTAGTACTTTGTTTTGGAGCCATTAGTGTTCATGGGGATTGTGTTTATAAGTTTTGCCCGCACCCATCAGGGTTTGCTGGCTAGGTAAAATCATAGAATCACAGAATTGTCGGAGTTGGAAGAGGCCTTAAAGATCATAGAGTTCCAACCCCCCAGCTACTGGCAGGGACGCTTCCCACTAGAGCAGGTTGCCCAGAGCCCCATCCAACCTGGCCTTAAAAACTTCCAGGGATGGGGCTTCCACCACCTCTCTGGGCAACCCATTCCAGTGTCTCACCACCCTCATGGTGAAGAAAGTAGAGAGCCTATTTATATGATTTTAGGAACTCAGACTTCAATAAAACCACAGAAACTATGGAGCTTGTGCAAATCAAATCCAGGGAGGAACCAATAATCACTTCAATCATCAGGACCGACATTGGGTGTTACAGAAGAGAGGAGGCTTGTCAAACTGAACACCACCATGTTTAAAATGTTCATAGAATCATAGAATCATTAAGATTGGAAATTACTTTCGAGATCATCAAGTCCTACCATCTACTTAACACTATCATAACCATTAAACCATCTCTTGAAGCACCGCATCTATACGTTTTTTGAATACCTGCAGGGATTTTCTGTGTATTCCTTCTGGAATGTAAATTTTCCATTAAGTATGTCAGGGAAGGTCCAGATGTTCTGTCTTCCCATTATGTTTTCCCATTGGCAACTGGTATTACCTGCACAATTTTTGTGGACCAAGACCTGCCCTACTAAAATCCCATTACCCTCTGTAGGTAATGTTTTCATAGAATCCTAGAATAGTTTGAGTTGGAAGGGACCATCAAGATCATCTGGTTCCACCCCCTCCGCCAATGGCAGGGAGACCTCCCACTAGAGCAGGTTGCTCAGAGCCTCATGCAGCCTGGGCTTCAACACTTCCAGGGATGGAGCATCCACAGTTTGTCCAACTTGAGAGAGGAATAAGGGCAGAAAAGCAAACCCTGCCACCAAGCTGATGCAAATGACCCATGTGCCTGACAAAGAAATGAGAATGGAGCTGGACCTGAGCTGGCCTGTATGGGGGACAGAAGCTGGGTGTCAGGCATAAGGGGGTGAGGGGGGAATAAGCGCAAACAGGGTTGTGTGTGACGTGAATCCTTTTACTCATAGTCTTGCATAAGTTTCTCAGTGGATGTGAAGTCCTACGCCTGGTTGTGTAAAGCCCATTAGCATATGTCTCTGCAATGGGTTTCTGTGGCAGAGTTCCAGTAATTACTGTTCATTAGTATTCATTAGTACCAGGCCTTGCCTGATCTTGAGTTCATGTTG
This sequence comes from Baryphthengus martii, assembly GCA_013396935.1. NCBI lineage: Eukaryota > Metazoa > Chordata > Aves > Coraciiformes > Momotidae > Baryphthengus > Baryphthengus martii. The sequence goes on from VWZK01004767.1 coordinate 56,179, forward strand.
AATCAGCTCTGCTGTAACGTTTTTGATATGGGCTGGATGTCGAGGTCAGCATGGAGGCATTAATTAGGCCTGGTAGTCAGAAGTTATTTTCATGGCTCTTCAGATAGGGTTTGCTTCAGATGCACCATGGCTTTTCCTTCTGAAGTGGAAAGCGTATATGTAAAGTGGAGCCTGACACTCAACGGCTTGAGAATATAAAAACAGGAATCTAAAGAAAGCCTAAGCTTGCTCTCTGGAGTGACCTGCTAAAAAATCTGCAGAGGTTTCGGGGACTTTTCTTTACCGTTGCCGCCACTTAGGAATGTTGATGCTGAAAAGAAGTTGAAGCTACGAAATGTGGAAGATGGATGATAATGTGGTTTGTATTTCTGACCGTTCACTCCTCTCTTGATCAGCTGCTGCTGATAATAATGTAGCCACGAGCTTTTAGGGTATACCCTCTGACCTCTACAATAAAAAAAAAAAAAAAAAAAAAAAAAAAA
>VWZK01004767.1:60286-80780 GCA_013396935.1 Baryphthengus martii
ACTTAGTGGGAGGGGGGAAGAAAGGGAGAGAGGAGTGGTTTATTTGAATACTTAGTAGGGGTAGGAAGAGAGAGAGAAGAAGCGTCTGGGTTATTTGAAGACTTACGGATCTCTTTTGAAGGACACATGGTTGCCAAATAAGAGTTTGTCCCAGATTTGCAGTAAGAAAGAATTAAATAAATAAATAAATAAATAAGTAAGTAAAAGTCAATGGTTATTAAATTTTCATAGACACTGGGTCGCTGCTTTTCTCAAAATACTGTAATGGCATTTTCCATGTTTGCCTCATGTTTGTGCCTTTTGCTTTTAACTGGATGGACTGCGGAGGGGGCAGTACCTTGAATTACCATAAAGCTGTCCTTAGACATCTATTTAGGCTAATGGAGTTTAATATCTGCCTGTTCTAAACCTTAGCTTGGGTTTCCACGTTAAAAGAAACAATTGTTTGGATGCTAAGAGTTTGTCAGTTTTTCTTATTTACAGAGAAACACTCAATGCACAAGCGAAATGCGCAGTGGGATGGGCTGCTTGTGTGGCAACGACAGATTTTTTGTTTTCACAGAGGAAAGGCTCATGCAAAGGAGTGGGGTTTTTAGCATAAGGGGTGTTCCTGTTGATACTGTTAAAATGCGGCCAGTGAATACGGGAAAATTATCAGGGATAAAATGATGTACAAAATAAAATAAATTAAAAAAGAAGCTTTTCAAATACCAGGAAGGAGTTAAAGAGCTGGGGGATAGAAAAAAAAAGTGAGTTTTCATCATTTGTGTTAGTTTTATATTTTCATCCCTATTAGACAATGTGTGTGATCAGTAAACTGTACTCTTTTTTTTGCTTTTGAGCCTTTTTTATATGTCTCCTGACTCACTGTTCTTATGCTGCAACATCTGGATGGTAGCACCTTCATGATAATTTCCACGTCGAAAATGTCAATGTTGACATTTTAAATGCAAAATCTTTGAAAATATTTGCCTTGAACGAAATTTAAATTGAAATTAGAGTTTGGCCCTGGCTACAAAATTAAAAATTGGTGCCTCCTTTTGGGTGGGGCTTTCAGTACCCTTCCTCACCCTTAAATCCTTTGATTCCATCTTGGAAAGTCATGCAGGCACCAAAGTCACTTCGGTGGTTTTGAACAAGGTACCCAGGGATCCTTCACTGTTCAAGCACAGGTACATAGCTGGGCTGGTTTGAGATTAACACTGGTTTTGGGAGTAGGTATTTCGACTCTTCAAAGGAGGTCAAAACCTGAGAATAAAGAACGAAACACGAAAGACAAGGTGCTGTCTGATGTACAAAGCTGGAATTTTGTTTCTTTCGTTACCAAAAGCAAACAAACGAGCAAAGCACTCTAAGGGAATTCGAACACGTCAGTATTATCGTTTGGGATCACTGTTGCAAGAATCCTTCGGAACAGTATATTTATTTATTTTTTAAAATACATGCATATGTATCTAAACCAAGGAGTCAGAAGTATATATCCTCAGAGCAATCTGTACACCAGAAGAACCTCAAGTTTGAAATAAGGTTATAACTCAGCGTGATACAACGGTCCCAACAGTATCTGCCTGTCACCAGAGCACTCCACCCACCCCACGACCCCTCTGACACGCTCACTTTCATTTCAGCGAGACAACCTGCCTTGCTGCATACTTCAAAGGGATGAGTATAATACTTCAGCCCTCGACCGCCTGCTACATTATTGAAGAACGTTATGGCAGTTAAAATCCCAAAGCTACAAGGCAAGTCCTTCTCCGTGATAAACCAGCTTAATTGAGTACTCAGGATTAGGCTCTAAGTGCTTACACCAGGCTCATTAAGAATATGCTCAATTACTTTCACAATAATTTTCCCATTTGTAAAAAAAAGGAAGCGATAAATGGGAAAGAAAAAGCCCCAAACAACTCCAACCCAAACATCTCAACTGTTTCTTGTTTACGTAGGCAACTTTCCATCAGTCTGCTAATAATGACCACGAAGCAAAACTCGGTATCAATAACTGTGAAGCAAAACTCTGTATCAATACAGAGAGGAGTGAAACAGAACGAACTCCAAGAAGAGAAACAGAAATAACTCATGGTGATGACCGTGAGTAAATTTTTTTTCTTATGTAGGAGAGGAGACAAAACGATTTTGTTCTGGTTAAAAATGGTTGTGCGTAAAGCCTGGCAGGAAGGATGACAAGGGTGTTTCAGAAAAAAAGGGGAAGACAAACTGGTTTAGGTTGGCTGAGGTTAGCTGCAGTATATTAAACACTCACCAATCCGTTTGGATCCAAATGTGTCTTTCACACCTTCTGTTCCACAGCTTCATCATTTTTCACGGTCATTTTTGTTCGATTTATAAAACGATACCATAGATTTTCCTGAAAATATGTTACTAGAAGTATCAAGGTGATGCCTGTTGCATCCCATTGCCCTATCAGCTGCAGCTCCACATTCAGTTTGCTTTACTGGCGCACCGGTCTGAAGGTCAGCCTGTGCAATGCGTTGAAAACCAGAGTGATAAATGTCCAAGAAAGAGGGCAAATGGTAAAAAGAACAGAGAAGTGAAACCGAGCGCTTTGGATTTGGAAAAAAAAAAAAAAAAAAAAAATTCCAGGGAAGTGTAATCTGGTGTGACGTTTCCCTGTCCTCGTTAGGACTAACTTTCACAAACTGATGGAGAGCTGTCAGGTCTGCAAGTCTTCCGTGGTTGCCAGTAGAGTCACAAAGGCTGGAAACGCTGCAGTGATCACTCACGGGTTGGCTTATGGATCCGTTTCCGATTTAAGGATGGGAGGCGTCGCTTTCATCACAAAGGGACACAATTCGAGTAGCTCCCTGATTTCATCAGCAGGCCACTGAGAAGATCTCTTTCAGAATCTAGGAAAACAAAAACAAAACCAGAGACAAATGAGGCTGTTCCTTGAGCAGAAAAATAGAAGTTTATTTTTCTCCCTGGTAAAGAGCCAGTACTTGGAGTAAATAAAAGTCTTCAGTGTTTTAAAATGATGGTGAATGTTGAGAAGGTAAAGAGGAAGCTCAGGCAGATGCATAGAGGATGTATGAAAGCTGTAAAGGCAAAGAAAACGGAAAAGGTATGCAATTTTTGTCTGTTTGGTGCATAAAAGTGCCACATTTTTCAGGAGAGCAAAGTGGAAGAAATGGACGTTTGACCATCAAAGCTCCCCCAAGGGTGAAAAAAAAATAAATCTTCTAGAAGAGATATTATTGACAATATAGATGGAACAACAGAGTGATTTCATAGAATTGTCAAGCATTGGAAGAGGCTGCCCAGGGAGGTATTTGAGTCACCACCCTTGGATGTGTTTAAAAGTCGTGTAGATGAGATGCTTAGGGATTTGGTTTGGGGGTGATAAAGAGTAGGGTTAAAGGTTGGAGCTGATGATCTTATAGGTCTTTTCCAACCTAGATGGTTCTGAGTCACAGAATGCCCCAGGTTGGAAAGCACCTCCAAAGGTCATCTAGTCCAATCCTCCTGCAGTGAGCAGGGACATCCTCAACTAGACCAAGTTGTTCAGAGCCTCACCAAAAACGAATTATCACAAACTCAAAACTGCCAGACCTTGTGAATTTAGGACATTTGAAAAGTGCCCTTGTTCAAAACTACAGAATTTGTGGCGGATACGTCAAAAGTCCTCTGAATACTCAGATTAAACGGTTGAGCCCATGACTGTGAACACCAGTCAGAGGCATCTGTAGGAAAAATTTAGGTACCTTTTATTTTTAAAAAACCAAGGTGAAAATAGCTTTGTCTGCTGATGGGAGTGAATATAAAGAAGTCTGGTATATGTGCCAATATCAAGAAAGGAGAAGAAGTGGTGCGTTTGCAAAAACACTCAGACTGGAGCAGGTAATGAAACAGTGTGCAGAGGTGAGCTGTGCATTTGCTCAACAGAGAAAGATACTGCAAAGTGGAAAGAATGGCTAATAAAAAGAAAAAAAAAAAAAAAAAAGCACAAATGGCCTCCATGTGATGCACAAATTAAGCCCAGGAGCGCAAATGAAAGAAGTGAGAGAAACTGCAACAACGCTTGTGTTTCAAAAGAAAGTATAAAGTTGGAGAAGTCAAAGGTGAGACTGAAATCTGAAAGCAAGGGACAAATTCCAGGCCTGACCAAGTGTGAAGTGTTACTGATGTTCAAAGGTACAAAGAGTAAAAGAGGACGCCGTGGTAATGCACAGAGGAGAGCCAGTAGGCCATGGGCATAAGCTTGGTCTCGTCACTGGACTATGTGCCAAAGCCCAGTAGATTCATAACCCCAGGAACAAACCCGAACCAGACGTGAATGTGCCAATGCGTGAAGTGAAGTGTGCTTGCAGAAAAAAAATAAAAATAAAAAAAAAAAAAAAAAAAAAAATAAAAGAAGAAAGGGGTCACCTGGTGGCATTCAAGGTACAGTTAATGGAAGATGCAGAATCTCTTACATGTGGCACTAATAAAAAGCGCAGCGGAACATGACAACAGATGGCTTCATTCACAGGATCAGCCAGGGCAATAAACCAGACTTGTTCTTTGTAGCTCTGGAGAAAAATAGCTAAAAGGATTGGTCTTAGATTTTGCAGTGACCACAAGATGCTGAACAAGATCATTTAAAAAGGGAAACATTTCCATTTGCTCTCAAGGAACACAATGTTTGCTGAGATGGCAGAAGCCAAGTTCTTCAGAAGATTAAATACAGAGGGAGGGTTTTTGGCAGATTCCCCTGAACACCGAACGCTTCGGAATTTGCTTTCAAATCACCATTTTGCAGATGCTGCTTCCTGAGATTGCCTTTTGGAATCTATTTAGCACCAGAAGTATATTGCAGCACAGCGACCCAACCACAAGGAGGTCTCCCAGGAATGAAAATACATGTGAATGACATAATCGAAAGGGGCAGCGCCTCTATTGAACATCAGGAATGATTGTGGAGAATGCTGGAAATGGTGAGAAGAAACAACCTTAAATTGAACACCACCAAATTGTCAATCTCAAGCTAACGAGAAAAAATAGACCACAAAAAAAATGACGCCTATCTCGTCTACAGCAGAGGCCTCAAGGGCTCTGTCAGTGACACAGGACAGGTGTATGAATGACTCCTCTAAGCAGAACATGCAATGGCCGCAGAAATAGTTGTGATTTTGTCACAAAATCAAAAGTATAGATCACTTTTTATGAAACACAAGAAAGGACTCAGGGAAACATTGCCAAACTCACTCCAATTTTTAAATTTATTTTTTTTTTGCAAAGGCTTAGAAGGGACTGTGAATGTAGCGGTCCAGCTAAGACATTAGCTAATAGTTGTAAGGATGCTGTCAAGATGATATTCTTTGCTTGATGCCATGCAAACAGGTCATAGAATCATAGAATCCTAGAATAGTAGGGGTTGGAAGGGGACATCTGGAGATGATCGAGTCCAACCCCCCTGTCAGAGCAGGAGCACCCAGGGCAGGACACACAGGAACAGATCCAGGGCGTGTTGGAAAGTCTCTAGAGAAGGAGATTCTAGAGACCTGGAAGAAGTTGTAGCAGAGTGCATGACCACTACAAGCATACAAAGCTCTGTATTTACTCTGAATGTGAGATGAGTTGTGCAAGCAGTCATATTTCCACAGCATTGTCCTGGAGAAACTGGCTGCTCATGGCTTGGATGTGTATAACCTTTCGCTGGGTTAAAAAACAAATGACTGGATGGCCGAGTGGTGAATGGAGTTAAATTCAGTTGGTGCCAGTCACGAGTAGTGTTCCCCAGAGCTCAGTAATGGGGCCTTCATCTTCATCAATATCATCAATAATCTGGATGAGGGGACTGAGGCACCCTCAATGGGTTTGTAGATGACGCCAAGTTGGGCAGGAGTGTTGACCTGCTTGAGGCTAGGAAGTCTCTGCAAAGGGATCTGGACAGGCTGGATTGGTAAGCCAAGGCCAATTGTACGAGATTCAACAAGGCCGAGTGTCGAGTCATGCATTTTGGTCACAATAACCCTCTACAACTCTCCAGGCGTGGGAAAGAGCGGATGGAAAGTTGCCCAGCAGAAAAGGACCTGGACGTGTTGGTGACAGACAGATGAATATGAGCTGGTAGAGTGCCCAGGCAGCCAGGAAGGCCAACGGCATCCTGGCCTGGATCAGGAATAGTGCGTCCAGCAGGAGTAGGGAAGTGCTCGTGGCCCGGGATTCAGCACTGGGGAGGCCGCAGCTTGAGCACTGGGTTCAATTTTGGGCCCCTCACTCCAAGAAGGACATTGAGGTGCTGGACCATGGCCAAAGAAGGGAAATGAAGCTGGTGAGGGGTCTGGAGAACATGTCTTATGAGGAGCAGCTTATGGGATTGCTTAGTCTGGAGGAAAGGAGACTCAGGGAAGACCTTCTCACTCTCAACAACTACCTGAAAGAAGATTGTAGTGAGGTGAATGTTGGTCTCTCCTCCCAAGTAACCAGTGATAGGATGAGAGGAAATGGGCTTAAGTCACACCGGGAAAGGTCTACGTTGGATGCTAGGGAAAATTTCTTCACTGAAGGAGCTGGTAAACATTGGAATGGGCTGCTCATGGAAGTGGTTAAGTCATTATCCCTGGAGGTATTTAAAAGACATGAGAAGTGTCTCTTAGGGATATAGTTTAATGGTGGATTTGGTAGCGCTGGCTTGATGGTTGGACTTGATGATCTTAAATGTCTCTTCCAACCAAAACGGTTCTATGAGTCTATGAGCTATAAACAAAGAATGGTAAAACCCAACACTTCTCATGCTCGTATCGGATCATCTGGAGATCAATCACTGAAAGTACAGGAATGGCAACTATCACAGTAAAGCAAAAGAAGTTCAGTAGAGAAGAAGTTCATCAAGCAGGACACCTTGGAATGACCAGTCAAAAACCACACTAGTGAAGATGTACCTTAGTCAAAGATGCGGAGAGATTTCATAAATGGTGAACATAAATCGACTGGTGTAACTGCAGCAAGTAGATCTCTCTATTAGACTGTAATGAACATGTTATCCACACATTCCAGGTTCCAAAATCAGAAGTGAAACATGATTTACGTGGATAAGCAGAGCATCTCTCCAGGCATATAACTAATGGAAAAGACCACAGTTTAAGCTGTGATCAAGTGGGTTACAACTGCTACACCACTGCTAAGAAAGGGAATAGGTATCGTTGCACTCTCGTTCACCAATCCTGAACCACCGAATGCTTCTACAGGGTGTGCATTTTAACATAAGACATCAAAGGTCTGATTCACTTGCCCACATACAGACTTCTTGGGCTACAAGGATGATGAAGGGACTGGCACATCTCTCTTGGGAGGAAAGGCTGAGAGTCCTGAGGCTGTTCAGTCTGCAGAAGGCAACACTGAGAGGGGATCTTCTTCCTGTTCCCAAATCTCTGCAGGGTGGAGGTGAAGGAGGAGGGGCCAGGCTCTTGTCAGTGGTGCCCTGGGATAGGCCGAGGGGCAATGGGCACCAACTGGAACCCAGCAAGTTCCACCTCAACAGGAGGAGAAACTTCTTTGATGTGAAGGTGCTGGAGCCTGGCCCAGGCTGCCCGGAGAGGTGGTGGAGTCTCCTTCTCTGGAGACTTTCCAACCCCCCCGGATCTTTTCCTGTTTGGCCTGCCTTGGATGCTCCTGGTCTGGCAGGGGGGTTGGACTCGATGATCCCCAGAGGCCCCTTCCAACTCCTGTCATTCGCTGATTCTCTGATTCTTATTCCATTTCAGATGCATAGACATATCCAAAACATCCACAGGGGATGATGTGGGACTTCAAGGAGACCCATGTATTAATAGAGTGACAGCTCGTGCAGCTGGAGGCTGTGGTGGACACCCTAGGACATCTCAAATCCCATAGGTACCTCTATGTGAGCCACTCAAATGAGTCTTTAACCGTAGATATTCAGAGGCAAACCAGAGCACACTCTCTGCATGAGGAAGAATTTGCTCAGAAAACACTTGGCACAAGAGAATCCTGAAAAAGCCAAAAAAAAAAAAAATAATAAAAAAGAGAGAATCAGCCACAGAAGTTTGCATAGATATCTGAGATGTAGAGACAAGCCTCTATCAAAGCACAACATATAACTGTGATATTTGGCAAACAGCCTGGAGAAACCGAAATGGACACAGAGCTGCAGCAGTCACCAGGTGTTTGCCACGGCCCAGAAATACAGGCTTTGGTGAGATGTCTGCTGTCAGAAAAGAGAAGTGAAACTACATCACCTGGTTTAGATTCTGAGATCGGAGCCAGTGACTGGACTTTGCAGTCAAACTTAACATCTCGATATTGTGCTTACAGAAAAAAACCGAAAACGTTTAGGCTTCGGTATTTGGCTGATATCTCTGTTCTTTTTTTTTTTAATTAGAGCTGCAAGGTCACCTTCTGAATGAGCTGGAGAATTGCCCTCATTGGCTAGCCCAGCACAAGTCTGATGCAGCACATGTGGTGTGTAGGGGTCTGGTGTTTAGCATGGATTTGGCTCTTGCCAAGGTGAGCATGACCTTGATCTTCTGGTCTTCAGGACATGAAGAACAGGTGCTGAGAAGCTTCGAGAACAACATGGCTCTCTGATCACCAGTCAAGGCTGAGCCCAAAGTCAGCTTTGTACTTCCATCAGCTCTTACATTGAGGTTAGCTCTGGGAATAGTTGAGTTAATCTGAAGGCCTGTTTCCTACAGTTACTTCTTTGCCTTCTTCTTTTGCTTTTGTTGTGGCCAGTTCACAGGTAAAACCACCTCCTGCTGCCACTGAGAGGATGACTTGGAGCTCTTCCTTCAACAGGTTTCCTCTTCCCTTTCTGTATCCAGGTCAGTCTCTGGTCATCCAAAGCAGGTTTTGCTAGATCTAAAAAGCACCCTAACTCCTAATGAAATGGAAGGTGCAGATGTGCAGTCCCGGGGGGCGAGACAGTTGTTTGAGAGGACAGACATAGAATCACAGAATCCTAGAATGGTTTGGGTTGGAAGAGGCCTTAACGGTCATCTAGTTCCAACCCCCCTGCCATGGGCAGGGACACCTCCCACTAGACCAGGTTGCTCAAGACCCTTTTTGCCACGGCCTTGAACATTTCCAGGGATAAGGCATCCACAACGTCTCTAGGCAACCCGTTCCAGTGTCTCACCAGCCTCACTGTAAAGAATTTATTTATAATATCTAGTCTAAATCTACCCTTATCCAGCTTAAAGTCATTGCCCCTTGTGATGGGTTTGACCTTGGCTGAGCCCCAGGTACCCACCAAGTCGCTCTATCACTCCCCCCTGCCACTTACTCAGAATGACAAGGGGGGAAGAGAATAAGATGGGAAGAGCCTGTAGGGTACGATAAAGACAGTTTAATAAGAGCGAAAAAAAAACAAGCAAAGAACAAAAAGCAAGCCACGCGCGCATGAAGCAAAGCAGAACAAGATCTTATTCTCTACTTCCCATCAGCAGGCGATGTCTGGCCTCTCCCGGGAAGCAGGGCTCTGGTACGCGTAGCGGTCACTCGGAGGACAAGCGTCTTCACCAACGAATGACCCCAACCCCCTTCTCCTCTCTCCTCCTTTTATACTTGAGCTGACGTCATACAGTGTGGAATAGCTCTTTGGTCAGTTTGGGTCAGCTGTCTTGACCGTGTCCCCTCCCAAGATCTTGCCCACCCCATCCCACTTGGAGGCGGGGGGAAAGATGTTGGAAAAACAGCCTCGGTGCTGTGCGAGCGCTGCTCAGCAGCAGCCACAACACCGGCGTCTTATCTGCCTCCCAGTACAAAGCCCAGCACCGTAAGAGCTGCTCTGGGGAACATTAACTCCAGCTCACCCAAACCCAATACACCCCTTGTCCTATCACTACGAGTCCTTATGTAAGTCCCTCTCCCCCACCTCATCATTGCAACACAGGGATGTTTCTCGGGCAGAGCACTAAACATGCCCGTGGCACTTTGTAGACAAGAATCAGTCTCTGTCCTAACACACAGTCTTCGTTTCCAGGTCATTTCAGAATTACAAATACAGAGAAAAAAAAAACAAGCAATTCCACAAAATTCCTGTATTTGCTTTTTTTTTTTTTTCTCTTTTAACTCGCATACAGCTGAGACGAATTATTTTATGTCCAGTAAAAATCCTCTCCCAAAAATGTGCTGGCTGTTTCCTTTCACATCAAATTTTTCCATATGCCTTCAGAACTTTTGAAAACATAGGGTGAATAATTGCATTGGTGATTAAAATATAAGTAGCGGAGACTGCTGCACTAATGAAGAAGAAAGGAAATTTTTTGGGGGGGAAGTCAGAAAGCCTGGGGCAAATCAAAATCCTCTTGCAAAATTCATTGGTAGTTTTGCTTGAGTGCAGGTTATGGCCTCAGAAGTTCTGGGAGTGGACAGGCACGCCCATATATAATCTTTACGACACGTGCGTGTTATTTAATAGGATGGCTGCAGATGAAATTCCCAGGCTGGAAAATCATTGTCTTGTATGGATCTGAAGTCCCAGAGTAGCTCAAGATCCGTCCTTTGTCTCTTCAGGAAATATTCAAAAGCTCTGGAAGAAGTTTCCCTGTTTCTGTTGTGTCTGTGTAGAAGGAGGAAAAGATATTAAGAGAGGTTCTGAAGCATCTCATCTGCTGTCTGGGATTTGGAGTCCAGGACAAATAATATCGTGCTTCGTGTCTACAATCCCTTCAGGGGATGCTTATGTAGGATGGGTGACTTTCTTCGTATGGAAGGAGAGGACCACATGGATTCAGTGTCTCATCCCACTCAGAGGATGATGAGGGAGGTGAATCTTTACGACCCCCCGGCAAGGCTGCAGAGGTGGTAGAGTCAAGACGAAGACTCAGAAGAACGATACAAAACAATTTATTGTTTTTTACCCTGAGAATAATCCACAAATGGTGCAGATAAAGGTGTTCTGGTGAGAAAGGTTATTATCTTATCAATTGCTTTAAGACATAACTCAAACAATCTGGTCTAGCTGAGAGGCATCCCTGCCCATGGCAAGGAGGTTGGATGAGACGATCTCTGAGGTCCTTTCCAACATAAGACATTCTGTGATTCTATGATCCCATGATTCTATAATTCTATGATTCTTTGATTCTATAATTCTATGATTCTTTGATTCTATAATTCTATGATTCTATGACTCTATGATTCTGTGATCAAGTAGAAGAAAGGAAAAGTGAGTCGGAAGAGGAGGAGAAGGAAAAAAAAAGGGGAGAGAGAGAATAAGATAGAAAGATCTCACCACCGTCGGATCCAGCAATGTCTCATGAGATCGATCAAAATTTTGATTTCTTTGGTGGTGGGTGCAACCTGATCAATATTTTACTGTCTCTTTATACACTTTGGATATGGGTGGCATCCCCAGTTTACATAAGAAGTGTAGAGAGGTGGTCCTAATTTGCATGAGGCCCCTTCTGAAGCAGTGTCCACTATAGACCTCCCCTTGGTACAGTCCCAGTGGCCAGAAGAGGTTAATTCAGGAAAAGACACTGTCTCACCTACGCAGAAATAATCTCTTCCTGTTTTTAATTTGTTTGCCAGGAGCCGGGGGAGGATGGCATAGCCGTTGAGGACTGTTGAGAGACATTGTCACCTCTTCCCTCCAGACAGACCTTGCTCATTCTCTGTCCAGATCTTTTCACCACACAAGATCTGAGACATCACCTGTCCGGCTCTTACATTCAGCCAATAGGTAAGAGGGATGGCAGTCATCCTGATATCCCTCAATATATTTTTTGTAAGTAACAAATTCCCTTCTCCTAAAAAAAAATAAAAAATAAAATAGTTGAACCAATTTAATAACATGTTCAATTGAAAAAAAAAATTGTTAAGAGAAGGAAACCTTTTGGGTCTCAATTACTGTTAATTTGTAATCCGGTGAGGTCAAGTTCCTGATTAAATATTTATATAGGAGAAAGGTCATAGTCTTTTGTGATCTTCTTCGCCCCGTGTTAATTTTCCGTCAGATGCAATGAGTTCCTTTCGGAGAACGCTTTGTCAGAGAAAGTAAGACTTACTCTCGGCCTCAGAAAAGGCATCTGTTGGGTTTTGGGGTCGAGCAGCTGAAACCAGTCTCTTGCAGTTAGGTACATTTTTTAACTCAAGTTTTTCCAAAGCAATTTAGCAATTTAAGGTTTCTCAGCATTTGAGTGCTCGCCCTGAGATCTTTGAAAAGCAGTAGACTTTAGGGAAACAAAGACTACCTGATCTCTGGAAGTTGGATCACTTTAAAGAGGTCTCTGCTGGACATGCTTATGTCATATGGAAGCCTTCCAAAATCATTTGCCACTTTGAAAAATCTTGTGCTCAAAGGACACAAAACCGTGTAAGTTTTAGATTTATTTTAATTAGTTTTGTAATTTAAAGCCCTCAGAAGAGGCATGTCCTATCAGGCTCTGGGGCTGTCTGATGAGGAGATAAATGTTTAGGTGGAACTCAGGCAAAAGCAGCTGGAATCAGCAGAGAGTGGTCAGAGTTTGCAATTTGCCCACTATGTGTATGATGGGGCAAACCGCCCCTCGTCTTCTCCTCCAGCTGGAGTGATGGGGCAGATGCAGCTCAGCCAAAGCCTCTGAAACATCGCTCACTGTAGTCAGGAGGTGAGGCCATGGACATCCTCTCGGGTTGAACCCAACATCTTCTAGGGAGTGGTCATGTGCCCCAGGTGCTCCGTGGTGTAGTTCCTCTGCTAGTGGCAGCCTTTGGCACCCTGATGTGGGATGTAGCTTCTTTGGAAAACCTATTTGGTCGTTCTCAAAATTAATCTCTCTTTCTGCACACTTGTGTTTTGCTTTCTGTGTGTGCCTGTGCACTTGTTCGTGTTCAGCTTGATATATGTTAATTCTTCTCTTTTACTAGACTTTATTTTTCTGTGTATCTCTCTTAATGCTACACATTGTCCTGGTCTGAGTGAGAACAAAACTCATTCTGTTCAGAGATTTTGCTTTTCAGCTCAGTGCTTCTCACTCCCTGCCCTGGCTGAAGTCAGCAGCCTGTTTCCACAGGCAGTCTCTGCTTCCAGCAGGGATAACGCTCCGTGATTAGAGTCACTGCCGAGGGTTGGGGTGTGCAGAGCAAGGCCACTGCTGGAGCTTGTGCCCCACGGTGGGGGTGCAGAAAGGAAAAGGTGGCACCTGTGGGGAGGAGCGTCCAGAACAGGTGACCCCCAACCTGACCAGTGAGGGATTCCATCCCACAGATGTCAGGTTCCATATAAAGCTGAGGGACCACGAGGGTCAACCTGGGGGCTCTTGCTCAGCTCTTGTTTGATTTCTTCTCTTTTTCACTGGCTGGCATCCAAGGAGGAGTCCATTCGTCCTGCCTTCGATCCCAATCTGTGTGTTCCTGAATCCAGTTCCTGAATCCCCAGCTCCTGGACCCAGTTCCCATCTGCTGCTGGGCCCAGTCTGGGACTTCCCCAGTGCCTGCTCCACAGCACCAGTGGTGACAGTGATGTAATTGCCATTGGGGCAGGGGTTGGGTTCAATATTGGTTTTGTATGTGTTTATATATATTCCGATTTTACTATTATTATTTTTATTCATTTTCCTTCAAGCTGTTCTGGTTTCCTTTTCTAATTGGTAAGTCTCCTCCTTATTCCCTTTCTCTTCTGCGTTACGGAGGGTTAAAAGAGAGCACCTACTATAGGTCCAGTGGGCAGCCCTGACCCTAAACCATGACACAGACACATCATAAATACACACTCAATCAAAAGGTTCTACACCAGGCAAATGCACTGGCTAACTTGGAAGCCACAGGAAGTGCTTAGGACAAACATGGTGCAGAAGGATCACAGAATCTCTGTGGTTGGAAAAGATCTTTAAGATCATCACCCAACCACTCTCTAACTCTGCCAGGGTCACTACTGCACCATATCCTTGAGCACCACATCTAGACAGCTTTTAAATATATCCAGGGATGGTGACTCAACCACCTCCCTGGGCAGCCTGTTCCAGTCTTTGATAACCCTTCCAGTAGAGAAGTTTTTCATCATGTTCAACCTAAACCTCCTCTGGTGCAACTTCGTGGCATTTTCTCTTGTCCTCTCAGTTGTGACTTGGGAAAAGAGACAAACACCCACCTGTCTACAACCTCCTTTCAGGGAACTGTCGAGAGCAAGAAGGTCTCCCCTCAGCCCCAGCTCCCTCTGCCACTCAAATGGCAACCGTTATCGTTTCTAGGGGTGCTTCATTTGGCATGACCAGCTGCATGATGGGTCATCCAAATAAAACCTAGGAACATGAAACAATTGTAGGGGTTTGTGTTTATTTTCAGCTGGGGGAAATCAACATGGAGTAATTTGCATGAGTGCCACTGGAGCTGTAACACTCCTGTAGTGAGATGGAGTCAAGGGCATCACTCCTTTGCCTATCTTGTGCAGAATGATGGGGGAACAGGGCACCGAGTGCAAGACGTATCCCTCCAGATATCTGCTGCCTTCTACCATTCTGGTCCTCTGAACTTTCAGAACAACTTCAAGATTATTTTCATTGCATTCACTAACATTTACTTTTCTATTAATTGTGCTCTACATAGTATTTTAGAGCAGTATTTGGAGACATTTCCCTACTGCGTGCATTTTCCTCACTGCCAGCTGTTGGGTTAGCTCAGTTGGACAAAACGTTGTCTTTCAGCCCATAAATGTCATTTGACAGGACAAGGAGTCATAGAATCCTAGAATGGCTTGAGTTGGAAGGGACCTTCAAGATCACCTTGTCCCAACCTCCCTGCCGTGGGCAGGGACACCTCCCACTAGACCACATCGCTCAGAGCCTCATCCAGCCTGGGCTTCANTTTGTCAGGTTGGAAGTGTGGGCTCTTGGGAGTAATGTTTATCTGTTATTCCCTCTTTATATGAGTAGAGTGGGACGGTGATCTTGTTTGGCTACTAGTAGGCAGAATTTTCCAATTTGACATTACACAGTCAGATATGAATGAGTCAACCTGGGTTCCCGTTAAACTCAATGAGCAGAATGGGACACTCAGGAATGATTTTTTTTTTTTTTTTTGAATTCAAATGTTTTAGTGAAGAGAGAACACCCTCGCTGTAAGAAATATTTTAATTTTTTTTCCCCAGAAAATGCGGAGTTGAAGGCCAGGAAGTGATCATTTCGTCTAGCCTCCTGTGTTATCATAGACCATTACATATCCTAAATTACACGTATAGAACCCAAATAACTTGTACTTTGGTGAAATAATATTTTCAGAGAAGTGCCCAGTATTACATGGAAAAAGGCAAGAAATGTAAAAAACTGTACCATTTCTAGTGGAACATTGTTCCCAAGATAATCACGGTCCTGCAACATTAAAACCAGAAGAAACTGGTTTATTCTGATCTGGGTTGTCTGGCTTTAGCTTCTCAGCCTTTGAGTTCTTGCCACACGTCTCTCTTCTGGAATTTTGCACAGCATTTGCTACCTGTGAAGGTGTTTACATACTGAAATTGTGTAACCTCTCAGTCTTACTTTAATAAAATAAAAATACTGAGCTCCTAGAGTGTCTTATTATGAAACATTTTCTCTGGGTCTTGTGTTGCTTTCCTCATATTTTCCTTTTTTTTTTTCATTTTCTTCTTAGAGCATGGATACCACATCTGCTCACCAATGTCCTAAACCACCTCCCTCTTTTCTTCCCGTGTCCCCATTTTTAAGCATCCAAGGGCTGTGCTCTTTTTTTTTGCCCCTCTAAGACAACTTTGAGTTCCCGTTGAGCTGCAGTCACATTGGAGTTTGTTTATTTTATCTGCAGACATTTCTGTGTAATATTCCGGTAATTGCATGGTAAATTATGGCCACAAAACTTCAGGGTAATTGCCTGCTGGAGTATTCTATGTAATGTAAGAGGTCCAATAGTTTTCACTACACTCCCTGCGGAAAAAAAGCTTGAACACTGGATATACAATGACATTTTTCCCAAATCTATCAAATCTGGGTATTAACACAGTGACAGACTTCTGCCGAGTGACACTAGCCAAATAATTTGACTCACCATGTTGCATTAGATTTTTGTGCATGTCAACAGTCTGTGTTGTGACGAGCCAAAACACTAAGGGAAACAGTGTGCTTCCAAAAAATGACAATTTAAGCCCATTTTAATTTTGTTACTTCACTAAGCTTATGGGTTGGCAGCTGAGAGCCCAGCTCACCCCCTCAATAAGACTGTTGCTTTCAGCCAAGGAATTTGCAGGATGTTTTAATGGAGGAAATTAATTGCATAGCAAAGAACTTGGTGGCTTTGGAAGCCAAACTGCAGGCTCCTTAGACGAGAGCACGCTTTCTAAAATAGAATATTACAGAGCACATTCTTAAACGCAGAAAACAGCAGCTTGGATTCAGCATCACAGGCTGGTAAACTGCATTTTCCTCCTCATAATCTAGCCCAAGTAAGGATTTCCTACTGTTATTTTCAAATTTCTTCATTGCCTTTTTTCTTTTTTTTTTTCTATTTTTTTTTCTTTTTTTTCCCCTTTTTTTCTCTTTACTGGTGCAGTTTGGAAAAGAGAAATACCGTGCTTGCCCACTGTCTCCTAACATCCACGTTACTGGAACCAGATTAGGAGTTACAGAAAATCTTTGAACCAACAGAACCCAGAATTTGAAGAAAGTTTAGACTGTAAGCTGCTAGGGACGGGGCTGTTTTCACTGGTGCCCACACAGTGCCTTTTGCAGTGACATCCTTGCCCACAACAAAAAACCTCCTAGGTGCTCAAGTAGCAGCAAAACTGAAATATATGCAAATAGCCTCCTTGAAGATCCAGTGCTTTGACGGATCAGGGCCACGACTCAGCAGCTGAATGATGTTGGCTCACAGCAGCTGAACAAGCCCTATTGTTTTAGGAAGCTGTCATCTTGTGCTCCAAATTCTAATCCTTCATTAAAAATAGCCTCTAGCATATAATTGCAAAAATAGCCTTCCCCACTTGGACTGACAGCAAGTTGATGCCGTGTTGCCTCTAGCTTCTGTAATAACTGGAGACAGCAGCTCAGAATGGCCTATATTCACTCCTTTCACTTCACTATCTTGTTGACTCTGAAGCCTAATGATGGCTCTCTCAGCGTTCATGCTATTGTTTAACTTACGATCAAATCTACCGGAAGCAAGAAGAAAAATGATCAACAGGGGTTAGTGTCTTTAGAGCATTCAAAACCTAAAATATGTGGCTGCTGTTTTCCATGGGATACTTTTCGTCAAACGTGATGCTCTGTTTCTTGCCAGGTAAAAGCCTCTGTCTTCCCCTCCATGATGGATCCTGTATTTCATTCAAAAACCAAATTGCTCCTGTGAAGGGCATTGGAACTTGCTCTTAAACAATGACACTTTTTCAGTTCCTCTGTTCCTTTTTTTAAATGTGCGTAAGAATGTAAATTTTTTAATGCACATAAGAATCTAAATTTGAGCAATTTCTGGTTTCCTCTGTTTACTATAAAAAGAGGTGTGTGTTTGTTCAGAGTGGCTTCAGTTAAATCTTCTGACTGGAAATGTGCATTATATGCTCATGGGAACTACTTCGTTTTTCCTCCTTTCAATTTGTAGGTGGAATACTCATGGAACGAATGGAGTAAAACAAATAAATTAATTAAAGAAAAAAATATCCGAAACAAGACCAACTGTACCACAGCCAACTGAGAACATTTCTTTTTTTTTTTTTTTTTTCCCCAACATCTGGCAAAAAACATCTGTGGCATTCAACTAAGAGCAGGTGCAGGATTCAGGAAGAAGGATATTTAAGATGCAGATGGACAACGTGTGTAAAGGATTCAGGGAAAACTTTAGAGAATCTGGCAGTGTAAATAGCATGTTCTGAGGTAGCCCAGGGAATTAAAGGATGAGCTTTTCCTGAGGCTTGATCTTAAATATTTGGTGTTGAGTAGGTGTGAATGAAAGGGAGGTTTTGACATCTGGGTAAGTCCTAGCGTCGTTTGTAGAAAACACTTTGATCTGGAGCGCTCCAACTAAAGCCAATTTCTGTTCCTGTACAAACCTTTCATCTATGAAATATTTTTTAGACAATGCACCAGTCCTTGTGAAAATGCACTTCTATAAACAAAGAATATATGTGAGACCGTGAAAAGTTGTCATCTAGTATGACAACAATTTGTTCTTTCTCTGTCGGAGTTTGAAGATGAAGTGTGCTAACAAGCAAATTGAATTCATATTCGACTTCTGTGAGAATATCTTTAGGACGCACCTTAAGGAATATCCGAGACAAACCATTGGAGTACGAAATTCTTAGTTTTTCTCTCTCCTGTGAAATCCTCTTAACGTTTGTTAATTTGCTCAAGACATCTCAGAATTCAGTCTTCTATGACACTGCTGGTATCAGGAGTTGCATAAATCCCGCAATGTCACAGGATGACACATTCTATTGATATCTTCTGCAAACCAGAAAATGCCAGATAAATTCAAAGGTAAGAGGGAAAAGAAAGATTTATTTTTGTTTTTTAAAATAAATGTGTTTTTTTTTTTTTGCTGAATGCTTCTTGCCGCTCAAAAAACCTGGTTACTTGAGGCAAACAGAACATAATCTGGGTATTAAGTCAGTTTTTCTATCACCTCTACAGGACTCTGTAACAGGATTTTTCCCTGATGCTATGAGGATTATTAAATTGAAATATTTCAGAATATTCAGAATGTCTCCCATTTGCCGGCGTGGCGGTACATGGAAAACTACCCGAGGATGCAGGTGAGATTAAAATACTTATTCCCAAAGAATTTATTTCATGTGGTTGATAGTTTATCGGGGCAAAGCACTTTTGTAAGATGCTGCTTATTCTCTGTCGCAGGTGAATGTGGAGTTGCCCTATTTATAACAATGTATGATTATTTTACTTGAGAATTTCTGTCCACCAGGGTGATAATAAACATACACTCTGCTTTCCTGCCTCTACAGAGCTGGAGGCGGGTTTTCACCTTGTCCTAGTTAGACCAGTCATTGATACAAGGTAGAGGCAATCATTAAATACAGCTCTAGAGCTTGCCTTGCTCTCTCCTTCAAAATAGATCTCAGAGACCCTATAGTTTTAACCGTATTAAGCTCTTCTTTAGCAAGTAAAGAAATGCCAGAGGACCCTGTCTATGCACATAATGATGCCATCGAGAATCAAGTTGCTCCCTTGCACGTGTCTGACAAACTGTTAATTACCTAATTGGACGTAGCTTGGTTGATGTGTTTATCAAACAGAAATTTTCTAGATTGCGCGTGTCTTTTTTCTTATTGTTGCGTGTCAAACTGAGGTGGGATTTGCCTCGATTTTTGAAGGCTTCTTTCAAATGAACACAGGGAAAGTTTGCGAGAGAATTATTTTTTTGTGATATTTCCCCACAAGGCTGGCTTGTCAGCCTTATCAAGGTGCTTTATACTCTCGCTTATAATGTAATATTTAATACCTTTGTTTTTTGCATTTGGTTTCCTTGGTACCAATAGGGTAGGGAGGGGAAAAAAAAAAAAGGCAGATACAAAAGTGTGAGTGTTACTTTGGCAATTAGTCAGCCAAACCATACGTGGTCAGCAGGATGACGAAACAGCAGGGCCGTGATTCTGCAGGCACCCACCAGAGCATACAGAATCATTGAATCACAGAACGGTAGGGCTTGGAAAGGACATCTGGAGATCATTGAGTCCAGCTCACCTGCCAAGACAGAGTCACCTAGAGAAGGACGCACAGGATCACACTGTCCAGGTGGGTTTGGAAAGTCTCCAGAGACAAAGACTCCACCACCTCTCTGGGCAGCCTGGGCCAGGCTCCGTCACTCTCACAGCAAAGAAGTTTCTCCTCCTGTTGAGGTGGAACTTCCAATGTTCAAGTTTTCAAGTTTGCGTCTGTTCCCTCTTTCCCTGCCACTGGGCAACACTGAAAAAAAGACCGGTTCCATCCTCCTGACACTCACCCTTGAAGTATTGATAAGCATTGATGAGATCACCCCTTAGTCTTCTCCAGAGTAAACAGCCCCAGGTCTCTCAACATTTCCTCATAAGAAAGATGTTTCAGCCCCCTGATCATCTTCTCATCTTCCACGTGGATAATTCCACCCATGTGTTCTCACTAAGCAAAAAAACTTTTCCTGATTTATTGCATGGAAGCACAATACAGCACAAGACTAGTTTACTATGGCCATTTCTCCCTGTATTTTAGCGCTCTAAGACATTTGAAAGGGTAGAGCTCAAATGTGAGTTGGACATACCTAAGAGAGTCAGCCAAACAATTCTAAAGGCTTTGGGCTTATTGTAGCGTTTAGCAGCCTGCTCAAGTAACTTCAGAAATAACTTTTTTTTTTCTGTGGCTGCTTCGAGATACTGAATTCTGCCCCTATCCTGAGGTTTTGGATTGCTAGATACAGCGCAGGCTGCAGCGGTCTTATCAGAACCGGTGTCACTGGAAACCAAGAAGAACGGTATGCACATTCCCAAAATAAAAGGAATTAAAATAGAACGTTGTCAAGTGTTTTCTCCTGGTTATTTTCAACTTTACTGATAGGTTCTCATCTTGAATTTATAGATGGTGAGCTCAGGTTTCTATCTCCAGTTACGCTAAAACGCAGGCCT
>VWZK01004770.1:0-15969 GCA_013396935.1 Baryphthengus martii
ATCGCATAAATAGATAAAGAGAAGAGAAAGTCACTACAATGACAGATTCTGGCACTGAGCGTTCCTGTGAGATAGAGTTAGATTGAAAGGAACGTCACACAGTCAAATGACATTGTTGCCTCAAACAAGTATATACATAGCTAAATATATGCCCTGAGGACATAAAAGAATAAAAAGCATAAAACTGAAAATGAAGACACTGTTTGCTAAGCCTGTGGAGAAGGGGCATCAGTAGTGCTGATGTTTTGGTTGAATAGTTCAAGCCCAGAGAATACACTGGCAAGTGAAAAACTAAGCACTCTTAAAATACGTTCACATATTCCATCAACGTATCTGTCAGCCTCCTGAAACAGAGACATTGGAGTATGCAGGATAGAACAATGGAAGATGCTGTATCACATTTGTACTTTGGCAATGGATGTGAATGAAGTATTCCTACGACCTTGGGTCTGAATGTCTTGTTCAGATGGCAGTAAGACGTTCAGGGGTGCTCTTTGCTTCCCTCAGTATCTCTACCAGCTGGTATCCTGTTTGCAAGTATTCTTGTATGCATTTGACCAAAGAGTGGGCAAGAGGGACCAAATTCAGAGGTTACAGTGCATCCACCTAGGAGATGAGTGTCTGACTGCAGCAAACACCTAGGTGTCTGAGAACACAAGGTTAACATGAACCTAGAGTACCTGATCTCATAGTATCCTAGGAATAATAAACAATGAATTTAGATTCAAATCTCCTTAGGCCAAGGAGGGAATCGAAGTGGAGTTGTTCATTTAGAGAGGTGAAGTGGGTTTACCACTATAGTTCTTTACGGATTTTTTTCCCATCTGACTGCATTTGACAAAATCTGGACAAATTAATTTAACAGGTTTTGAATAGGTGGGTTGTTTGGGGATTTTTGTTTTGGTTTGTTTGTTTGTTTGTTTGTTTGTTTGTTTTAATGCCTAAACTGTTTGCCATGTTATAAGACTGGATGTTCCTGATTGATGTATTTTAGTCCTCCCATTACCTAGGTTAAAGGATTACCTTCCTTGAAAGCACATACGTAATTTTGCTTTGGAAATAAAGATATCTTAATGAGGATGTTCTTTACTTGACGTAATTTTGCTTTGGAAATAAAGATATCTTAATGAGGATGTTCTTTACTTGAGGCTTGAACTTCTTTCCTGTTTTCAGATATTGTGAACCAGTACCAGAGCATGAAGGAAAGTTTGTGCTGAACTCTATAGTCATATGCTAGACATTTGTGTAGATGTATTTGTAATCAACGACTTGTAGAATTTGGTTACTTCATATTTCCATTTGCAAATATCCTAAGTCTAGAAAGGCAATTGGAAAGGAAGAGGTTGGAGCAGGAAAGAAATGGGATAACTGAGGAAAGGAAATAGTAAAAGAAAAAGCAAGGTGAAAGAAAAAGTGTCATGAATGGGAATTCTCTGAAGAGGTGTTAAAAAGTGACATAAGCAAGTAAAGCTGCAGGAAGGAGGATTCCCAAATAATATATATCTTTTTTTTAATTGAAAAGTTTTTTCAACATATAAGTGAAAAGAGAAGCAATCAAATGGCAAACCAATGGCAATCATAACTGACTATCTCTCTCCAATTCCCTGTTTAAGTAGGTTAATAAAGTTGGTATGGCTTAAACAAAAGGATTTAGTATTAATGTACTAATGATCATGAACAGATGAGAGAGAAAGATAAGAAGGAAATAATATAAATAGTTTTCAGGTGGCCTTTTGTTGTTTTCTTTGTTCTAAATTTTTAAGATAACATGGCTCCAGATCTTTTTAGAAAAAACCTTATAAATTAACATCTTTTCTTGGGACTCAGCAGCAGCAGCAGCTGAATCAACTGCTTACATTTACATCTGTCATCTCCTCCTCTACAGTTTGAGTTAAAGACTCGATGTAGACTTTGATAAAACAGATCAAGAAAAGAAAATTACCAGTTTTCTTGCTAACTTCATGGATGCTCCCAAGAGTCATCTCCGTCACAGTTGCAGCTGGATGTTCGTTGTGCTGAATCAAGTATAATGAGAATAGAAACAGTATGTACTTCTCTAGCAATGCTCTGGGAACACCCTTGAGACATTCTCAGCTTAGTAATCTCTTGCAGAAGGAATGAAACTGTCAGTTCTGCTTATATACTTATGAAAAGAGGCTTTAATTGTTGCTTGATTAAATTAGCATTTTACT
The DNA here is from genome assembly GCA_013396935.1 of Baryphthengus martii. Taxonomy (NCBI): domain Eukaryota; kingdom Metazoa; phylum Chordata; class Aves; order Coraciiformes; family Momotidae; genus Baryphthengus; species Baryphthengus martii. The sequence goes on from VWZK01004770.1 coordinate 2,193, forward strand.
TACGGTGCTTACATGCACAGAATTTCAAATTAACTCTACTATAAAAGAAAAATTCTCACTTGCTTAGTGGTGGAATGGGTTAATACCTACCTGACATTTATATTCCCCTGCTCCTTTTTTAATCTTTACTATTCATTTTGTGTACATTATTTAGTGAACTACTTACAAGGAACAATACGTTGTGAAAGGCTGCATTGTATTTGGTTCGCAGTTTATAGTACTAAATGATAATAGTTTCCTTGAAACTTCTGCAATATTCACTGTTAGTACCCTGAAATAACGCTTCTAGTAAAATTGGAGGTTTAAAGCAGTATTGGTTAAATTGAAACCAGGTCTGCTCTACCTGTAGTGTAGCTGTTAACTACAGCATTTCATACACCACAGGTAACTCTGACATCAGATAAACTCTTTCAAATCAACTTTTGTGAACTCGTTTAAATTTGATTTATAGTGCTATTGTAACTGTAGGTGGATGTTTAAGGAAACAGGAGAAGCCAGATTTTTTTTATTTCTTCTAGTGTGTGTACTGTGTTGTTGCAGTTACTATCTTGTTGTAGGATTAATTTTAAGGACTTTGCAATACTTTTATAAAAATGTGCTTGGGGTTGAAGATGGGCCAAAGTAGTTCTACTACTGAGGACATTCCATATGAGCTAAGATAATTGATTATGTGCCTTAAATAAATGATCAATATTGCAAAATTAATTAAATCAATCTTCAGTTCACCTTACAGACCCCTCGAGTCCCATAATGGAAATTTCTCAGATGTCTGCAGCTACTTGGTTGAACTGGAACGTCTCTTTTACAAGAAAAGGCTGAGAGGCCTGGAGCTGTTTAAGCTGGAGAAAAGACTGACAGGGGATGTTGTCAATGCTTGTCAAAATCTAAAGGGTGGGTGTCAAAAGGAGGGGGCCAGTCTCTTTTCTGTAGTGCCCAGTGACAGGACAAGGGGCAGTGGCCACAAACTAGAACACAGAAAGTTCCATGTAAACACTGGGGGGAAACTCCTTTACTGTGAGGGTGACAGAGCTCTGGAACAGGTTGCCCAGAGGGATTGTGGAGTCTCTTCTCTGGAGATATTCAGAATCTGCCTGGATGTGTTCCTGTGCAACAGGCTCTAGGTGAAACTGCTTTAGCAGGGGATTTGGACTAGATGATCTCCAGCGATCCTCTCTAAACCCCACCATTCTATTACTCTGTGAAAGAACATGTGAAGAAAGACGGTTTTCCAGAGTTCTGCTTTGAAAATTTAGTGTTCGATCCACATATTCTTAATTCTGGAAAATGAAAAATAGAAAAGCACTAAAGTAGAAAAAACAGTGTCACTACAAGAAACTAATTCATTTAGCTCCAGGCAAAATGCAGTTCAACAGAGGAAGGGGTTTTCAGCAAATGTTTTATTTAATTTGTACATTTGGTTGTGCTCATGAGTCTCAGTTTCCTTTCCCTGGCAACAGTGTAAATTATGAATGACTTGTTTTAAATCCATTAAGTTTCGCAGACACAAATAAAAGAAGAATCTGACTGGAAAATGGTTATTCATATATGTGATATAATAATGATTATTATATAAAAATAAGTTTAGTGCTTGGGCTATTAAAGCTGGTTAAAAGTAGAAGCAAATAATGACTGGATTTTGAATTCAAACCAAAGACATTAAATAGTCTATTTATTTTTTTTAAACATTATCCTTGACTTTTCTGTTACCGTCTTTTGCAACAGTGCTTGTGAAACAACACTTCCAGAGTCATATTTGCTCTTTTCTTGTACCCACATCTCTTCATTTGACTACAAAAGGGAAAACAAAAATTTTACAAAATCAGATCACTAGCTTTCCATTTGCAAAAAAAACCTACATGAAATGTTAAGCAACTGACAAATTCCCTCTATGTTTTTGAAAGTATATGCTGCTGGTGTGGCAGGGCAAGAGAGGGAGAAGAAGAGGGAGTTGTTGACTGTTCTGGACAAGGATCCTTCCCTGAAGTCATGTCCAACATGTGCTGCTAAAATGCAGAATCTAGAAAAAAAGTAATTCACACTTCTTACCTCTACAGCATTTATTTTCTTTTCATGAAGACTTTTGTGGTGGGCTAAAGGGAAGGGGAAGATCAAAATGTCTTCACGGTTGGAATTTATTAGTAGGATGACTTTTCCAAGTTTGGCAGGTGGCAGGAACATTGTGACATTTGTGTCTTAATACTGGAAGAAAAGTCTTCTGTTCCTCTTCACGTGTGGGAAGTGACTGTATTACTATCAGAGTGTTTTTGGCAAACTAATGAGAAAAACTGCAGTTTCTTAGAGGGAAAGAAGCATGTTGTGATGCACTGTGTCACATTTATGTATGTGCCATGTTTTCCTCCACTCCCCAAAGGACTTCCATAACTGCCCTGCCTTGCCAGTGTGACAAGAGATTCTCTTTATATAAGGATGCTGTGAGTAGGAATAAGACCAACACCTCTTTACATGCTTAGATCTTTAAAATACTTTTCAGGAACTATATTTTGAAAAAATAGATATCCAGGAAGGATGGAGGTAGTCTCCAAAGTTTTATGTAACTCATAAATTAAAAGAACATTGAAAGTTTAGTATTCATTCTGAAAACTAACTTTCCTTGCTTTCTGTTTGAGATTTGGGTTCAATTCTGTTAGAAGTTGTTTATCTACAGTATTAAATTGCAGAGCCAAAACTTCCCAGAGTTGTATCACAAACATGCACACAAAGGAAAAGGAAAAATGATGAATTCAAGACTTTTATTTTCGTAAATACTGTAGTACAAGCCAAAAGAGTAGGGTTGGTTTTTTTCTATGAAGCTGTAAAAGTGTACTTTTTGAACTTTGATGGATTTGACAAACCTATTAAGTATCTCTTTGTAAGTAAGAAACAGTCGATTCTATGTTTGCTGACACAGACCCACTACATGAAAGGTCTTTGTTTTTCCTAATGGTAGTAATTTGCTTGTCAGGCAACAGAGAAATGTGGCAACCACTGGTGTCTTTAGCTCTCAGCTATCCAAATTTGAAACAATACAAACTGAAAATAATACCTATTTGAGGTAATGCAGACCTCTGGAAACTTTGTAAAGGTATATAACGCACTTCGTAAAGGGATAGTGATATCCCCTGGGACATATTTTCTAAACTCTAGTCCAGTTAGTGAAAAGTTATTATGAGAACATAATATACAATATACATTTTGAAGAATTCTTAAGTTTTGAGAGAGTGTCTTCATCTGTTTCTAAACAGTAAATGCATGTTTTCTACTGGTATGTTTATGCACAAGTGAATGTATATAAACATACCAGAACATTTTACAAGAAATACTGTGAATCCTATTTTTTTAACAATGTCTGTATATATGTATCCTTTTAAAAGGCACAATTTTATATAATGTCATATATTTATATATAATACATGCTCTTATTTTCATGAAAAGGTGGTGCAAAGAGAAAAAAAATAACTGAAATGAAAATCTGATAGCCCACAAAGCACTGATTTTGCATGGTATCCAAGACATGATGTAGTCTCCCATTCACCCCAGTGGCAGGACAGAATCACAGAATGGTTGAGGTTGGAAGGGACCTCTAGAGATCATCTGGTCCAACTCCCCTGATCAGTGAGGGTCACCTAGAACCTGTTGCCCAGGACTATGTCCAGACAGCTTTGGAGTATCTCCAAGGGTGGAGATTCCACAAATTTCCTGGACCTGTGCCAGTTCTCAATCACCCTCATAGTAAAAAACTGTTTCTTGATGTTAGGAGTGAAGCTCCCGTGTTTCAGTTTCTTCCCAGTGCTTACTGTCATTGGGCACCACCTGGCTGCATCTTTTTTACGTTCACCCTTCAGGTGTTTATATACATTAGTAAGATCTTCCTCTAAGCCTTCTTTTCTCCTGGCTAAACAGTTTCATCAGTCATTTCACCACCTTAGTGACACTTCACTGAACTCTCTGCAGTATGTCCATGTCTGTTGTGCTAGGGAGACACAGGACTTCAAGTGTGACCTCACCAATGCTGCGAAGACCTCACCTCCCTTGACCTTCTGGCAGCTCTCCTTCTAATATAGCCCAGGATACCATTAGCCTTTGCTGCTGTATTGGTATATTACTGGCTCATATTCAATCTGATATCCATCAGGACCCCTAGGACATTTTCTGCAAACTACTTTCCAGCAGGTTGATCCCAACCTGTGCTAGTACCTGGGGTTATTCTTGCCCAGGTGCAGGACTTGTCTCTTCGCCTTCTTAAACTGCATGATGTTCCTGTCTATTCATTTCTCAATCCTGTATAGATCCCTCTGGATAGCAGCACAACCCTCTGGTGCGTCAAGCACTTCCCCCAGTTTTCTGTTGTCTACAAATTTGCTGAGTTGCTCTTGGCCTCTCACAGGACTTTCTCTAGTACTTCCTTGTCTCTGTTGTACTGTACTGAGTTGCCAAAAACTGGACACACTACACCAGGTGTGTCCTCACCAGTGCTGAGTAGACAGGAAGGATCACTTCTCTTGACCTGCTGGCAACACCCTCCAAATACAGCTTTAGTTATTACTCTTCTTTGCAGCAAGTGTACTTTGTAGGTTCATGATCAACTTTGTTTCCACCAGAACTCTCAGGGCCTTTTCTATAAAGCTCCTTCCTAGCATGTACAGGTACATGGTGTAGGACTTGGTACTTCTTTGCTGAACTTCATAAGTTTCCTGTCAGCTCATTTCTACATCCCGTCAAAGTCCATCTGGATGACAGAATGACCCTTTGGTGTATTAGTCACTCCTCCCAGTTTTGTGTCATCATTAGACTTGCTGAGACTCAGTCCTATCATCTAGATGAGAACATTGAGCAAGACTGGACCCAGTACCAATCCTAAAGTATACTACTAGTTACTGACCTACAACTAGACTTCATGCTACTGATCACCACACTCTATGCCCAGGCATTCAACCAGTTTTCAATCCACCTCACTGTCTGCTCCTTCAGCCCTTACTTCATCAGCTTCTCTGTGAGGATCTTATGGGATACAATGTTGAAAGCCCTACTGAAATCCATGTAAACAATATCCACTTCTCTCCACTCATCTGCCAGGCCGCTCATTTCATCAGAGAAGTTTATTAAGTTGATCAACATGACTTCACCTTGGTGAACCATATTGACTACTCCTTGTTATCTTCATATACTTCATGTTTCTTGAAGTGGCCTCCAGGATTATCTGCTCCACCACCTCATCAGGGACTGAGGTGAGGCTGACCAGCCCACTGTTCCCTGGTCAGTTCTCCTCCTTGCCCTTCTTGGAGATAGGAGTGATGTTTGCTTTCCTTACGTCCTCGGGTACTTCTCCCAATGACCATGATTGATCAAAGGTTATTGAAAACGCCTCACAATGACATCAGCCCTCTCCCTCAGCATTTGTGAGTGCCTTCGACATCCCATGCTGGATTCAGTAACCACTGGTCTTTAGCTTTCCTAAACTCATCTCCGGATGCTCAGATTCCTCCCAGAATGTCTCCATACACTTTAAATAGCTATTTCCTCATGCCTATTCTTTATTTGTCCATATGGAGAGTATCAAGAGTAACACTAACCTGACTAAAACACAGTGCCTCTGTGTCATGTATACTGACTCAGTAGTGAGAGGAACACCCACTCCATATTGTAAATTTTCTGCCATAGGCAGTACATAGATAGCACTTCAGATGTATTTACACATTCTTGCAGAATGTAGTAACCTTCAAAAATATATCACATGTACATATATTAAAGAGGTGGTTAACTGGCTGGCTGCTCTTTATTTTTTTTTTTTTGGGTACATTTTGTATAGTATGGATTTGAGCTTATTTGAGCTTTCACACAGGTGAAAGACTACTGCACAGTGTTGTACCGTTAGAACACTCTGTGAGATGAACTATTCTGCCACTCCTATTTCTCTCTCAGAAACAACTGATGTTGATTTCTTGAGGGGGAGCATATGCTTCTCTGCATCAATATTTTTGTTTGTCTTGATCTACTTATTTTAAGTGGCAGTCTTCTCACCAGTCATCTAGTGGTAGGTCACATGTTTACTCTGACATTACAGATAGTTCATTTATGTTTGGCCTTCTAATTGTTTTCTTGCAGTCTATTTAACTGTTTTTCTCCTCCATGTCACTTTCAGCAGTGTAGGCCGTTTTATTATTTGGTAGTATGCTGAATCATATTAGGAACTGATTTGGAAAGAAATTCATTGTGGTGCAGGTATGTATAGAGTTTATAATAGAAAAATACTGTATTATGCTCTGATGTATAATTGTAGCATTTTCTATTAGAAAAATTGTAACTCTTACAGTGATTGTGCTAAATTTGTTTAATAATTAGATCTAGCAGCAGAAGGTTTTAATCTTTAAAAAACGTGCTTGGAGCATGTGCCTCAGTCAGTTCAAGGATCTGGTCATAATCAGGAGATCTTTTACAGAAACGAAGAAGTAATGGTAGACTATTTAACGAGCAGGTTTCACCGAAGCAACATGCGTTTATTTAATGCACTGTGTCCTGTCACAGTTATGAGAGCCATTTACTCTGCCAATTGTAAAGTGCTTTGCAGTCTTCTTTGTTACCTGCAGTGGTAGTCTCAGCAGGGGACTGCATGGTGTTTAAATCAGGTCTGTGAATTACTCATCCTGACAGGTGATCCCCATTTACTTGCAAGATTAGAATAAATATTAGGCATCCTCTTTACTGACTCCCTCCATGTGCTGCTCTTTCTGGCTATTTACTAGGAAATACTTCTAGGCTGTGACAGATGTTCTTCTAGACTTACACTTTACAGGGTGGTCTTTTCAAAGCAGAAGAGAAGGCTTCACTAGGATGGAAGCTGAAGAAAGCAAGTGTTAGAGATGTGTATTTTGATAGTCTCACGAATGGTTATTTTTTTTCATCAGTTTGCAAGAGGATTACTGAGACTTCTGTGATTTTGTAGATGTAAATAAGACCTTAGGTTTAACTGCTTGCTGGTTCATATTTCACCTCTGAATCTACTATCTCTTGTTCTGGTTCCTTTCTTTGAGATTATATTGTATGTATATTCTGATTTGGTTTCCAGTAAAGTACCAAGTGATAACACATGGTGAAATAAGACTGAAACTGGACCTTTGTGCGGTACCTGAATTCAAGTAGGACTCAACCTGCTGTTTCTGCTGTTTGCCCATTTACTCTGTCTTGCTAAGCCCATGTCATTTTCTTCGAGGTAGCAGTACCGTAAATATGCATATTGTTGGTTCTGAACAAGAAATGGTGATGCTAAATAGTGATTTGTGACAGGCTGATATCTTGAAAATAAAAAGCACACTCCCAGAACTCAAAGATAAATATCATCATCATCATCATCAAAGGTACAGGCTGTAGATTTCAGATTCTGTTATGGAAATTCCAGGACTGATGTAGGCAGCTGGACCTGTCACAGAGCTGTGACGCCATGAAATGTAATCTTTCTTTATGCACATCTGGCTGTAGGTCTGCCCAGGAAAAAAAAAACAACAAAACAACTGAAACTATTTGTAAGGAATGGCTGATGACTGACTTTTCCACAAAAATCAGTGGGGAAATATAGCTGACAGTAAACATGTAATTCCAGACTGTCATCTGTCTGCCTTTGTAATTTCAATTTTTGGACTGTGCTGCTGCCAGCTTCTTTGGTTGTCCTTTTCCACACATGGCTGTGGTTGAGGTACTGATTCACTTGTGGCGGCATCTCTTGCTGCTCTTTTGGGGAAAATGAGACAGAATCCAGCAGCAAACTACTACCCATTTCTAGATTGAAAGCACTGATTTACTTGGTGAAATCTCAATTACGGTCATCTGCTTTCTCAGAGAACATAATTGTATCTTCTTTTACATTCTCATGAAGATGACTGCAGATTGGTTTTTGGGCCCTGTTGCCAGAGCTGTACAAACTGTTGAAACATTTTTAGCCTTTCTGTACATTTGGCAATTATTCTTTTTTTTTTCTTGTCCTTCTTCTGTCATACCTGTAACTATAACAGATATGAGATAGACTTTTATAAGAAATATGTGAAAAAGCTTCCATTTCTGCAGTGCTCAGCACATGCTTGGCCTGCTAGATTGATTGACCCTCGAATCTGTTCTGTTGGTATCATCAGCCTCTTGCATCTTTTAGGTCCCAAAAAGCACTTACCAGGGAAAGAAAACATTGTATATGATGAACTTTAAAACGTTCTGAACTAATTTCCTTGTGATGGATTATCTTGTTTTTCCAGCAATGGATGAGAGGTTAGAAGAACTAGCTCTAGAACTGAAACAGTGCATATTTTGAAGCACCCACAATCTTTTTATATCATGTTTATCTTTTGTTAAATTTAAGTTCCCATTGTCCTTTACTCTCCAAACACGCTCATGTTTCACATGTGCTTAAATGTGGACATAAATCTCCTACTAGGTGGTATATCTTCATGAGATCTTTCTAAATCAACAAAAAAATGATGGAACAGAGAGAATACCATATAAAAGAGAAGTTAATGGTTTTTATTGTATCTGTTTTTCTGGTGATGAGTCTGAAGCAATTTAGTGAGAGATCAGAATGTTCCCGAGCAAAAAAACCTGATATTAGTGTGAGTGTGAGCATGAGTATGAATCTTTTCAAGTAAAATGCCCATTTTTTCTTCCTTAAATATCTAAAGATTCTTTTAATCAACACACACTTTTTCATGGTAAAGAATGTAGTGTTCAAAGGGATAGAGGAGCATGGTGGGAGGGACAAAACTCCAGCCTGTGCTTATTAGGATAAAGATGTATTTCTAATTAACAGAGGATGATTTTTTTCTCTCTGGTGGTATTTGGGGCTGTTTATTGATTTTCACCTCAAAATGATTTTTCTCCACTGTGTTAATACAAGAGATACCAGAATTGAATCTTATCAGCTAATAATAATAAAATGCAGAATTGTAATCTCTAAGGAAGGACAGTTAAGATACTTGGTAGTAGATTGTTTGGTTTGTTGCTTTTTTTCTTGTGTGTTTTTTTTTTCCTAGCTTTTTTTCGTGGTTTATTTTTTTTTGTTTTCATGAAGTGGAATAACGTGCAGCATTGCCAAACTTGGAAGTCATTCAGGAAAAGGAGACTTGATGATCTGTGGGGGTCTAGAGAATATTTTTAAGATCCTGAATAGAAAAGAGTGGCTTCTTTAGCTTAAAAAACAAATGTTGGGGAATGCGTCTTACAAATAACAACTGAATAAACAGGGATAAGGATGAACAAGTTAATCCAGCTACAATTATGCCTATTAACAGAGAAACAAATGGTAAAAAAGCAGACCAACAATGAATGTACATTAGGAAGGGGTAAAACATGCCTTGCGTTTATCAGCAGTAATATTCTGAAACAGCCTTACAACGAGAATTGTAGGTGTGAAAGACTGTGCTCCTCTAAGCACAGATCCTATTGAACAATAAGGGGAGTATGTGATACAATGTCTGCTGTAGGTACATAGAGCCTAGGATGCTTCTGTCACTGAGTCCTATGCCCGATCATGTCAGCAAACAGATGCATCACTGGGTTACTGGAGATACTCACTGGTTTATCCTCAAATGGCCAGTAAAGGATCAGATGAGTTTTTTGATTCCCTTCTCAAAAATCGAGGAAATGACACTGCCAAGTTTGCTTAAAGCTGACTGCTGAGGCTTTTCCAAGTCTTAACCCTAGTGACAATCAGGGCTAACCAGATGTGTGGATTTGAAGAGACTCCTCTAATTAGGCTGTGACTCCTTCAGTCGCCAGCTGGTCTGCAAAGCCAGCCAGCAGTTTTCTAAATCATCGTTTCCCAAGGTAGTCAGGAAAAAGTTAGTTCTTGGAGTAGTTAGTTATTGTTAGACCTTTTTAGGGGGGAGAAATCTTGCTTATTTGTTTTTATTTTGTGATCAATGAGTTTGTATTGTAAGAATTCAGAATTCTGATATAGTTTTGTCTGAACGGCTTTGGAACAGTGCTCTGCAATCCCTTGGGAACAATTTTGTTAAATTGGATTGAAGGCAACACCAAATGCCTGCAGCTCTTTTCATGCTGTAATCAAGAGACCTTATTATCCAATGATACGCTTTTACATTCATTTTATGCTAATTTTTCTTCCATCCACTACACATCTGCCTGCACTAATTTCTGGGTTTTGTTTCAAGAGCTTCAGATACACTGCTTGGAATTTCTTTTTCATATTTGTGCTCTTAAAATCCATTTCTTTTACAGCTAACTCAGTTCAATTATATACCTTCATGGTGGGTAACAACTTTAATTTTACAAACCAGTGTTAATAAAAATTGATTATAATCAATATAATAAATATTTGCAAACTAAGGCAGACTGTTTAATCAAATTTCAGTCTTAAAAACAGAAGCATCTACAACTATGAAGATCGCACTGACCCCATCAACAGTTTAGTGAATATCTTCCTCTACTGGCTTTGCTGACAGGACAAGTAGAAGTCTTCAAATTACTAACTTCTTGTGGCTCAAAGATTTGAGGTTTCACTTCAGTCCAACTCCTGGCTGCCACGTCTGTGTGATGTTTGTCACACTTTTTTTTTGGTTTTCTTCCTTTAAGATGTAAGTATTTCTCATTGCCAAAAATACAATTTTTACCTGAAAACAGTGAGAATATGATCTTTTATTTTCCATGCACGTCTATAAAAATCTTGTGTGATAGTCATGTGTTTTTCTTTCCTAACACTCTGTCCGAAAAAAAAAAGAAAATTCACAATAGCTGCAAAGGTTTGAAAAAGGATCTTTGTTTTTGACTTTTTCATTGTCTCTTTGTGCTCCAGTCTGTGAATTTATACCACAGTAAGAGATCCTTGAAGTGTCTCACAACATACATGAGCGTTGTTTGGGCTTTGGTTTTTTAAAAAAGTTTTTTCTTGAAGTTGCATCTTTTCTAAGGCTTTTCCTACAGCATTCTTCATTTAGCAAATATCATTGGACTAGAGAGTCAGATAGCTAAATAATCTGTGACAATATTACAGTATTATGCAATCCTATTTAGCCTTGTTCCTGATGTTATTTTCCTTTCCTATCCTCTGCTTCTTGTATATGTGCATGAACTAGTTAAACTGCATTCCTAGAGTGGTATCTCTTCTTTATAATTAATTATTTATAAGACTTCTTTATTTTGCTGGTGCTATGTAAACTTTACATAGTACCAATATCTAGCCATAATGAAAATCTGTTGGAGTGAATATGGAAAGTAACTTTAAAACAACAGTTTCAATTTTTCTTTTCCTTACAGTGTGTTCTGCTTTTATTCCACTTTACCCATTCACCAAACAGGAAATTATTCAGGGTTTGATAGCACCACAAAAGATCCCTAATGGAGTCATACAGGACTTTGTGTAAGCGAGCGTATATATTTAAAAGATTTGTATACAGAAATTCATAACCATAAGCATACCCTCAAGTTCATTCTTTGAATAAATTCAGAGAATTTATCAGTTATGTGGGCTCTAAAATTGAATTTAAAGTTATCAAAATAAAGTGGTAAGAAAAAGTGCTTGTATCGCATAAGGTCTAGCTAGGATGTTTTAAAGTGTGTGCTATCTCGCATACAGGAAACCAAAGTAAAACAAAACAAAACAAAAAAAAACAAAACAAAATTGATTTTGGCTATTTATGGAAATTTCTTTTTGTGCTGCTTATTGTGTTTTGTAGATAATCTTTTTCCTTACTCTTATCCTTACTCCATGTTTTGAAGACCAGTTCAACAGATGCCAGTTTACCCGACTTCTTCCGAGCTTACCTAGCTACTGTCATAAAAGACAATAAAAAATGTTTCCGCAAATACATTCATAGAAAAAGGAGGACTAATGAGAATCTTCATCCTGTGTTGGATGCAGCAGAGTGAAGCATAGTGACCAGGATGAGGAAAAGGCTGAGGTGCTGAAAGCCTGCTTTGTCTTGGTCTTTAATAGCAAGGCCAGTTGTCCTCTCAGTGCCCTGTCCCCTGAGCCACGAGACAGGGACAAGGACCAGAATGAAGCCCCCACAGACCAAGAGGAAATGATCAGTGACCTGCTACACCACTTAGACACACACAAATCTGTGGGGTCAGATGGAATCCACGAAAGGGTACTGAAGCAGCTGGTGGAAGTGCTCACCAAGCCACGTTCCGTCATTTATCAGCAGTACTGGCTAACCAGAGGTTCCGGTGGATTGGAGATTAACAAATGTGGCACCCATCTACAAGAAAGGCCAGAAGGAGGATCCAGGCAACTACAGGCCAGTCAGTCTGACCTTAGTGCCGGTGTCATAGAGCAGATCATGCTGAGTACTGTCACATGACACAATACAGGACAATCAGCTATCAGACCCCGTTAGTGCGAGTTTATGAAAGGCAGGTGCTGCCTGACTAACCTGATCTCCTTCTATGACAAGATGACCTGCTTAGTGGATGAGAGAAAGGCTGTGGATGTTGTTTATCTGGACTGTAATAAAGCTTTTGACACCATTTCCCACAGCATTCTCCTGGAGAAACTGGCTGCTCATGGCTTGCATGGACATATGCTTCAGTGGATGAAAAAAAGGCTGGATGGCTAGGCCCAGGAAGTGGTTGTGAATGAGTTAAATCCAGCTAGCATCTGATCACAAGTGGTGTTCCCCAGGGCTCAGTATTGGGGCCAGTTCTCTTTAATATCTTCACATTCACCTGGATGAGGAGATCAAGGGCACTCTCAGTGAATTTAGAGATGGCACAAATGTAGGTGGGTGCATGGACCCTGGAGGGTAGAGAGGCTGTACAGAGAGACCTGGACTGACTGGATCAATGGACTAAGGCCAATGGTATGGGGTTAAAACAAGGTCAAGTGCCATGTCCTGCACTTGGGTCACACCAACCCCATGCAATGCTACAGGCTTGGGGAGGAGTGGCTGGAAAGATGCCTGGCATAAAAGGGCCTGGGGCTGTTGGTCAACAACCAGCTGAACATGAGTCAGCAGTGCAGCCAAGGTGGCCAAGAAGGCAAAAAGCATCCTTGCTTATATCAGAATGCGGCCAGCAGGACCTGGGACGTGATTGTCCCCCTGTACTTGAGACTCGTGAGGCCACACCTCAAATACTGTGTTCAGTTTTGGTCCTCTGACTCCAAGAAGAACATTGAGGTACTGTACCATGTCTGAAGAAAGGCAACAAAGCTGGTGAAGGGTCTAAAGAACAATCTTATGAGAAGCAGCTGAGGGACCTGGAGTTGTTTAGCCTGGAGAAGAGGAGGCTGAGGGGAGACCTTATTGCTGTAACAAGATATGGGTCAGTCTGTTATCCCATGTAGCAAGCGATAGGACAAGAGATAATGGCCTCAAGTTGTACCAGGGAAGGATTAGGTTGGATATTAGGAAACATTTCTTCACAAAAAGAGCTGTGATGCACTGGATCACAGTACCTAGGGAAGTGGTTGAGTCACAATCCCCGGATGTATTTAAAAGACATGTGGATATGGCACTCAGGGACATAGTTCAGTGCTGACTTGGCAGTGCTGGGCTAAGAGATGGACTCGACGAAGGTATCTTGAAGGTATCTTCCAACCAGAACAGTTCTATGATTCTCTTATTTGCCTTATATGCACGTTCAGGTGCTCTCCATTCACGTAATTCCCTTGTCCTTCAGCAAAAGACTTAACATAGAGAAAATTCTGTCAAACTTGCTCAGACATCTTTCCAGTGATTTTATTTAAATGATTCTTCTGTGAGCATCCAATAGCCTAATCTGACATCTTTGCAAAATCTCCTCCTTTGATTGATTCATGTGCTGCACCCTGTTCCTCCTT
>VWZK01004771.1:0-180717 GCA_013396935.1 Baryphthengus martii
TTAATTTAGAGATGTTAAGTTTGCCAGACCTATTTGCTAGCTTAAAATTCGGAACATCTATAGAAGGCCTTACCCTCTCCAAATGTTTTCCCCCCTTCTACTTATTTAAGGGTGTGCCCCCTTATGATTCACTTTAATGACTTTTTTTTTTTAATCACGAAGGAAGCAAATACGTTTGTTTTCCAACAGTAGTTCCAAGTAAATCAATATCTTTCACTCTTTTAAAACAGCGCTCTCCGTATGTTTATGGGTCTCTCTGCTTTTTCTTTTCTGTTTATGCAGTTCCATCTGTCCGTCCATATATCATGTTCTCCTTATTTGCTGCTAAATGGGGTTTTATTAGTATTTGCCAATGACTTTTTAACTGTAATGCCGGTGACCAGGGTTAACGGTGACTCTTGTTCTTTGTTTTCTATATATATGCACACTGTAAGTTTAAAGTCCATGCTTGGCATACAATAAATAAAAGCAAAAAAAAAAAAGAGAAAGCAGGTTCTACTCCTCCTGACAGGATTTTTATTCGGAGATTTTCCTGTTTTGCTGTTTTGGTGTAGGGACAGACTGGGTTAATTTTGGATAGCGTACTTGTACTTTTTCCTCCTGGATATTTTTAACGTCTATTTTTCATTATTAGTATTTTTTCAGTTTCCTTTACTAGGAAGAAAGAAGACATGTATTCTAACTTTTATGTTGATGATCTAATGTAACGTTATGGAGACATCACTGGGTTAATAAGAATTCAAACTTTCTAAGAGGGAGTTTGTATCCTTGGCTGCCCCCCACCCTCCCACTTTCTGCATGGTTATGCTTGTGTTTCCGTGTGTACTGCCGGGGAAGGGAGGGGGGAAGGGAATAGATATTTTTTACAGTGGTGGCAAATTATGAAATCTATCGAGCCATTTTGTCCAGAAATAGTAACTATTTATTTACCATTTTTCATTCCGCAAATATGCTGCTTATTTGTTATTTCAAACATTGAAGCTTTTCTCTGAATTAATACAGATATTTTTTTCCTCCTTTTTTTTTTCTTTTTTTTTTTTTTTCTTTTTCCTGGGGAGGGATCAGTGATACATTTCATAGTCCATTTAGCATTGTCGAGTTTTTGGAGCCCAGATTTATCATGGGTTCTAAAGACTGCTTAAATTGATCCATTTGAAATGGTCTTTTGATTTGAGCTCCTGTCATTTCTGTTGGAGAGTAAAACTGCTACTCTGCTGGTAACAAAAAAGAAAAGAAAACAGGAAAAAAAAAAAAGAGATAGTGGAAGTGAGTTACATAAAATGTTCTGGAGAATCGTGAGTAATTATATAAAATGGACGCTGATCAGTGGAGATCTCTCAATAGTAACAATCACCTTTTTTAATAGAAAATTATTTATTTAATAGCGAGAGGCGGACTTCTTAAAAACATGCATTAGGCCTTCCTCTTAGCACAAAGAAGTCCGTAATGCAGTGTTCCTAACCCACCTGGGACTGCCTAGGAGATTCTCCAGAACCTTCAAATCCTTTGAAATGTTTCTTAAAAATCCATTATTTTAAAGCCAGAGAGAACTTTCGCTTCCAACAGGTTTTTCGCTGTTGTTTGGGGCTTTTTTTCAGCTGTCCTTTAACTTACGACTCCCCAGTTTCAACAGAAGTGCCTCCTCGCTGAACAAACTAAGTTAATTGAAATCCAAAGCAGCAGATCTATTCACTGGCACTACAACTACAGAAACTACTTGCTCCATTTTATTAGCAGCTTTATTTCCAGAACCTGAGCAAAACTTTTCAAGGTTTATATATCGGTGTGCTAAGAGTTGGTGGCTGGGGAGTGACGTTCATTGTGTCCTGTTTCTTTTTCTCCTCTTTTTTATTCAAGCTTCTAAATTAGTATTTTGTTGATAGACTTTTAAAGTGTGTTTATTGCTTCAAACAACCTGTTAACTGTAGCAAGCTATTCCCTACTCTCCTAAAGTTTGAATCTCAAACTTTGAAACTGAGATTTGGGTGTAGAGGGGATGCTGAACTTATGCCAAAGCTGTAGGGGTCTTAAAGGTAGAGTCGCCAATGCTTTTGGCTGGTGGTCGGCCTGGAGTGATCCGGCTGGAGCACTGGCAGCGATCCCCCCTCGTGGGATGGGTGGATTTTCCCGCACCTGTCACTTTCTCCAGAACCAGCGAAGGTGTATGTTCCTCAACAACCCAGGTTTTTTATAGGAAAGCACATGGACTTGTCCTCAGAATTCTTACGTGTACATTTAGCAGAAGCCGAGCCGCATCTTAACATTTTTGAAAAACTTTGAAAATGACTGTAAGATACCTCTTTATTTTATGAAAACCCCAAGGAAGAAGAATTTGAGCAGAGAAAGAGAGATTGAGTAGGAGAAACAGTTTTCATTACTCAGTAAGATTCTTTTTTTTTTTTTTATCTTAAAGTTTTTCACTGGGAGGTTTTAATACTCTTTGAATCCCAATTATATTCTGGCAAAAAAACAATCTTAGCCCTTTCAATAGCGCAAAGTCCATTTGCAATCTGGATGCAGCAGCACAGGGTAAAATATGCCTAAGTAAACTTAAACCCAGCATATGATGCTGTAGCTGGAAGTTGGGAAGCGTCAAACTTGTTGGCCAGGGGGTTAGGGCTGAGTTTGGCGGGGCAGCTTGGGGTGCTCTGGGTTCCCATGCTGGCAGCCTGGGCAGCTGCGCGGAGCGGAGCTGGCGGTGTTGATTGGGTCGCAGTGTGCTTTATTTTAGCGTTGGAGCAGACAGTTATCTAACACACCCACATGAGGAAGTGCTCTGGAGCAGTTATTTCATGCTTTGCCATGCCCTGTAGCTAGAGTAATTTTGGACTGAATGGCGTGTGTATGTGCCTCGTTCACTCCTGTGAGACGAAAGGCAGTGCTGTTGGGGCTTTTTTCGTGTGTATGTTTTTGTGGTTTGTTTTGTTTTCTTTCGCTGTTGTGTTTTGTTGTTGGTTTTTTAACAGGTCCAAAAATGGGATATAAGACAGTCAAATCCAAATACCGAACAAATACCAAGTCAAATTATTTTTAATAGTAGAGGATTTTGCTTTTCTTTTAAAGGAGGAAAAATATCAATCTTGTTTATTTTGATAAAGACAGTTGTTGCAATTTCCTGAGTTGGATATATCATTATTATAAATATTATTCACAGTTTTCCTATTTTCACATTTTCTTCATAGGCCCAGCTTATTCATGAGGGAAAACAGCTGCAGAAAATATATAAAAAAAAATTGTAATATTATTTATATAACACTCTAATATAAATAAGGAACTGTGTCCCATGCTAGGGAATTCTGTGGGATGGCTTACAAATCCCATACAAGAGAGATTACAGTATTAGATAAACTGTTATTTAAACCATTTCAAGAAAACCTTGTTAATTTTTTGCAGGTCATATGAGGTTTTAAGCAGAATGGTTTCAATAGGAGTTCTGTTTAGAAATTGATGGTATGCTGTGGCCTTATAGATTTCAGTTGGTTTCACTCCTGTCTCTTTTTATAGGACTTTTTTACACTGATCCGTACAGTGAAGAGTTTCTACTAAAAGAGATTCATAAATGTTAATGGAAAATTAAATACTGAAATTTAACTTCAAGTTACTTAGATTTTTTTTTTAAACAAAACTTTTAGAAAATCCAAATATTTTATAAATGTTTTTAAGTGTTGTGGTTTTGTTTTTTTTAATGAAACAATGCACTGGAAACAGTTATTTTTAAAGAATAACTTATTCTCTCTGTAGGGTCTGCAGTTCAAACTGTGCTGCAGAGAGAAAATAATTGCAAACTGAAGTGAAATGGACTTCACTGATCTTGTTACTTTGGCCCAAGAAAATAGAGAGTAAACAAAGAATATCAGCTGTGAAAAATAACTTGAATATTTAATAATCTATGCCAATAATCCAGATTTCTCTTTTGTAGAGTATTGTTTGACCATGCATAGAGTTTTGAGATACTTTTGTATTATCTGTACAGTTTTAACTTGAAGAGATTTTCACAGCTGTATCAAACTTTCAGTGGAGAGTGAATAAATGCAAAGGCTTTTATCCAGGATGGTTTTAGCTTTGACGCCGTTGCCTATATTCCCAGTTATTATTTGTCTTAAAAGTTAATATTTAGTTCTAATGACACTGATCCAAGTCTCCTCTAATAGGAGACTGGCATTTCAAATGATTACTGCCTACGTCTTTCATGTTTTAGCACAGTTTTTTTACTTAATCCTTCAGCTCCATCGTGTACCGTGATGGCGTTTTGTCTGCCCGGCACTGGTAGAAGTTCTGTTTGTGGACAAGTCTTGTAAAATGATCACCAAAGATACGAGGGCACGTGTCACCTCCTTCTTTCATAGCCACTGGGGCAGCCAGGGCTGCTGGTGCTGTGGGGCGTGTTACTACACATCCCAGAGGTTTGCAAGAAGAAATAAGTTGAGTTTTTATCATGTACAGTGAAGACTGTGTATCTTGAAGTAGTCAAAATACAGGAGTGGGAAACCGAGCTAATGGGCTAAAGCTCTCTTTTGAGAAAAGAATACTGTTCCTCCCATGGCAGGGAGTTGGCTTTGGTGAAATGAGCATGGAGGGTCACAGCCTGTTGCCCACGGGGCAGATGAGCGAGCTGCTGAGCGGGTTGGCACTAGGTGGCACTATGAGAAGAAAAGCCATCGACTACCCAAGCACAAGGGCTGAAATCCTTTCATGCCAAGAAGTGGTCAGTCCGTTGCCTTCAGCAACAGCCTGGCCCGCCAGCCCCGTGGAAGGCAGATTTGTAGCCAATGCCGTTGTTATCAGATAACTGTTCCTCAGCATCTTTTGTGAGAGATAGGTATTCTGACAGAAGCCAGTCCTACCTGATGCAGACACTGGCAGCATCTTTGGGAATTTATTCACCAGTGCCTTGTGTCATATATGCTGTTCCTGGTGCATTTCTGAAGCAGATAGACACAGACCCCCAGGTAACATTTTATGTCCAGTTTGGACAAGCGTAACTGACGGTACAAAGAGTGAACCAAAACTCACATGGGCTTCCTGAATGTTTTAACTAGTATCAAGTTGGTCTTAAAAGCAGTTGGTAACTACAGCAAAGAGAAAAGGAAACGTGAATGGGCAATGCTTCTGACTCTCTGTGGAGCACTTCTCTGCGAAGTCCTTTGCAGGACAGAAGTGGTGCCGTTCTGGAAGTTACACCTGTAGATGACCTCTTAATGTTATGCTTCCGTAGTAAATTTATTTTGGGATTGTGATAGAGCTGAAAATGCAGACAAGTATAGTGTGCTATTTGATTCTGTGGTAAATACAGCACGGAAATTTTTCTACTGATTTTTTTGTTTGTTTGTTATTTTTTTTCCCAACTAAAAGGTAGGCTTTCTAATATGTTGCTTCTAATATCATCAATAGCTAGAAGTGTGATCAGTCCCTTGAGGATAAAAAGGACTGGGAAAGCTGCCTTATGGACTTCAGAGTTGTCCTTTCAACCAACTGAAAGTTAATTATTGATTTCTCTGCCCTCCCTAGGGATCCCTAGGCCTTTCTTTCTGGCTAGAAAGTTAGTGGTCACAGTGCAAGAATTTGAGAGCAATGGTCATGTGGCAGCACAATTTTTCATGGGCAGGATGTCAAGAACGGGTAAGATGAAGGTTGGTACAGAGAGAGAGAGAGGGAGAAGAACAGCAACCAGGTAAAAGCTTCTGTCCACTATCTTTTCATGTGGAGTGGATGTGGACCGTGTTATTCTCCATGGCTTTGACTCCTAAACTCCTAGCAATTTGACAGCGAAGTGAGTCACAGACATGAGGGACAGAGAGGAATGCTGAGAATAAAAACAAAACAATGGCAAAAAATCCAACCAAAAAATTGCATTGTTTAGGCACAAACACAAGAAAACCATGTTTAATTGCTAATGTGCTCCCTCTGCTGGTTCTCTAAAACTAACAAATGCTCTTCCCAGGAGACCAGGCCACACCCTCTGGGACACTGCTTTACGAAAAAAATGGCCTAAATGAACATCTTTGAGCTCTCTTGCAGTGAGTGGTATTAGTATTAACAGGAAAAGAAGTCTTCTGGTGAAGGATGCTGAAGCCTTATGTACTAGGCATGACTGCTGGGCAAGGTCATGAAATGTCCAATCCTGTAATTCAGCCTTTTTTGTTTTATTTCCAGTTCTTACTTGTATTAGGTAGGCATACAAAGTTTGTATTTTCCATTTTACTGCTACTGCTTCTAGGATTTTTTTTCCCATCTGAAGGAGTTTCAAAAAAAAAGTTCTCATTGGTGCTTTTAGTTTCAATTTTAATGCATGTAGTATCTGAAGAAGCCCTAGTGTAGCTTAGGCTTCAGCAGCTTCCAATTCTTTCTGTCACTGTCAGTTAAATCTGCTCGTCAGCTTTATACTGTTGTGCCCACTTCATCCTGTCCTTTGGCTTGAATACCGGCTGTTTTTTCAGGATACTCTTGAACATCCTTCCTCATGATGAATCTGTATTTCTTTTCCAAACATAGACTGAGTTGTTTAATATGTTCCCTACACAACACATTTCCCCAGGAGATAAGTTTTTAAAATCCAGCATTTTGTACTTTCATGCTGTGAAAAATGTCAGAGTCCTGGATAAGATAGAGCATTGGAGAAAAAAAAAAAAAAATGAAGAAAGCTTTATTAATTCCCGGAGGATATTTGGGATGTGTGGAGATTTCTGACATGGTAATTGTATAATGAAAGATTGTCTTGTATTTCCCATATTTTCCACCTATGTGGACTGTCATGATGAAGAGCCTCGTCTTGCAGCCGTCGACACATCAGTGGGAATCAGCTGTGCGGAGCTGTTGCAGGACTGGGCTCAAGTTTTCCATGTAGAGTAGTGAAAAGTTTCCCTTCTGCAAATCTCATGCTTCCCATCTAGGTGACTGCTTATTAAATCTTTATACAGTAGGGACAGTAAACCAAACAGCCTGGTGGGTAGCTAATTGACTGGAGTGACTCAAGCCACATATAAATCTCATTTGTACTCAGTACATTGACTCTCTCTGGCCTCATTGCTCTCTAGTATTCGTTCATTTTGAGACGGCTAGAATATAATGCAAAGGAAATAATCCCTGGGTGTTCTTTCTCGGAGTCTCGGAGGATGCTTTTAGGATGATTCTCCATTATTTCCCTTTCATAGGAATCCATTCTCCTGAAACATAGTGTAGAGAACTGACCCCCATGTAGGCAGTCATGGCAGAGACATCAGGAAAACGGTGCTCTTAGGACTGAGACCACGTTGTCTTCCTGTCACCAGGTCCCTAGATGTGAGGAATTGTGGCAAGGGTTGGTATCTCTATGGTAGCTTGCTCTCCTGCTCTACCTGCTTTGAAGATAAATAGAGAATTAAGCACCTGAGGCTACCAATCTGACACATTTTGCTAGTGCTAAACTCATAGAAGTGATTAGGAGTGACACGAGTTCCCGGCAAAGGCCCGGCTTGTCCTGGCTCATGGGCGGACCGTTTGAAGTCCAAGCCGTGTTTTGTAATTTCCAGCTTTTCATAAAAATACTGCTTTTATTTTCTTCTCCAAGCCACATCCAAGTTTTGAAAGCTTCAAAGCTTGCTCCAGTTGGATAGAAAAATTATGTTTTTAATAGTGACATTGCCTAAATGAGCTGGTTTCTTCTGATCTACACCAGCTTCAAATCATTTATCCACTAAGTCAGTCAGAATCAGCCTGAAACATTTCACTGCTGTGAAAGCAACTGCCCCTGAATGAGGTTAAAAACCAGTTGTGCTTTTGCAGTACATTCAGCTATGCTGTAATTTGTGCCAGACAAGAGAAAGCTCAGTATTTCGCCCTGGTGCCGGGCATTTCTGGGTTCTGGAATTCACTGTCTTTTTCTGCTAATCTCCGAGTCCCCTTTTTGCAGGGGACTGGATCTCATTCAAAGCCTTTCTTAATATGTTTTCTGACATTTTTTTTTATTTGTTTGGTTGGGTTTTTTTCATAATCTATGTACAGAGATCTTAAATATTTTTGTCAGCACGAGGCTGTGGTGCAGTGTCAGAAGTTGAAATCAGATTGCAGTGCAGTCACTGCTGTGATGTATGCGAGTACATAGGTACCGAGAAGGATGACACGCTGATTAGGGAAGCAGGATTTGTACTTTCTTTCTAGTTTTCTCTGTAACTTTCAACAAGTCACTTCATTTCTCAATGTCTCAGTTACTCCTCTTCAAGATAGGAGTAATGATGTTTATCCGTTTCTCAGAGCAGTTGGGAGAGTATTAGTTATAGCTGTATTAGCTAATTTTATCTTTCCCTCTCAAATTTGTGTCTCATTATCACCTTAAAAGAGCATTGCAACCTCTGATGGGTTTGCTTTAGCCTCCCAATGAAGCTGTTGAATACTTGTGGTCTTTATTTGGCATGTCAGAATAGAGCTGACTCCTGAGGTCTTCCTTTTGATTTGTTTTGATTTTTTTTTTTTTTTTTTTAGGGGAAGTTGTTGCCTTCTGGAGATTAAGAACAAGCATTTACTTAGGTCGTTTAGATGGCAGTTAACTGTTCTGCCCTGATCATGAAGGATTATGTTGGATCTCAGGTGAATTTTGAATATGTTTTGAGCCACCTATTTTCACTGTGTTTAGCCCTTGACCAAACTGCTATTAATAGCTGGGCTAGCTCAGTTACAGCTCTCTCTGTGGTGGAGTGAGAGCCCCCTTATCTAGATCACATCTGTACCCAGCCTCATGATAATTTAGTCTGCTAGCAAAATTAATTTAATTTTCTACATCTTTTTCAGCTGAAAAAAAGTGAAAAATGAAAAGGAAGTGAGCTAAAGTGACCTTTTCTGGAGTTTCCTGGTTAAGACTGGTTGTGTACAAACACAGTCTTGTTGACTTTAAGCTGTTTTAGAGTTTCTAAAATCTGGTTGAATAATGTCACTGTGGAACGTTGGCTTCAATGTGGTAGAGGGATGCAAATGGAGCATTTATGAGGGAGGTCTGGGAAGAATGTGAACAGCTAGAAGAAATAAAAACTGAGATGCAGGCAGGGGGCAGAGCTGTTCAAAGAAAATGTGGACAAAAAGTCTGAACTTCATGCAGAAAAAAGGGGCTAACTTGGTCCCACTGGTGAGAGAAGGGAGAAAATCTTAGCAGTAGGATTCTGCATGAGTAGGACCAGAGTGGGGTGGGATGAAGCCACAGGCCTTTCCTTTTCCCTCATGAATAGAGAGCTGGAATAATCATCTTCAGAAGACTGTGCTCTTGGGATAAGAAGTTCCACATGAAATTTCTGAATGTCTGTGCCTCTGCTAAATTGTTTATTGGTCGTGTTTTGCCCCAAGTTATGTTTGTATAAAAGTGGACCAATTCTGCCAAATTTAGGAGAATCAATGTTGAACTGAGAGCAGGATTTAACTTTGTATTTCTAGCCTGCTGGCTGCAGCTGGCGTAAGTCTGAAGCAGTAGAGACAATGTGTGGTACTCCACAGGTGAATTGTGACCAGGAGACAGTTTTCTTTAGGATGGTGCTAGTTTTGACCTCATTTTTTTTTCTGTGTTAGATACTGTCTCCCTTGTGGCAGCATAAAGATGTATTAATAAGATTCTTACCAGATCTCTCCCTGAAATCTGAGCTTATGGAGTTGATGAAAAGGCTTGCTTTTAGGAAGTATTCGTGATTATTCTCATAATGCCCAGGCAAAGTCTGCAAAGAATTTACCATCCAAAAAGATGTCTGTTGTTGCTCATTTGCAAAGGTTTAATCCTGAGACCTTGTGTGATTTTTTTCGTTTTGTTTTGCTTTATTCTCATTACCCAGAAGAAGGGAGGTGCCAGTTCTAAGTCTTTCCTAGGCTTTTTTAGATAAAGGAGTGACACGTGTACTTCAAAACGGAGAGCAGTTATCAGCTGAGTTCAGCCGGAGAAGGGAATGCTCACAAAAGGTTCCAGGACAGTTTATCCAAAGATAGCTGCTGATATGCATAAATAACACTTTGCATTTCTGAGTAAATTTATTCAAATATCTCACAGCGTTTAACGAAAGTGGTTAATTTAGTTTTGCTTTACTCCAGTAGCTGAATCAACATTATTATTTCCATTTTTTGAATCAGGAACAGTCGAGGCACAGAGAGAAAGAGGAAGCGGGTGCTTTTCTTCCTTCCTCAATGTATTGTACATGCAGATGGGTCTTGGAAAAGTAACAACCATGTCCCTTGGACAAAGGAAGCTCAGATGATTCTTGGCTGTATGAAAGACTGTTAGGCTTTTTTTACACCATTGTGGTATTATATCACATACACAACTTCTTTGCCATGAAAGTCTTATTTCTACTTTCAGAATGAGATATAAAGACCCTACAGTAACTGAAAATTCAGGCCAAACACGTTTAACATACGAACATGTCACCAAAGTCTCATTTTTAATAGCAAAATTTTAAAACGAAATTATTAGTTTTGGTGTTTTGCTTGCTTATTGTTTAGAATTGCTCTCAACTCAGTTATCAAACTCCAAAGACTTGTAAGCAATATTTTTCTATTTTTTTTTTTTTTTCCTGATTGGATTTCCCACCACTGGATAAGTCCCAGTGAGCACCCGAGAAGTCAATATTCGAAAACTGAACCAGTCTGTCACTTCCTTTTGTACAACAGTAATCATAGAGGAAGATTCTACTTGGCTGAAATGCATAGTAATGTTGCTTGCTTCACAAAATAGTCATCAAAAGAAGACTGAAGCATGCTGTCATACGTAAAGACAAAAGTACCTTCAAATAGTTACATCGTTCTGGACTTCTATGTGTAACTGCTTGTACGTGCAACTGCTATTAACCTCTGTGAAGGCTGCAATATGTAAAGAAGAAAATAGCCCCTAAGGGTTCTTTGGACACAAGCGTTTGAAGAGGATTGGTACTTGTCTGTTTAAACTGTCAGCGGAGACAAAGCACATAAAGTGATACTGGGAGCTTGCAAGTGCTGGATTTGGACAGAACAGATGTATTGATGCTGAGGCATCTGTTAAAGAATGAACAGTAGGAAGAACTGAATTGTTTTGTACATTCAACCTGAAAACTGTACAATGAATTTAACTTTTTGTTAATGCATTTAACTTTTTGTTACTTGAGAATGAGATTCAGATCTCAATTCTTGAAAACTTGCCAACAAGTTTTGAATAATACTGCTTTGTAATACCTTCTCACTTTCTGAGAGCTAGTTTATAGTCTGTTGATGCTTAGAAGACCATATTGGAAGGACAGTAACAGTGTGTTTCATTAGCCAACACAATTAATACTTTCTTCTTTGAGACCCAAATTAATCTAGTGTAGTATCTTTACAGAAGAAAAGGTTGGAATGCACAGTAAGATTTTCTCTTTATCAGAGACATGTGGACTCACCATTGCTGGATGTATTTGTGAGACACTATAACAAAGAACACTCCTCAGGCATGTCTCACGTTTCAAGGACTGAGGAGCAAACTGGATGAATATCTCTTCTAGGAAATGGATGAACCATTTTTCCGATTTTGGTGATCCCCGAGAAGCTTATAAAAGCCAGGATGGAGTCAGTAAAACCTTGCCTTATTAACCTCCAAAAGGACACAAAGAGGTTTGGATTGCGAGGCTGATCTGGATGCCATGTGCACCTCTTAAGCAGTCTTATACTGTCTCAGCCTGCTGTAACTTCGGCAGACACAATACAGTAAGGTTCGTGAAGTAGCTGAATACAGTAAATGAAGAGAGCAGGTTTACTGGGAGAATTCACCCAGAAAGGCAAGTCAGGCTTCTCTGTACAGGGAATCCAATAAGAGTGCTTCCCCTTCCATACCTCCTGAGCAGAGTGTTTTTTTTCTCCTCTTCCCCTTTCACATATACATAATGAGCTGGCAGGTAGATTGAATGGTCTGTGAGATGCATTTTGTCTCTGCTGATAAGCATTGGTCCTATGAGAGATCCTCCGGTCAATTGCATTTGAGTCCTCTTACTTTTTAGGACGCTTGTGTCCACTTTACAAGCTAAACTCAGGCATAGGGAAGTTGTACAGAGATTCCCTGTTACGTAGCTGCCGCTGCATGCTAATACACTAATAAAAACTGGCAACTCTTTTCTCAGTTGGTTAAGCATCTCCACTGTTATGCATTTGCTTAAATAAATGAGCTTTTGGGTTTGTTTTTTAATTTACTGAGGTGAACCTTTTTCCACGTATAATTAGGATGCATGGAGTCTTCAGGACTTCAAAGGACAACTTTACTGGATGCACCATTTTTTCTTCTGGGTGGATGAACCATTATGTGTCTATATGGGTTTGGGGTGAAAAACAGATTAAAGACTCAACAGCTATGTAGGCATGAAGTCAGCAAATCTAGTGGACACTGATTTCTTAAACTTTTTATTGAACACACATTTTTGTGGCCCTTCCTTTGATTTTGATGGGGATCACTGGTGTGTTTAGGAGGAAATTCTCCTTGGCCCTGCACGGAGAGGACGAAGTTTCAAATGGCCTGGAGATCAGTGAGGTGGGTGCACATTGGATGTTTGGAATCTGGAAGAATGACCAGCCAGGGGTTTCTCTCAGCTTTTTGGAAGAGCTGAGTAAATGAGCGAAACTTCTGGGTGAACCACAGTTAACCAGCATTGGTGAGGCTCCTTGCCTCATCAGAGAGAAGCTTGCTTCCTCTCAGAGCACATCTTTGGGGAAAGGCCAGGAGGGAAGTAATTCTGCATGATTCGAGATAGATTTTAATGGCCTATGCTCTATTTTTTAGGAAATATGCAGGCAAGAGCCTACTTTGTCATATGCGTAAACCTGTAAAAAGCTTCAAGTCTTTATTGCTCTTTGCCTATTTTATAAAGCTTTTACTTTCCTTATCTATACTCTCAATGCCTGTATATTTAACTTCAACAAAAGAAGCATAGCAAGCTGAGCAAATGGAGTGATGTTCAATTTGCCTACTTATTTTCTGCCTGAGCAGGTCATGTACCTGCTTCTTGTGGCAAAAGGAGCCATATGCCATGGTTCCTTCTCTGCAGTGTGATCAGATGTGTTGCGTGTGCACAGTAAAACTGCGAATTGATTTTGATCAAGGTGCACCAAACTTACCGCTTGTGTGTGATACAACTGTAAGAATGTCCATTCTCAGAAGCTCCGAAGCTTCCTGGAATCACTGAATTTACTGTGAATGTGCTGTAACTACTTTGGATGTTTCAAGTATGCCCGACATGTCGAAACATTGCTTGACTGCATTCATGGTAGTCCTCTCAGAAGTTATGCTGGACTTGAGTGGGAGTAGGTCCTTCTTGATGAGCACCATCAGGTCATGAGTGAGATAAAGAGAAGTCAAGCATCCTGCGTACAGTCCTCAAACACCAAATTTTATTTTGTTTTTTAAAATTCAAATACTGTTTATGATGACCCTGTATTTGTGAGAAGATGTGAGAAATGTAAATGAGAGGACTTTTTGGATCTGCTATAGACCTTCTTACTAATCTGGGTACTTCAGCTTCACCTCTCTGCTCTTCTGTTCCTTAGCAATAAAACGGAGTGATGACAGTAACTTCTGTATCCCTTGAAGCTTAACAAATATTTTGTGAAGTGCTCAGAAACTTCAGGTGAGAAAGGCTGCGGATAAAACAATGATTATTGCCACATTTACCTTATCTTGATCTGAGAGGAGCAAGCAGAAAATGTAAAATGAAGATGTGTTCATTTCAAAAATTTTCCCAATAAGGTAGTCGTCTTTCATGTCATCTGGAAATTTCTCCAGAAAACTCTCTTGTGAAGCTTTAATCCTTTCCCTCCTTTATAGTATTTTGCCTGATCACGTAATCGGTGGAAGAACACAGAAGCAAAACAAAGGGCAGTAGTGCTGAACGGCAAATTTTGAAGCTTCTAAACCTTGTATCCTACCGATGTCAGTGCAAGTTTTAATTCCGGGCGAGGGCTGCAGTTGATTCTCAGAGTTGCAGAGAATGATCTGAGGTGGGTGTTTAGATAGAGAGGAAAATGACCTGTAAGTCATCACCTGGGTTCTACAAAGGACTGAAAGACTTGCAGTTGGGAGGCTCATCCCCCAGCGATGGAGAAACATGGCTTTCACACGATGAGGGATTCTGATGTGTTGTTTGGATCTTGACGCCTGGCAGAGATAAGCGTTCAGGAGGATGGGATTTAGAAGTAGGATAGAAGCGAATCTAAATGAGATGGAAACAAAGGGTGGGAAAGAAGAGGAAGGTGCAGTTTGACAGCGGTAACCGTCTAGATGCCTGTGGGTGTCCTGGAGTTTGTGGTGGAGCTGAGTCTCACCAGCAGCAGTGCTGCGTGTAGCGTGCTCAGTGTAAATAGAATCCATAAATAGTTTTGTAGAGAGTCAAGCTTTTATTTTGCTTATGAAGTCGGACCTGTTGTGACTCTTTCCTCTGCCATTTCTTTCCTTACCTTAGTGATTGGATAAAGTTGGTGGTGCTGAGCCCAAAATATTCATATATGAATACGCTTTCATCTCTTTCTCTGTTGCTTTGTTTATCTGTCTCTGTCTATCTCTCTGTGCGCCTGCTGCTTGTCTGCCTGCCAGTTTTTTCTTTGTCTCTATCACTTCATCATTGAACCCATCTGTGTAGAAAATGGGATATTTGGCTGTCTTGTATTTTTTTTTATTATTATTTTTTTTTAATTGTGTCATTTTGTTCCCTCAGACTTAGGAGGATAAAACTTGCACTCCTGGGGGTGCCAGGCATTTCAGATCTTGCGTTTAGGAGGAGCCGTGATGCTTTTTGCGTCTGTTTGTCTGTCCATCTGTCTGCGGGTCTATAATAAGCTGTGCAGCGAGACAGCAGCTCTACTATCTGTGTGTGTGAAATTAGCTAATTGGTGTTAGCAGCAATATTTTCACATGTTTTATAAGCAAAGTGCAGCAAGGTATATAAATGTAGATATGATCCAGAGACACACACACGCGCGCGCGCACGCAAGCCTGTCGCTGCTCATGCATAGACGCTCAGAAGTAATTAATGTTAATAAGATTTTAATGTGCTTGTGAGATCATAATGAGGAGAAATGAATGCTCTGATTAGAAAAAGGTAACTGTGTGTGTGTTTTGGCTTAGAACAAGATTTCCCCTCTTTTTTTATAAATCACAATTTCAGAACTTGTTTGTGATTGCATCAGTCGTTTTTTATTTTCAAATTAGAGGTCTGTTTAGCCATTTGAATGATTAGCCAAATAAATGGGTAAAACCCTGATCATAAGGAATGGTGCAGATTTTTTTTTTTTTCCTCTTAGAAAGCAATGCTACTATATGACAAGACTGGGCAGCCTCATCCTTCTAGCATTACGGTTTTTTGATGCTGCTTTTAAAGCCTCATCAGAAACTGCTCTCGGAAACAGTGCTCATTTTTTACAAATAGAGATGTTCATCTATAGGTGTCTGCAATGCATAATCAACCACTGAAACTATTGTGCCAAGGCACATTCCTGTTCATCAGTAATGATGAATCCTCAGAGTCCAGATGATCACATGATACCTTGATAATATTTTGAAATAATTAGTTTAAGAAAGCAGAACTGTCTGCATGTATTTTTTCTTTTAATCAGTCAGTTTCCAAGTAAGAGAGATGGGAAAGTGTTTGCAGGAAATATATTACAAGCTAAGATGTTTTTTCATCCTGGATGCTGCGTAGTCACAAGACTCCAGGCTGGCTAAAATCCAGCTGGACACTAGGGGTCCTTCTCTCCAGCAATCAATTAAAATATTGTCCAGAGGGCTTTACTTTCATTTGCATGCTGCTTATTGTTATTATTTTGAGTGATAAAATATATAAAAATATTAAAAACTTCTTGTTTTATAGCGCTACACAAATCACTTTGGGATTGGGATTTTTTTTTTTTTTCATTGACACGGAGAGGTTAAATACTCCGTTTTTAAAACATGTAGAATTAAAAATGCAACTTTAAAAAGTACCTGCTCCAGTTGCTTCTTACCTACTTATTTTGGCGGCACCTGGCTTAACTTGCATTTTAAAGTGTTGGATCTGCTTTTGAACTCATGGAATTTGGTTCATTTCAAGAAAGTGCTGAGGTACCACAACAGTGGTTGCGGTGAGAAATGGTAGAGCATGGTGGTAAGATTGCAATCTGAAAATCATGCCAAACAAAACCACTGTTAGTAGATAACAGCTTTGACATGATGAAGCTTCTAAAGATGGTGATGTGACAGTGTGTTTATAACAAATTAATTTATTTAGGGGAAAGGAAACGTCAGGCATCAAGTATCTTTTTTTGTACCTTTGAACACTCCTTTCAGCTAGCTGCTATACAGTAGGGCCTTGAACTCTGGCTTATCATTCAGATAGCTCAGTCCGTGAACTTAATACAGGAACTTTAATTTTCTGAGGTACCGTGGGATATTGTCTGCACATATGTGTGCTTAAGTTGTGTCTGTACAAGTGCACTTAAAACGTCAATGAAACCTGAACATTCATGCAGTAAAGCCAAAACAAAGTATTGCCCAACTGCTGCCACGTCCCGGTAAGTTTAAATGACTTGGGATGGAACAAGGACACGTTTACTTCTCCTGAATGCTTATGGTTTGAGAAGTGCTTTGAATTTTCACTTAGATAAAATGGTAGCCTGAGCTCTCACTGTAAGGCAACTACTAATTTGCTTTGAAAATCATTTATCTTATCTATAGGTAATTTTATTAGAATCTTTTGAGAAATATCAGTCCCAGTTTAGGATTAGTATTGAATTGAATTAGTATTGAATTCATGGAGTATGATTCATTTCCAGAAAGTGCTGAAGTACCTCAACAGTAGTTGTGAAGAGAAATGGTAGAGCATGGTGATAAGATTGCCATTTACAAATCATGATGAACAAAACCAGTGTTGGTAGATGCAGCTTTGATATGATTTGAAGTCTCTAAAGAAGATGATGTGACAATTCAAATCCAACTTTGGATTTAGTATCTGCTTGCATTCCTTTTCATTGCCTGTTTCTGCTTGTTTCTGGTATGTTAATATGCCGGTTCTCAAGACTTGGCTTCCACAAAGTCCAGGTGTTAGAGTAGGAGCAAGGTAATGATAAACTCCAAAACCACTGAAGTTTCACCTTGGAGTAGGAAGCAGCTAAACAGTATGAGGACTTTCTCTTTAGTTTTTCTGTATTCTGGGTGGAACAGGTTGAAGGAAACACTTGTTTTGATATTCTCAACATCGGAGATGTAGTAGGCAAGCTCTGTTCAGCAATAGACTGAAAACTCCTTAAGACTTGGGGAACTCAGGGAGAGCTGAGGCAAATTGACATGATGTCACTACACAAAAGTGAGTTGTGCTGAATCCTTGTGGGATTGCTTTAATTCAGGAGTAAATTATTCTTAAACCATTGTAGCCTAACTGAATAAGGAGCTTCAAGGAGCTTTCCTGTAGAATTAGAGCATCTACTCACAGTTTCAAGGCAATTAAATGTGTGCGTATTGGTGTCAGACCTTTAGTTGATTTGCCTTAACTTTCTCAATGTCCTCATGCAGGCCTGGCTTAAGGGATAGATAAACCATCCCAAACAATTCACTCTGTGCTGAGGATCCAGAACAACCCAAATTTCAATAGCTTCTTTGCTCCGAGGATGAGAGGAAATGGCCTCAAGTTGTTCCAGATTGTATATTAGGAAGAAATTCTTCACTGAGAGAGTGGTTAGGCACTGGAGCAGGCTGCCCAGGGAGGTGGTGGAGTCACCATCCCTGGAAGTGTTTAAAAAACGAGTAGATATAGCACTTCAGTTTGTGGTCTAGGGGTTAGGGATGCTGGGATGAAGGTTGGACTAGATGATCCTGAAGGTCCTTTCCAACCATAGTGATTCTATGATTCTATGAAAATACTGTAATGCCAACTATTGCACTCTTCTTGACAGAGTGGTGCTGGTTGCCCTGCCTCTTATTGGACAACATTCTTTTCCTGTACAGTTGTTGGAGAGTCCACAGATACTGAAGATGGCTTTCTGTTGTGGTCAGTTTCTACATACATAAACTCCAATGTTTGGGAATAAAATGTACCAAAGGGAAACATACCATGCAATGACTTCTACAATTTTTACAAGAAAAGCAATTGTATTCAAAAGTTCTGTTTCTGCTTGACAACTAGCTGCTTTGCTTATAATTGGCCACTCTGGTGTAAGGTGAGTTCAAAGATGAGAAAGAGGATTTTGGAGTGGGTTGTTTTGGCTCTAAGGGAACAAAATATGGTGGAACTATAGTAGTGACAAGCTACCTTGGGAGAAACTCATTTTCTCTTATGCAGGCCTATGCACAGTGTGAAAATAAGACCTCATAATTGTATGTTGAAGTTGTGTTCCGAAGAATGTTTTAGAGTACATTTGCCAGCTGTTTAATTTGACTTTGTTCCTAAGTACACATATAAGATTAAAATGCCATTAATTCATGAAGTTTGCAATTGACAAACTGATTGCAAGTTAGTTGATAAAATCTCCGTGCTAAACTACAGTGGATTTGCACAGTGAAAACCTTCTACATAAGGGGTGGATTTTAAAAATATCTGTAGGTTCTAGTTCTATCAGGCCAGGAGAGAAAGTAAGCAATCGAGTTGAAAGCTTCATTGGAGATAGTCCCCTGGTAGCCTCAAAGAGAGGGTGTTTGTTCAAGTATGCTATATGATTGCGGTTGTGTTTTTTTGTTTTCTTTTTTTTTTTTTTTTTTTTTTTTTTTTTTTTTTTTGTATGAGCTGGTGACAGAAAACATACATTCCAAAACTGTCAAGACTTAAGCTTTCAAAGAAGTGATTTTCTCATCTGACTTGCCCAATTCCATATTTATGTTTCTAAATAAGTAGCTAGTTTTCCTGAAGCGCTTAATGCCCGGAAGCACCTGCTGAAGCTACTGGATGCAGAGAACCTCTAGTAGCATATGGATTTGAAGAGCAATTTTAGTTACTAATTTTGAGAATGTTGGCCAGAGGCTCTTAGGTCTAGATGAGATTACAAATTCCAGAAAACTGGTGTGACATTCCTGCCAGAAAGTGTTGTTATAAAAAGTTGTATGATTGCAGTGTATGGTATTTACATGAAAGTAAAAAAAATGTGGGTATCTGGAGGAAGATAAGAACTGTTGAAGAAACCAAGTTGTTCACATAGTTCAATCATCTCTGCTTCCTGAAAGTGTCAAAAAACTTCAGAGTTGGGTAAGGAAAGCCTTCTCATGAACAAGTATGGAAAAACCTAGCCAGGGAGGAAGTTCCTACCTTACTCTGTCATGGAATAACTGACCAAGTCTTTGAACAATGTAGGTGTAGGTTTTCTACTCAATTAGAGTTCTATTTGACTTAGTAATGGATATTCACACTAGCCAAATGAAAGTTCTTTTTCTTATTTTTTAATAAGCTTTTTGTCTCAGTGTTGCTTTGCAGTGGATATATGATCTGATTCACACGTGAAGGGAAATGGCTTAGTTTTTCTTCAGTTTTGTGTGTAGATGTTGGGAAAGCTGTTTGAATAAATGTTGAGATTTCAAGTAATTTAGAAGCAGACAGCACTGAGCAACTAGACCGAGTTAGAAACATGAATCACTGTGGCATGAATTTACTTCCTGGTATCTGAGTTTTGTTATCTGGTGGACATGCGTGTCCTGTCATTAGAATTCCGGTGGCTTCAGGGTTAGCTGCAATCATCACAGAAGTATACAAAATAGTTTATACGTGTGCTTACTCCTACACTTTTGCCTATGTTTGCATTTGAAAAGGTTCTGAATGTATACAAAGTATTTGAATAATGAGTTTGGGTAACGATTCCATTTCTTTGAAAGGTGTTAAAGCATAATCTTGTTCTTATTCCCTAAATTGTTCTGCCACTGACACTTGGAGGAGTAGCCCTTTTTAGCTATGCCTGCATTCGTCATTCAAGAGAAACTGCCAACTTCCTGTGTTTCCTGAATCGAGGTATTATGTATCTATTGCCTCAATTTACCTATCTTAGATAGGATTGGTATTTTAGAACTCCCTATCAAGCAGAAGGACTTAAATTGCTGAGATGAGCCTTTGCATTCTTTTATGTGAAGGCCTTTCAGATCTGCTAGGTACCGTGATGTTTGGGACTCACTCAGTCAGTCGAGCTCTGCATCACACTTTCCAGCCATGCTGTTTGCGATTCACATATTGGCAAATGCAGTCCAGCAGCATCTCTTCTGCTGTGGGACTCTATGCTCTAGATGCTTTGGACCACCTTGCTGGCCAGCTGTGTCTTCTGCATTGATCCTGGGAATCAGATCGCGATCACGATGCTTAACAGTATCCGCAGGGCTTTATGCCTCTGGCTGAGGTCCTCAGCTCAAGGAGATCTGCCACTCAGACATATAGAAGCTCCCAGCTCTGCCCATGTGGAGAATGTCTTACCTGACCACATGATAAACATCCTTCCTCAGGATAATTGCCCCTATCATCTGAACAGTGCTTAAGGCAAGTCATGCAGCAGGTGGTAACTTGTTTCTGTTCGTGGTGGCAACCCAGCCTGCTCCATCCCCAGCACCTGCTGCTGAAACACCAACCATGTCAGGATCTGCACTTTCTCTTCAAGACTGGGGAGGAGGCCCAAGGCTACATGAGGTAGGGGTCATGGGGAAGGTGAGTAGGAAGTGGGATAGAGGGTTGAGAGGATAAAAAACCCCTGGTTTTGAGAAGGTGAAGAAAGCAGAGAGGGAATGAAAAATGGACCAGTGCCGTGGGGTTAGCCATGACAGAAGGGCATGGACCATGAATTATGTAAATAGGTGATTCAAGTAGAATCCTCATTAGAAGGATGGGAAGGTGAGGAGATGGAGAAGTCTATTTTGAAGGGAAAGAAGAAAGAGTAAAGACGTGCCTCCACCTCATCACAGAACTGGGCGATGTCATTGCCGATGTGTTAGTACCGTAAGAAGCTTAATTGCTTTTGAAATATTAAAAATAAATCTAAAAATAAATATAGTTGAGGCCCAGTCATAAGATTTTCAGCTATCTTAATACAGTAGTCCAATCTTGATGAGTGTGTTTTTAACAAAATCATGTTAAAATTGGTGCTGTTGATTTCCCTGATGCAATTGACTTCCATCACTCCACCTTTGCTGCTGCTCTCAAGGTGTTTCCTACCTTTTATTCCTTTTTCTTTCTCTGACAGTGACCATATGATAAAAAAATTTTAAATTTCCTGCTGCTTCTCTGCTGTTACTTGTTGCTGGCATCGGACTAGCTGAAAGGTCTAACAGGTACTGGCTTCTATTTCAAAGGATTTCTGAAAGTTTCTGGGTGTGATGGATTTATTTGTAAGCATCTAATGCATACTGAAACCTAAAGGATTGAGAGTCTTAGTGTGTGATGAGACTATCTTGAAGGATCATAAGAGACACTCTCAGTTCTGGCCTAGATTACTTGTATAAACATATATCTTGCTGAAATCCAAGCACAAAGATGGTCCCTTTCTGGGATGAAATCTTCTCTTTCTGAGATAAATAATCATTTTGCAGTGCTTCATAACTGTCTGTTTTGGGTTTTTTTTTGTGGGATTTTCTTTAAATGTTTGTCAGTGATTTTTAGCCATCCTAGAACCTTCAAAAAGAGAAAGGCCTGAGGAGCTCAGGTAGTCGTCTTCCCTATCCCAAAGAGGATAGGCTGTTTATTTTGTTATTCCTGACAAGTAGTTGTCCAGACTGTTAAGTTGCGAGTCCCACTTGGAGTGATTAATTCTACTGCCTCATTATTCTTACCATTAAAAAGATTTTCCTTTTGCCTAACCTGAATCTTCCTTGCTACAATTTGCTTTCATTGCTTCTTTGGCAATTAATCCCATTTCCCTTTTATGTACTGAAAATCTGGGGAACGTGTAATAGTTTTTTGGCAGTCTTTCCACATTTTTTATGGTGTCTGCATTTATGGTCATTCATCCTTTTTTTTTCTTGATATTCAGCTGCTTCATCTTTTTGAAAACCACTGCCCTTAATTTGACAGTTTACATCTTGAAACTTCCCTAAATTGAGTAGAGCTGAAAGAATACTTCCCATGTCTCTGGGGCTGCATGTCTGTTTTAACATGCCCCAAAAAGGTGATTGACTCCTTGCTTCACCAAGATATTGCTAACTTATGTCAAGCTTACAATTCACAGGAGCTCTAGATCTTTTTCTAAAAAATTACTACCTGCTCTTGTATAGTAGCATCTTGTATTTGTGTCATAAATAATTTCTGCCCAGGTACATTACTTTACCCAAATTCCTGTTGAACCTCATCCAGTGCCTCTAGACAGTTTCTTTTATTTGCCAAGGTAATTTTGAATTTTATTCAGTCATTCAGTGCCCTCTTAGGTTCTTGTTGTCTGCAAGTTTAATAAGCATGTTTTCTCTTGCATCATCTAAGTTATTAATGAAAAAGTCAAACAGAACAAAACCGAGGGCAGAAACCAAATTTATATATTCTTGTATTTTGATAATTACTGCATGGATTTTCTTATCCAGGTAGTTTTGCATCTGTGTGATACCATGGCTATGCTTGTTTTGTTGCTAGTTTGCGTATAAGAATATTATATAAGATTGACAAAGGCCAAAGTAAAGTCAAGGTACATGACATTTGCTCTCTACAAGGTTTCTTATCTTGTTGTAGAAGGAAATTAGTTTGTTTTGGCATGATTTGTTCTTAATTCGATGTTGATTGCTACTCATCTTTTATTCTTAGGTGTTTACAAACTAGCTTGGTTCATTGTTCAATAGTTTTTCCAAGAATTAAACTTAAATTGAGTGGTCTAGAATTCTGCTAGTCGTCTTCTTTTTATTTTTTTTTCTCTCTCTTTTCATGAGAGTTACTAGATTTATTCTTTCAGTCTTTTCTTGTTTTCTGCAAAGTCTCGAAGTCTGTTTCAGACAGTCCGTTAAGAATACCAGGATGAAATTCATATACAAATGACTTGAAAAATACCTAACTTAGCTAAGTAATCTCTCATCTGCTCTGTCTCTTGGAGTAAGACCGTACCCCTCTTAATGAGTATGAAGTGAATTATCTATGTCTCTCCACTTGAAATTTTGAATGAATGGTGGTATAAAAAAGGTGTTAAGCACTTCAGCCTACTCATATCATCTGTCAGTTGTTCCTTCTCTCCATTGATTAACAGAGCCATATTTCCCCTCATCTACCTAAGTGTGCTAATAGAACGGTTCCTTGTTACTCTTTCTAACCCGTGTTAATTTTGTGCTTTAACTATCATGATTTTGTCTGTACATGTTTGTGCATTTTTTATACTTAGGTATTCTGATATCCTTCTGCTTTCTTCAGGCTTATTTTTCCTCTCTTGTTCGTAGTAAAGAGCTCATAACTTAGTGATTTTAAAACCCTACTATTCTCTTTCTTTCCTCTTTATTTGGATAGCTTGTGCTTATAGTAGTATAATCTCTTGGAAGAACAGTTATGACTCGTTGATTTCTTTTTTTCCTTTAGACTCTGCCAGGAATTTTTACCTGCTACTTCTCCAAGATCATTGAGATCTACGTTGTAGAAGTCCATTGGTTTTATTTTACTTTCCTTCCTCTTTCTTTTCTGAGGGATTGTGAACTTCATTACTCAGTCTTGCACTCTCACCCAGTCTGTTCATCCATATAGGCTAGAGCCTAGTCTAGAAGTCGCTTTAGTATTTTGTTCACTGCCAGAGTTTGAAATGAAAAAAAGTCCCAAGTGCATTCTGTGGAGATTCTGGAAAGCCATGATCTGCTGTATTCTTTTCTCCACAGAATATGCATAATTAATCTCCATCTTCTCCAACGTGTTCATGCAGATCCTTTGGCTTCACTACTTGTTTTCAAAAGCCACACTCATCTTCCCATTTGGTAGTTTGTGATAATTCACCATCATGGCAGAACTGCTTTCTTTTACCTTTTATTACTAGCTGCAGTTTTTCAGTAGGTTTGGCCCTCTCTGCGTTCTGGGTCTCAAAGAACACTTGTGCATTCTCTCGTGCAAGGCAACGCTCCTTTCCTTATTTCCTCTTTCATAACCTTCTCCCAAAGTCCGTACACCTTTTTATATTTTTATTGCAGTCATGTGAGTTAGCCCATCAGATTTCTGTCATACTCATTAAGTCACAATCTTGATGATGTGTTAAGATTTCCAGTTTATTTTTCTTTTCGCCAAACTTCTTGTGTGATATGGACCCAGCACATGGTTATCTGATAGACATTTTATACTTTTTTTTTCTTTCCCGCTCTAGGAAGCCCTTTTCTGTCTTGCTCATATTCTTTTTGGAGGTCCTGACCAAGTTATTGTTTGTAATTAGCTCTTAGTTGTTTGTTTGTTTTTTTTTTCACCTGCCCATTTTAGTCCTCCTTAAAACACCTTCCAGTAGAGTGGCAAGTTGGTGCTCAGATATCGTCCTGCTTTTGTATGAGGTGAATGTCCTCTTGTCCATTACAGCATTTCCCATCGTCAAAGAAGTAAAATCTCTCCTTAGTGATGCCATCTGTGTCCATGTGTGAAGCAGTTATCTCTAGCGGTTTTGTCCTTGCCTGATCCCTGCCAGTGCTATGAGGACTGGGAAGAACACTGATTCCTTCAGCATTGCTTCTAGAAAATTGTAGTCACTTTCAAGTCCTGATGTCCTTCAGGTGTTTTTGTAGGTATTTTTTATTCTTTATGCCATACTGTGTTGTGCTTTCTTCCCATACTGCCACCCTGAGCTGGAATGTCCAAGAGACTATCCTGACCTCGCTTAAAAAACACTTAATTCCGTTGTAATCTGAGTTTGCTGACTAAAGATTTATTTTTTTAGTATTGTTTTATGGTATGTTTTTCCATTCTTATACTTCTGATTTCCCTCCCCTTCTTTCTTGTTTTTAAAAAAATTATTATTCTTCTAGCTTGCAAGTTCCTTGTGGCAACGGTTCTTTCATGTCAGTTATGTCTTAATAGACTTGATATTCTTCTCTTGGTTTTCCTTGTGCATAGGTTTCTTTTCTTGGTGGCATTTTTGGATGTTTTGTAGATTGGTGCCATTGCAACCATGTGGTTCCCTATAACTGTTCTCTAAAGTTAATGTTTTTGCCCAGTTTCTGCCCTGGCTTTGTTTGTATTGACTAACTTTCTTCATGGTCATTTGGTGTTTCAGCCTGAACCAGATGAAGGTTGAATGCTCATTCCCAAACTTTAGTTAGTTAATAGCCATTTCAGAGCACTTGAACCCTGCATCTGAAGACAGTGACAGTTTTCTGTCATACTGGGTCTGTCACCTTGTCACCAGTGCTCACAAACTTGTTTGGAAGGAAATCTTCCACAGAAGTAGATATTCAATAGTCCTTGGTCTTGGAAAGATGGGAGGACATCTGAATTTAAATATATGTGTTTTTCCTTTTGTTTGTTTTGGGTTTGGTTTTAATACCAAATAATTGAAAAATTCAAAGAAGACAATATTTAAAGTGCCAGCACAATCTAATTGTTTACATTAATTCCTTTAGAGACCGACATTTAGAAATGGTCTTTGGGTAAAGGTTCTTAACTTTAGTAATCTTAAAGGAAAATGCAGTCAAGACAGCTATTTAGGCTCCCTCTGTTATCACTGGAGAGGAGAAGCAATACCTCTGGAGAGATATTCATCCTAAATATATTACAGTTTTAGGGTGGGATTAATGGCTCTCTGGAGATGATTATGGTGGCTTCAGTTATGTACCTAACTTTTAGGAAGATATTAGTTACATTATATGTATGTTAGTCCCATGCCTGATCAGAATTGTCTGAAGATTATTTCTACTGTCCAAATATACAACACCGAAAGCTACCATGCTTTGTCTTATTTTGTAGACACTTTATACGTTAGAATTCCAGAGTTTGGAAGAGTTGTATTTATTTTAAAAGATTTCCTTTTTAAGACCTTGCTTTGTCTCCTTACCTTTTTGGTTGTAACTTGGTCCTTAATTTGGTTTGTGGTGAAGAAACTGTTCAGAATGTTTGTTTTTGGTGTGGCCTCTTTTCTGTGGGTTGTGTCTTCTAAGACATCCCTTCAGCCATTTGCTCTCCAGTATTGCAGGTAAATACTGTCCCGTGTTACCTTCCTCACACGTGACATGAAGATTAATTGAGCGCAGTTTTGAGTGTATTAAACTCTGTCTCTAAGTGAGTATTTGTTCTTGTATTTCAGAGCATTTCATGATGCCGCCACTAAAAATAAGTGATCCTGGACAACAGATTAGACATATTTGTTGTTTTTTGGGAAGAGCTAATGTCATTTTGGTGTTGCACAAGTTTCCCTCTTTATCTCTGTACAGCCGTAAGGTGTCCATGACACTATTATTCTGGCCACTCTCTTGCCAAAAAGTTGTCAAGAAATTAGTGGAGAATTCAGAGAAGAGCAACAGAAGTTAAGAGGCTGAAGAGATTGAAATATGAGCAAAGATTACAAGATTTTAATGTGTACAGTTTGGACTAAATGATGACTAAGACATATGATAACAATCTACAAGTATTTGAAGGGTGTAAAATATTAAGACAAAAAAGGAATTCTTTTAAGATGTTCGGAGGGGTAAAACTCAGCAAGGAAAAATTTCAACACAAATCACAAAAATTTCCTGAGAATTGCGTGCACTGGAGTCGTGGAGGGGATTCTGCAAGAAGGTGGTAAAAAGCCTACGGTTTCACATAGCCCAGAGATCACACACATGCGTGCACACAAAAGCACACCAGTCTGGTGCCATCCAAATCCGAGCAGCTGCCGAGACCATGTGATGCTTCAGCGGTGGCCGTTGGACTCTCTGCAGCCCGGCTGGACAGCCGGGTTGGCCTGTATCCCAAACCGGGCTTTCCTGAGGGCTCGTGTAGGATCAGCTGCAGCATTCAGGGTTCGTTCTGGTGGCAGCAAACTGCCTTCAGCTGCTGTTTTTATGGAAAAGTCCTTTTCCATCATATGGCTGTACATGCACCCATCCATTTGATAAGCGTAGGCAGAATCAATCTGTCACCAACAGAATATAGGCAGAAGACTCAAGGAAATAGAGTGAAGAGCAACATTTTGCAATATCCTGGCAAAGGATTGGTATGACATGTTAGGTGTTTTCTTTTTCCTTTTACCCTCTTCTTCCATCTCTGTCAATTGGTGCAATCGCAGTAAAAAGTTTTTCAGTAGACTTCCCCCGCTCCTCAACTTAAGAGTCTGCAAAGCCTGTTTATTGATTCCGATAAAGACTGCAGATTTATGCTGTATGTTTAGTTCAGTTAGGAGGTCCCTTATCATCCTAGTGAGTTGTAGTGGACTAATTTAAGTCTAAAAATATTTAACTGTCATGACCACTGTTTAATTGTTTGGTTTTTTTTTTTCTTAATAGAGACATCTGTACTGTTTACAGCTGGCTTTGCAGTCGTAACAGATACAGACAGAAGGAGTGAGGACTACAGTTCTTGCCCCCTCCTCTGCCCTCTGTTCCTCATTTTTATTTTCTTGTGTGCAAAACCATCATGCACGCCAGCTTGGGAAGCTGGCATCCCTCCTGTTAAGACCAAACTTGCTCTGTGTTGCAGTATAAATAGTGCTTGCTTCCAACTTCAGAGAACTCAGTATTGCATGCATACTGTAGCTCCCTGGGAAGCAATTGCTGTATTAAAGGGGTTTCCATGTATAGAAGGCGTTTTTGTATTTATGGCTTTGAATTCACTGGACAACTCGGAGCACACATATGGGGATAGGCCTTTAAGCTTATGTGATATTAGGTTACTGGAATATTTCAGTTCTGGAGTGGCTCAATTTAAGAAGGTCCTACTTGACTGGCGTGTGCAGGAGAAGGCAAACTAAAAATGCTATTCTTTATAGTACTCCAAATATAAAGCTGGGAGGATGCCCAACTTTGGTAATCCTACATTATCTGCAAACCACTGGAAGCAGAGTGGGAAATTGCACCAGGTGCGCCAGTTATGTTTTGAAAAGTCATTTAGTTTGCTAGACTGGGGCTTTTGGCTTGATAAAAGCACCTTGTTCTTGCTTTGTAAAAGTACCCAACTGAGCAAAGCGAGAGACTGTTTGGTCAGATAGAGGCCACAGGTGAATGCTAAAGAGATAGGCCATTTTTGATTTCAGAAGGGACAATTTCAGCAAACCCACTACGGTCTTTGCTGACAGCACGTGAAGTTTTGCCAGGACCTAACTAGTCCTTCTGCTCTTGAAAAATGTCCTCTTAAAGTTACATGATAGAAAGCAGTTACTGTTTGCCTTAGACTCACTAGAATTATTATCTTACCAATTGAAAACACTGGGCTGTCTGCCCTGGCCATACTCTTGGGAAGTCTTTCCCATCCTTAACTCTCTGGCACATGTGGTCAGCTACAAGCTAAACCCTGAAGAATAAGAATTCTTTTATCCCTCTGTCTGTTGTGTTTCATTTTCTGAGTGCAGATGAGCTGCTTCTTCACCAGTAGCCGTTGTTTAGCTTCAGCCTGGACGCAGCAGAGCAAATGTTGCAGAGAGGGATGCTGGGTGTTTCGGTTCATGCTGTGTTGCTACAGATCATGTCACCTCAGTGGATAAACAGTCCAAAAATAAAACCGGCAAATGATACAAAAAGGAATCCTGTTATATTTTTGTATCTCATTAAGTTTCACTCCTCCTTATAGTTTTATTGGCAGAGGTATCAAGGGTGTGTGCATCTCCAACTGAGAGGAGGTGGAAAGATTTTCAATGGCTGGCTGAGTGGATGGGTGGACGCTTCTTTTTTCACCATGGAGATTATGTGGGACCTGCTTTAGGATCTCCCACATCTGTCTCATTTGAGGAAATCCTCTTTTTATCATGTATAGGAAATAGCTGCTCATTTAAAATTTGTTACTAGTATCTGTCCCAGGGGTTCATTATTTAGGTACTCAGCTCAAAGAGCTGCTGTCCCAAGCTATTGCTTAACAGAGAGGATTGCTTAATATTGCTTTGAGCCAAAGATATAGGTGAGTGGACTCTCTTTTGAACTCTGAACTTGTCCTGCATAGCAGAGGCAGATGAGTAGAGGTGGAAAAAACCCAAGATTCTGCCAGCGGAGACTTTGGGGTCAACACTGACTGTTTTATCCTCAGAGCTCTGCATGACCTTGATTTATGACTGTGTAATACTGGCTACAAGAGCATGTCCTCTTCAGTCCCTGTGGCTTCATGTGAGATTAATAACTAGCCAATGCTGTTGTCTTCTGTTATTCTGGGGGGTCCTTGACTGCTTATCCCTCCTTTCCAGGGGATAGCTAAGATGTGGCTGGATGATGGTGATGAAACTTGGCCTGCATTCTCCACCCAAACACCTGCTGCAGCCCAAGTCAGAAAAAGCAGTGGGAAAGAATACTGCATGCTTTTGGTTGTAGTGCACCTAGGTCTACTGAGCAATTCATAACCATGTTTTTTTGTTGTTGTTGTTGTTTTTGTTATTGGTTGTTTGGTTTTTTTTGCTTTATTGTTTTAGGGTTTTTGTTTTGGTTGGGTTTTTTGCCTAGCTTTGTGATGGGATCCTCCAGCATGCTCAGCACCTACGTGGTTAATGTTTTTTTCAAAAGTGAATTATGGCTGCCAGGATTACTAAAACCCCATCCCAGTTATGTTTCCACATCACATTTAAGCTTATGCTTGGTTTATCATCCAGACATCTTTTCTGGCTTTTAAGTTTGAATGGAGAACCTTTCACTTAGGTTTGTCTGTAGTAAATGTTTTACCTCTGTCAGATTTTCATCTTGAGAAAAGCTGTTTTTCCAACAGTAGCTATGGGTTTGATAGAATGGAAGTTATTATGACTTTTTATAGCCATAATCCTATGCTGTAAGAATTCTGTTTGTCTCATGTCTCCTACTTATTAGGATTTTCATGTAGTTATTTATACCATACTTAGTGGATCTGGGATGCATGCAGTGAGGGGCATGACTCCCTGATGTGGATCTGCAAACATGATGATGCATGGAAAACTCCAGTTAGTATTTAATAAACTTCTTCATATATTCAATATGAGAACGTTGCTGAGGCTATGAGCCTTGGCAAGTAAAAGAATCAACTTTTTTTTTTTTTCCTGATACTTAAAGCACGGAATTTAAGCACACTTGAACTCAGTAGCTAGAGAAAAATAGGCGATTTCCCTAAAGTCATTTCTGTAAGCTGATACTGCAAAGGCCCAAGAATGAGGTATTCCCAGTGAAAGAGTTAAAAAAAAAATCTTAATTACAGAAATCCTTTAGTATGTACAAATGACTCTTCTTTCTCTGAAAACACCAGTGTTTCTGTCACTTCACTAAAGGTCTCTTTGTGCCGTAGACAAAGACGCATACGGAAAACAAAACACATTGCATCTGGGAGTTAAAAAACCCCTATTTTCTTTGTTCCAAGTAACCTATACTGTTAATTCCAAAAATGAGATAGAATATTTTTCTAAAAACTTAATATGCAGCTCATTCATTTCCGTGGAATGTCCTTAACTATTCACTGACTCACTCCTTATTCATTTATAGCTAATATATGGCACTTTTATTGTGGTTTCTAAAGTATGGAGGTTACATGAGTCAGATACAGTTTAGAGGAGAGATTATCGTTAAATAATCAAAAACATACTTTGCCAAAAATACTTAAAAAAGGAAGGAAAGCATTCAGTGTTCTCAGAATATGAAGTGCTTTCTAAAGAGACTTTTTATTTTTCCTTCAAGAAATAAGGTAGAAGAAACATTATGTAAACCAAAGTGTTCAGCAGCTGCCCGTTTCCTTCCTTCAAGGAGACATGGAGCGTTAAGATTTTCAGAGCTCACAAGAAAGGCACATCCTTGAGTACTTGCACCAAGGACGTGATGAAAGCATTTTTCCTTGAAAATTTTCAGCAACAAGACATAAGGTTAGAGGTGGTATGAATGATAACTTTCTTGAAGATTTTAATCAAGGATGTTTTGGAGAATGGGAGTGTTTTGGATCTCTGTTTCAAAAGGTGTGTGTGGGGGGGAATTCAACAACCAAATACCTCCCTGCCTACTCCTTTTTCCCCTGTTTTCTAAATCCTTCTTTCTCCTTCTTAAGCTGATTCTGATTCTCATAAAGTTTTTCATTGATGATACAGTGTTAGTAAGGGCAATTGTTAGTTTTTTTGCTGTGACTTTGAAGTTCCTTTGTTGTGACAGCTGCTCGGCTGGCATTTCCTGGACATCAGTGGGATATGATGATAACTTGCCTGCTTCCCTTCTCTCTGATGGGTTTTCTCAGAAAGGATAGCAGACTGGCAGACTCAGATTCCTGTATTAAAAAAGCAGAAGATGGATCATAGTTGGCTAGAGTTGAG
Source organism: Baryphthengus martii (assembly GCA_013396935.1). Lineage (NCBI taxonomy): Eukaryota > Metazoa > Chordata > Aves > Coraciiformes > Momotidae > Baryphthengus > Baryphthengus martii. The sequence goes on from VWZK01004771.1 coordinate 31,219, forward strand.
AGAAATACATAGATCCAAAGAATCAACAGCTTTTTTTGTAACATAGCAATGTGATCTACAGACAGAATCAAAAAGANAAAAGATAACAGACTGTTAGTTTAAAAAATCCAAAACAGCCTTGCACAGAAGCATTTTCAACAATACATTAAGCCTCATATTTTTCAATTACAACCTAGCTTTTTTTTCCACTGCTGATCTTTTTTTTTTAATATCCAGAGGAGCAAATATGTCTTCGTTTTGAGCTTTAATCTGGTGCTTTGTGTGCTCTGATGACCTCCTAATCACACTCTCCATGACATGTCAATCTATTGCTGTGGAAAGTCGGTGATTTGGGCCATCATGAAAGTGTTCATATGCTCATATATCCTGTGCACTTAGGACAGGGGAGTTCAAAGAAATGCATTAACCAAAGGAATGAAACGTTATGGGAAATCACAGTTCAGTTATCAAATGTCTCTTTCTTAGTTCGTGAGTGGTTCTTTATCTGTGTTGTGACTTTAAATGTGAGCACCAGGTGTGAAGATTTCTGTTTATTTTTATTAAAGCAAAAGCAAACACAAAATTCAGAGCTGATGCAGATGATGAAATGTAAAGATGTGAGATGGGTTTAGTAAATAGTCGGGGTGCATTTGTCTACACAAGGAATGAGACTGTAGAATGTGGTTTTAGTTTATAATGCTCTCCTTTCATTACTATATAACTGTCTGCCTCTTTGGCACGTTCCTTAAAAGCTGATGATCTTACACTTTGGTCTGCAACCTTCAATGTTACACTAGTGTGCCCTATGCTGACCTAGTGGATTCACTGAGATCACAAGGTAAATGCTGTTGACATCTACAGTTCTTCATAAAAACTAAAAGATTGGACTGATCTTTGTTATCAAACAGAGACGAGTCTAGTAAGCAGTTGGAGAGACATGATGTGAATGTGAGTCTAGGGGCAGTGATCTACTCCTCTTGGCAATGATAGGACTTCCTCTCTGGTCTTAGATGCGTTACCCAACTGTTCTGTCTGGAATTTTCCATCTGTCATGTGTAGATAATGATACTTGTCTCCCTGGTGAAGATTGTTACAATTAAGTAGTGTTTATGAAGTTCTATGGTAATGCAAAATATTGTAAAAAAACCCCACACAAAACCGAAATTGTGTGTCACCATTAAACTGAAGACTGTATAAGTAAGTGAACACTTGCAACTTCATAATCCAGCACCTTTTATGCTGTTGTTCAGTGAGTCAGGCTTAGATTTATGATATTGTGGAATTGTCATAATTTGTAGAAGGCATGGTCCAACATCTGAAATACTATTTTTTTCTGGTTTTCCCTCAGAAACAGCGTCATCATTTAAAACTTATTACTGATCTTTTCAGCAGAAAGTTTTTTCTAAGGTTTTTCATCGGCCATTCAGTTTCAACAAATGACGACTAAGAGATTTAGATTTCTGGGTCTGCATCTCAATCCATTCTTGACCTGAATGAAATCCTGGAGCAAGTTAATTTGGCTGCTGTGCACTAATTCTTGACAGATCCCCTTGGATCTGCCCAGTGGTCTACTGAATACTGTGATGAAGGAAGCAGAAAACTTGACCACGGATACAGACTTGAGACCTTAAAATTGCTGTTCCGCTTTTCTCATCTATAAATTGGTTACAAGGGTAAACACAGATTCATGACCTGATATGTACTTGTAAAAGATGTAACCATACGGTGTTTTAATCATTGGCTTGTCTCAGTGGATATATGATGATGGGTTGAAGAGTGGTGAAGGTTTGATCCATGTTCTTGGACAAAGGGTTAAAAGATCAGGAAGGCCAAACTCAGGTTAGTGGTTCTCTTGGTTTGGTGGTGTTTTGGGTTTTTTTTTTTCTGTTTTATTGGTGGGTAGTTGTTTTTGGTTGTGGGGTTTTTTTTTCTTATTTTTTTTCCCCCTTTTTATTATTATAGATGGTTTTTGAAGAGAAGGAACTTGAAGCTCCTTGCCTAGGCTGTTCTGAGGTTGTGGTGTAGATGCTTTGAGGGTATAAACCACAGAGGAAGTTGGGATAAAATAGCTACTTAAAAAGAGATTAAGAGATTTACTTCTGTGCCTCTATGGGCTGTGATTTAAAGGGAGAAGAGCCTAATTTTTCATATTGAAGCTAGTTTCATTAGCTACAGGTTTTAACTTCTTGGAAAGATTCTCACATCTTTCTATCAGCCAATTTTGGGAGTTAATCCAGACCAGTCAACAGAACTCTATGTTGCACTTGATTTCTTGGTAATTTTAAAAGCTTTTCAGTGTGTAATCTGTCCAGTGTAACTCCCTAGTCTTTTGCCACAGATGGTATTGATCAGCAAGAATAATAGGTAGTTGTACTTGTACTCTATTTTCCAGAGGTTAATAAGTAAATAAATTACAGTTGGGAAGTGGAGGGAAGAAGGCATTACATAAAGCAGAATTGAATACACAATGATGACTCCAGGTCAAAAGACTCTTGAAACTTCTTGTGGTTAGTTAATTTTTTTTTTTCCTGTAGAGTTATATTCAAGACAGGAGATGAACTTTGTCTTCCAACTTGCTTTGCCAGCAGTGATCAGTGGGGACACATCTTTGTCAATCTTTGAGTTTGCTGTCACCCTCAGAATTTTACAACCACAGTACTCAATATTGATTTTTGTAGGTGTTCTTGGTGACATTTATTGGAAACCGTTTTCTATTTGGCAGATAAACTGAGGATGGCTTGACATTGGGCAGTTGAGATGGAAAGCTCCGTACTGTTACTGGTCTCCCAGAGCATCTCTCTTACAAGGAAAGGCTGAGAGACCTGGGTCTTTTTAGCCTGAAGAAGAGAAGACTGAGAGATGATCTTAACCAATGCTTATAAATATCTAAAGGGCAAGTGTGAAGAGGATGGGGCCAGACTCTTTTCAGTGGTGCCCAGCGATACGTCAAGGGGCAATGGACACAGATGAGAACACAGAAATTCCACCTCAACGTTAGGGAAAATTTTTCTGTGAGGGTGTGGGAGCACTGAAACAGGCTGCCCGGAGAGGTTGTGGAGTCTCCTCCTCTGGAGACTTTCACAGCCTGCCTGGACACATTCCTGTGCAACCTGCTCTAGGCGAACCTGCTTTGTCAGGGGGATTAGATTCTGTGTTGTCATTTTCTGTGAGTGGAGGTTTTTTTCAGTAGTCCCAGAAGAACAAAGTGATATGCCAGGTGGTAGATGTTTTCATTTGAAAGGTTTTTCTTGGTTCTTACTCACTTATATCTGCCTATCCTGTATGAAAAACACCTTGAACCTCCTTAAATTCTCTCTCACAAAAGCTAGACTCTAGAATTGTTCTCAATTTGTACACATTTATTTTGTCTTTTTCAAATGTCAGCTCAGTATTTCAATAACAGATTCAGTCATGCCTAAAGTTCTTACAATCCATTTTCAGTAGTGGATTATTCAGTTAGGAGATAATGCCCTCTGCGTATTTTTGAGCCTTGATTTGTCTTAGGATCATAAGTACACTTTTGAAAATGAGTTGTAGATGTCAAAGTAACTCCAGTCAAAGTTTGAAAATTGTATACTGTGGCTGATTTCTTCTCCTGAACGGAAGAGGACCAGGACACGAGTTTGAGCATCTGACTCCTGACCATCTATGCGTTTCGTGTGTAAGCTCTCCCTGTGGCTCCACTTTGTGTTTTCTCCAGTAATTCTGTTCAAGACAAGTCTACTGTAGAAACATTTAGCTCTGAACAATGTGGATATGAGCTCGTCTCTGCCAACATAGGATTAGGAGCTTAGATCGCTCTCAGGTTTAAATCTATTTTATGTCACTGTAGAGATGTTGTGTGACCAGGAAACGCTTGCCTGAGGCAAAAGAGGGGAACAGTCCCAATGTCTTCAGGAGTTTTAGTTAAGAATGAGGTAGACTGGGTTGATGACACTAAAGATCCTGTTGAAGTGGAACAGTAGTTCTTCTCTATGGCACAGGTGAACTGAGAATTGACTTGTGTCACGCACTGTTTGTAAGTGTGTTCTTTCATCAAGAAGGTGGAACAGCAGTAGATTTCATTAGCTTGAGAGATGCCTGTGACCACATTCACTTTAATATTATTGAGGCACCTTGCTGCCACCGTTTGGGGATTCTCAAGTGAAGTTAAATGAAGACTTGAGGACTTCTCTGTCTGCTGTCAAGGGCATACTGTGCTAGTGAGTTTGTGGGCAAGTGGAAGCTCTGCTTTCCTCTGTGGGCTCTCTGCCTCCAGCATTAGTCAGGACAAAGTAGATGGCCAAATAATCAGATATTTGCTGTCGGCCTGCCTCCATTGTCTGTGATGATTTATGCTTGCTGAGAATCTGCGTGGTAAGGCTAAATCAAAATGTGAGGTTTCTGTGCTGGCCCGTACACATCACTTCTGTTTATACGCATTTGGTAAGGGAAAAGAGAATTTGATTGATCCTGTGAACGTAGTTGCTTTCTTTCCTCCTTGACATATTTCTGTTTCTTAGACTAGGTTGAACGTTCTTTAGTGGGTTCCTGTGGAAGACTTTCAGTGGTAAAAATGTTTTCTTTCTTGGGAAATGTTTAATAAACATGAATAAAAATCCAACACAATCCAACCACCAGTGGTTTCTCTCATGTAACTTTTTCTTATTTCTTAAATTTCATTGTAGTTGCTTTTAACCAAAACCAGCCAGTTTTAAGTCTACATTAAGCCCACATTAAAGTCTAACTTCGTTTTTTTGGTCTAGAGTTTGGAAATAGGAGTGTCCAATGCCCAGAGAAGTATATAATTTATTTTTTTTCTGTGTAAATTAAATCCAACTTGATGGATTAGGTGGGGTATTTTTGAAGGTATTATATATTGCTTGGTAGTGGTGTTGGGAAACAAATGAAAAGGACAAAAGCTTTGAATTCAGGCTGGCAGACTGTATTCCAGAGGTCTTAAAGTATTATTTGAAACTTCTGGAAGGTTTAGCTTGAATATTAGGGCTCAAAAATGCAAATAAAAAAGTGAATTTAGAAATAATTCAGGTTAAATCTTTTCAATCTGGTTTTCTTCGTGCTGCCTTCCAGCGTCCTGTGTTTTCTCATTGCATTCCATTCCCTAAAAACCTTTTTAATTTCAGAAACTGTTTAAATGCCTGCTTTATTAGTAGCATAATATTCAAAAGTTCTCACAACTTTTGGGGCACTGAAACTAATGGTTTGCCCTTCGATGGCATTCACTATAAGTCTGGGAGAGCGGCACAGATGGGAAAAGTAGCTTCTGTGCGTGTATTCTGTAGCTTTTGTCCAATATGCTGTAAATTTCATCCAAAACCACCCTTGGCTTTCAGCACGGAAATCCCTACCAGCTAGGCTGAAAAAATAATTGTTCGGTCTTCAGTAACAGGGAATGATACTGCTCTTACCCTCATATTTACTAACAGAACTTCATCGTGGTTAGTTGTGCAATGCTGGTGGAGAGACAGAGCTATTATTTTCATTTCTTAGATGAGGAATTGGAGCATGGTGAGATTGCCACTTGCCAAAAGTAACAGCAGATGTGCCGAGCCTCTGGATGAACCTGATGCTGCACAGCCTGTGGCTGGTGCCCTGAAGTATTGATTGTTCTTCTTTTATGACAGACTATTAGTACATACAACGTGTGCCACTCTGTTGTGGAGAGATCTATCACAGCCACTTAGGAAATCTTTTATGCTCCTAGGGAAGAAAGAACATCTTAAGTCTTTTCTGCGTTGGAGTGAGGTTTCCGTGTTTATACATTTAAACACAACCTGTTCCTATAATGGAACTTCAGAAAAAAATCTGATCTCAACAGAGATTTGAACTTCCCAGGTCTGTTTGGTACTTTTAGATAATCCCTTTCAACCGTACACTTTCCTAAGTAAAAATACACCATGAACTTACTGTAAAAGGGAACAGACCGAGATGGGGAACAGTAATTTCCTGTGCATGTTACACCTGGAGGGCAATTCAGGGATACAGTCAGGCACTGCTCTTGGAAGTACCTTTTCGCTGTGAAGGAAGAAGGGAAATGGGAAGCTGAATCTTGTTGTCTTTTGTGAAACAGAAATACTGGAAGTCAGAAAGCCGTCACCAATGGTGAGAGCAAAAGTTATGGCAGGATGCAGATTATTGGAGACCCCTAGTTCCCTCATAGTCATTACTCAGGCGTCCTCCAAAGCTGTGAGACAATACAGGGATGTAAAGTGAAAACTTTTGATTTTCTGCACTTGGCTTGTTGCATCCCTGGGTTTTTATTTTGAAGGAGCTCCAAAGGAGCTGAGATTCAGAATGGTCAGTTGCCTTATGGTTGAGTCACTGTACCTGAGATGGGGAACAACCATGGTCAAGTCTGTTTTTAATAAGACAGCAAGATCTTATCCCTAAGCCTCACACATCTGAGATGAAGTCTATTTTATCTTTCTTATTATTTTCATGAAAGACTCAAGAGATCATGGTTCTCTTCCAATCCAGAATGAAAAAAAATAACACTGTACAGTCTCTAGGAACAGGGGAAAATTCGACTCTGGTCTAGAAGATACGGAGGGAGTGCTTTCAGCATTAATGTGAGAAATATTTCATAAAATCTCTGTGTCCCAAAACAAGAAAGTGAATCTCAGCTTCTACTGTACTGCTCATGAGGAGTATAGTCAAAAGTTCTTCAAAAAGGAGAAACATAGTAAATAAAGACTTTTGTTTCCTCTAATACTAAGTTGGAAGGACCTACTAAACCAGAGAGAAAATAACTAAGCCCCCAAGCTTACAGAAATGACAGGGAATTTTACCTGCAAATTCAGTTTCCATAGCTTACATCCGCTGTCCTTCCTTCCTGCCCTGAAGTACATGATGGGATAGTGCTTTTTGTTTGTTTGCAATGGTGGTCTAAGAAGAAGGTCTGTCAAGTAAGATCCTGAATGAGTTGGAAAGAGAGGAAAGTATTACTGAATAATGAGGAGACACTTACATACTTCAGAACAGGTCTGATTCTTACTCCATTTTCTTTTTGTAATGCCCATTTCATAATATCTGCAAGGAAAAGCACAGTTATACATCTTCAGTGACATTTATTTGATCCTAGCTAAGTAGGGATTTTCAGAATTTTCCCTGAAACCATTATCTGCACCAGAAGAACATGAATTTGGAAAGAGGAATGAAATGATACAAAAATATTCCTTGATCTTGCCAAAGTAGAATATAACCCATCCAGGCACCATTTGCTGGTATTTTCCTTTGTTAAGGTGTGCTTATAATCCATTACAAAAATACTGTTAAGAAATTGTTAGAATTGCACAGGGAAGTATTTAGAATTTAGGGAGTGGAAAAGTCCAGTCTTAACGTTTTATTGCCAAGGGGAGACCGGCAGCTTAAAGTCATCACACTTCTCTCTTAGTGTTGTTAGCTGCATGTAGTGCTTTTATAGCTGAATGCTGAAGGAAAAAAATCTGTATGTTTTGTACGTTTGGTAGACCTTCAGTAGACACAGTTTGCCTCCCTGTTACAGGTATTTTATGTTGTACATTGATATCTCACACAGCAATAGAAGGAAAAAGCAATAAGAAAAGTGGTAAAATACAGGTTGTGGAGGGAAAAAATAAAGACCTACTTGTAAAACTCTGAACATTCATAGAGCATCTCAGGAGAAACAGTAAAACTCGTATCTCTGTCTAGCTAATTTTATTTAAAAGGACTAGATTTCACATGGGTGGTACATCAAGTGGCTGTGTGTATGACTTAAGTGGATGTCAGGGGGAATGCACAATTGTGGAGGAGCATATTATATTTTCTGCAGATGCTCGTATTTTTTTGTCATAGGTATTGTGTTTATCTCGGCCGACCCAAAGTATTTTAAAAAAAAATTGATGTCTCAATTTTGGGTTTTCTCCCTTAGAAATAAAGTGGTTGTTTATGTACTTTCTGCTATACACTTCTATATCTCATCAGTCCACAAGGCATCTGTAGCAGGGGCAGTACTGCAAAAAGCCCTACAGCATCCGCGTTTGTAGGCACAGAGCATCTTGTGAGGAAGCCAGGACTTGGGGGAGAAGGAGGAGAAAGGCTGGTGCATGTTCCCTTTGGTTTTGAATTGAGATATCGTGATGAGTGTTTTCTTAGGAATTGTAACAAGGACCTGGGACCTGTGCTCCTCATTCTAGCTCATACCTCTGTGACCTGGGAAAACGTGATCTCCCCTTTCTAACACTGGCTTTTGGGGGTGAGCTAGAGGGAAGATGAACCCTCAGCAAAGAACTCCTAAGGTAGCATCCAGCCTCCGAGAGTGAGGTACTTGCTACCTGTCTGGTGCGTTTTCTAGTGCATCATCTGACACAAAGAGAAGAAAACTAGTCATCAGTCCTGTTCTGTTGGCATCAGTAACAGAATAGCTGTTGTTTTTATTATTATCCAGGGCCCAGCTGCGCATGCGGCATCAGAGGGTCCTTCATGGCACTTCTCAGCTCCCTTTATCTACCTGCCGATGGGGAGGGGTCATGTCCATACCTTGCCTCTGCAATGGAGTCCTCCTGACAGTGTCCATCACATATCTTTCACCTCCCTCTGCTCACCTCACCATTACCCCAGAAGAAAAACCTTAATTTTCTTAGTGTTACTGAGTGCGTAGTTCACAATAATGAAGATTTCTTTTTGTCTGAAGGCCTGCTATTCCTTCTGGGTTGAGGTGCTTGGCTTCAGTCACATTTATCTGTCTGTGTCCAGTTTCAAGGATTTCCATGGTATTGACATTTCCATTACAGGAATTTGAAGAATGTTCAATTATATACAGGCCATGAAACATATTTACTTTTTTTTTTTTCTTATGTCTGCCAAGTGTTCCCTGCCAAACTTTAAACTGGGCTGCTATTACTCTATGATTTTTATTTTTTTTTTTTACATATCTGCTATATTGTAATATATACAAATAGTACACATGCAAATAAAAGCTCATAACATAGAATTAGAAGACAGCACCAGATTTTATCTGGAGGATTATTGTGGGCCTGCTTCTAATTTATATAATGTTTATTTAATAGAAGTACCTATTTAAAATGCCCAGTAAAATAGTGTAGCATTAATTTAAATAGAAATTTCAGTCATTTTAGATATCCCCCCATTATAACAGGTCAGGCTTTTAACAGATGTCTCGGTAACTTTGCTATAAGCAGGAGACTTTCATGAATTAAAATCAGACCTCTTTGTCTCTGTCACTCATTGAAATGACCTACATATTTGGCAGACAGGGAGGACTTGCTTGTGCATTAGTACTGCTGGGGTAGGGTTTTTCCAGTTGTGTCTTTTTGGAGAAGAGAGAAAGATTTAACATAAGTTAACATCATTTATTTTTTATTAATACCATACTTCAGTTGGCCTTTACAGAAAAATCATGTTAGGCATATCTTGCCTTTTAAGCATAGAAAACATCTAGGACATTTCTCCTGGGCACCAGAATTCTGTCTTAATGTAAACCATTCAGTGAAGCCGTGGACAACTTTTTGCAAGTGTGTGGACTAATGGAGCTGGAGCAGAAGGTGCAATAACTCCATTGCTGCAGAGATTCTAGATGAAACCTCCTCCAGAGACCTGAGCACTTTCAAGCCTTTCTGGGGTGTTGGTTTTTGTGATAAGTATTTTCATTCCATTTCCCGGCATAGTGAGAGTTTTTCAGCATTAGACTACGGGTATCACTTAAACCAGCTTGCTGACACATTGTTATGCTAGTACGTGTCTCTGTATTCTTTGAAGACTCAAAAAGGACCTCTCCAGTTGAAGATTTCCTTGACTCTCTTGATGACAGCAGAGCCTGAATCCTGCTGTGAAGAGGCAAACCAGAGAGAGAGATTTAGTTGTAGATGTTGTCTGTTTATCTACTGCAAAATCACTCTCTGGCGTCCTGTGCGCTAGCGCAGGTAGAAATTATTTCTTATTATTTTTGTCTTAAGTTTGTAACTAATTACACAAGCAAGTATGAAAGCTCCACACATTTATGTGCTGGCTGAGCAAGCAGCATATCCCACAGTCATTAACCAAGAGATAAAAAACATGGTGGGATCCAGTGAAGTTACTTAAGGGATACATCTGACCTTCTATCCTTGGTTTTTTGGCTGTATATACTAAAGCACTAAGTCAAGGAAAGATACTAAATTTCTGCAGTTTTCATTGGCATCAGAGAGAGCTGCAAGTTCTTAACATTCCTTCAGATCAGACTGTTTAAAGTCAAGTATATCCGTACTGCCTGATCAAGTTTAATGACGTTTTTCCAACAAGTTCACAAAATAGCAGAAGTGGTAGTTACAGCCACAGCAATGGTATTTTATTGCTGGGGAATCTCTCTGTTTAAGGAAGTTTAACTTTTGCTGCCCAGTGAGAACAGCCTACAGGTCGTCTGATAGCTAGGAGTGCTTTCACAGTCATCTTTCCAACTGTTAAGAATATGCCAGGGATTGAAGAGACAAATTAGGAAAGATGTTATGTTGTCGTAACTTTTTATACCATGATTCTGTTCCCCTGGTCTGCACTCTCTGGGACTCTGCGTTAAGGATATAGGTGAAGTAGGCATCTGTTGGTCGTGGTGGTGATGATAATAATAATAATAGTAATTATAATAATATCACTATTTTTAGCTCTTAAATAAGCTAATTGCTTAGGATAATACATACAAATTCATACAAGAAATTTGGTTTCCCATCTTGGAATTTAGGTCTTTTTCATATTTAATTCAAATAAAATCTGAAGTCTTTCTGAACTACCATCATTTCACTTGGCCTTCTCTTTTACATCATTTGCACCTGTGTGCTATCACTAAACACTTTTCAAAAGGAAAACAACTGTTCTTGAGGTAAAACCAGTAAATCATGATGTTAACCATCATCTATTAGCATATTAGGAAATGTTTCTTCACTGAAAGGGTTATCAAATATTGGACGAGCTTACCCAGGGTGGTGGTGGAGTCACCATCCCTGGAGGTATTCAAATGGCATGTGGAACTGGTACTTAGGGACATGGTTTAGTGGTGAGCTTGCAGTGTGGGATCAAAGGTTGGACTAGATGATCTTGAAGGTCTCTTCCAACCAAAGACATTCTGTGATTCTGTGATCTTGCTGGGTATCAGTGTTGTCTTGTAAATGGGAAAGGAGGGGTTTTGATTTATTAGAGGTTTTCCTGTAACAGGGACTGGAAACACAGTCCCATAGAATACCACTGGATGTTCATTATTTACGTGTCTAAGTAAAGAAAAAGTAGTGATGCCCTTTTAGCATTATCTTTTAACTCTTTTTCTTCTTGCACAAAGGAATGACTGTAAGGAGTGAGAAAGACACTTAGGCAGAGACAACTAGGGAAAGGATGTGGTACATCCTGCACCCATTAACACTGTCAATTAGCACCATTTATCTTGAAATTTGTCCAGCTTGGAACACAAAGTATGTACGTCAGGGTTTGGGCCAGACAGAAACACAGAAAATGGTATTTGTGGAGACAGTAGCCAATGTGGGGGAAAGAGCAAAGGCACACAGTAATTCTAAAAAGAGCTGCATTTTTTGTGTGTGAAAATTTGATTATAAGATGATTCTTTCAACATAAACACAATTCTCTAAGGACTTATTAATGCTTAAGTAGCATAGTGGAAAGACTCTAGTGCAGTCCGCTTTAATAGCTTTCTGGCTTGAACGCCAATACATAATGTTCTAGTAATAGTTTATGGGTGACTGCAATAAATTGGTAGCAAGTGTTTTCCATTTTTTTGGCTCTTCTTATCAGATCTGCTGGTGGAACATTTTGTTCTGAGAATATTGCAAAGGCAATTGATCTGCTTTGGATGTGTGCTCAAGAGTTTTGTGTCTTTTAAAATATATGTATATATGAGCTTTTCTCGCCGTATTCTGAGATGTAAAGTGTAAAGCTGGGGGCCAGTAAAATATTACAGGGATCTGAGCAGTTGGTTAGACCCAGCAGGACTCCACCTACCCTAACTAATGTTCTGTGAGTACTGCCAAAAAGGCAGAGCTTTCCTCCCCCCGCCATTTCCCTTCCCAATACTTTCGTTGTTCTAGTCTTTTCAAGCAGCAGTGGAAAATGTGTTCCTGTCCATGCAGGAATAAAGACCTTTCATGCAGGTTCATTTGAGACCCAAATGGCTTTTTGAAAGAGGAAGAAACGTGGACTGTTTTGCACTTAGTGGTGAGGGAAAGAGCCACTTTTGATTAGAGATGGGCCTGATATGGTCACCTTTGATTTCTATTGGATTTGGAGCTGAACTTAGCTGTAATTACAGGCTGAAATTCCATGGCCTCTATTATACAGGAGCTGTCCCTCTTGGTCTTCAAGTCAATTAATTCAGAGCTCCAGATAGTCTCTATGGCCAGCCTAATTGAAACAGCCTGCTTTCATCTCCACTCCCACAACTAGAAGAAGAGTTTGGTAGCTGAACCCAGATTGGAAATGTCTAGTTGGTTTCTATGTGTAAGAGGCCAAAGAAAAACCATCAGTCTGATTGCCGTTGGGTTTTAATCCTCTGGATACGATAAATACTAAGTCAAAGGTAGTGAGTATTGGAGAGTGAGCAAACATTTTCCATTTTCCAGTGGATTGTGCCACTGAACATCCTGTGCTTGTTCCTAGCTCCGTATTGTTTCTTTAAACAGCTAGTGTGCTGGCTCTTTGCACAATCATCCAACTTAGTTTGTAGATTAGATTCAAAATGAAAATGGGTACTTTTTTCCAAGATAACATTAAACACATGTAAAATTAAAGGACAGCTGAGCACCTCCTTCATTCCTTTAATCTTCTGCATGTACTGGAACATTTGTTTTATATAAAGGTTATATTACAAAAATACTGGACTTGGGGCAAAAATCTAATCTTAAAGAATGTAAACTAAAGCCTGGAGATCTCTAAAGCGCACAGTGAATAGATACTCAAGAAATATTTGAAGTAACAGAATGTGGACTTTGCCCAGTTAATGTTAAAAGTATCCCAGATGACAGCAGGGGAGTCAGTTTGGTTGTCATACAAAGCTGCAGAGAGAGCTGGAGATGAACAGACAGTACTGCAAATCTGGCCCTGAGACAATAAATGGAAGTGCTAAGTGGATGTGAGTGAGAATTGATGAAGAAAGTAAGAAACGGAGGAGTGCAATATAAGGGTTGTCATACCAGAACCACTTCTAGTGGTGTTTACACTGTCATAAGCCTGATAAATGTGGATTTTTCTTCTCTGATGCATACTAGCCATATTATAAAAGTGTGTTATAGACTCATAGAAGAAGAGTATCTGAAAAAAAAGATGTGCAAGTTGGACTCTGACCAGAGAGATTTGGTGCTACTTTTAGGCAGTTCCCATCCTGTGACTCTGGTCTTGCTTTTGCTACCTGTTGTGAACAGGAACCTTTTTTTCCTTTTTGTTTACTTACTTAACCAAGTTATTAAGTTAATACTATCAACTACTTGGGAGCACTGCCTTAAACAGTTTGATCTCTATATTTTTCAAGGGGAAAAAACCAAACCCAACTCATGTTCAAATACAGTTCTGGCAGTCTGTTGCCTATTGCATTATTGTAGGAGCTGCAGTTTTCCATCTTTCATCCTGTGTAAGGGAGGACAGTTTTCAAGCACTGCTGCTGACGATGCACTAGGCTGGCTGTTTCTCTCCATGAACAGAAATCTGTCCCATTTCCTGCTAAGGATTCTGGACAGGGTTGGTCCAATAGTTAATTTCCTGTAGTAAACATTAGAATAATTAGAGTTATCATTCCAGAGCGCTGAACTTTCGGTATCTTTTATTACCGCATCACAGAAATTATACAAGAAGCAGCCCCAGTCAGATGCAGCTATTGTTATTAATTTCAGTTGTGCTAAAGCAAATATACAATGTGAAAAATGCAGAAACTAGATGGTCCTGTATTTGTAACCATTTATATTGTTGACGTGCCCTTAAAATACATGTGCAGGAACAAGCATGCAACTCAAGACCAAAGAGGACAATCCAAGAGTAATAGTTAAAACCCCATTTCCAAAAAAAACTCGATGGCTTTCTTGTGCTGATCTTATTTATGAAGTAGTTTGTTTATTAAGGAGCAGGTTTGTAAGTGTATGTTTAGGAAACTGCTCACAATCAGTCAGTAAGGTCTAGTGCAATAGAAAATATTAAAATGAGCATAATGTTTAGATCAGCAAAATTCAGAAATGTGGTCATCTTGAGAATGCAACAATGAGAAACCCTGCAAAAAAGCTCAGTGAGATTTGGTTTAAATTATCTGCCCTGGCTTGTACAGAGGAATATTTTCCTTGGGTTTTGGTGGTGGGTTTTTTTTGTTTGTTTGTTTTTTGATAGGTCAGAAGCTGAAAATTTGAGGGAAAATGTTCTATTTAAAATTAGTGAAAATGGGAAGATAAATTGTTGAGGTGTGTTCCTTTTATGTTTACTGTATTTCTTCACTGTCTAAAGTGGTCTACATACAGTGCCATGATGTGTTTGGAATAAACAGTAGAGTGCTATATTTCATTGTAAGGTCTGTCTATAGAAAGTGCTGGCTCGCAGATCAACTGTTTACATTTTTCTGAAAAAGCTCCCATCTGTTATATCAAACTTGTTAATATAGGTCTACAGGATACAATAACATTAATACTTTAAGTATTCAAATGAAATGTCAGAGTCCAGTGACAGATACCAAATTAAAATGTGGTCGTGTCCTGAATCCACCTCTTTTTACTAATAGGCCATTTAATAATCCGTGTAAGTATCTATAGATGTCTAAGTCTTTGAAGGTCTGTGAGGAGCCAGATGTACAAATGCAGTAACAACATCAAATCCTCACAAAAGCTTTTCCACCACACTAGCATGACCACATAAAATTTGGCCTCATTTTTTTTGGCTCTGCAGCTACAGCACCGTCAAGACCTATTTAGAGTGAAAATAGGCTTGGTAAGGGAAGCCTCTGAACTTCATGCTGTTTCCAGTGAAGTTAAAGGCAAAGTGATCGCATAAATAGAGATATTCCTCTCTTCCACGTATATTTTGCCCCTCATTTGGAAAAAAAACAAAACAAAACACCATGGACTTTATGGTTTGTTTTGTTTTTTTCTTATGATCTGCATTGTTTCAATTTCAAACATAACTCGAGTCCTTGATATTTTTATTTTTCATATGAGCTACTATAATTTGTTACTATAGTGGCCATCTGACTGGAATGAAGATGTATGCCCCTGTTTTGATCCTTGTAATGATGGGGGGGTGAAATGTAAGTTTTTTTATATTACCTTTCTTGTTTCTACTCTTTTGTATCCTTGGTTTTTTAATTTACATTGCATTGTGAATGAAAACTCTTATCTTCTGTTATGTTTTTTTCCTGCCACTCAAATTTTGCATCAACACAAAAGGTTTGTTCTTCAGTTCGTGTTCAGTATTTGGTCACGTTCATTATGAGGTGTATCTAGAATACACAGATCACATATTATACATAAAATATCATTTCTCACTGCGTTTTCCTTGATATCTTATTATTAAGGGCTATTTTTTAGTGGCTAGAAACCCAGTCTATGCATAAAACTGCATTGAAATGAGTTTTGCACATCTAATCATATCTATTTTTATTCCCAAATGCTCCGTGATCAACAGTAATTTCTAGTACAATGGTTATAAATCTTATTACTTGTAAACACAATGAAACTGGCTAAATAGGACCGTGCAGAGGGTTAATAGTCCAATAAACATGAAAATAATCCTCTTCAATTCAGTACTAACTTTGGCCACTTGCCTTCATCCAACCCCCAACACCACCCTCAGTACTCCTTAAAAAAATATTCGCATTACAGACAATCTTGTGTAACAGATTAACATAACATATCTGGAACATTACTCAGATTTTTGGGCAATGGCAATCTGAACATGTTCCTAAGTTAAGCTTTTTTCTCAGCAGCATCCTGCTGTTAACTCTTGACTTTTTTTAATTGGAAGGGCTCTACGTAACTGGAAAGCGCTGCCTGTGGCATCTCAGGGAGGGTTATGTAAGTGTATGCATTGGAGAGACTCCGCTGAACAGAAATAGCCAGTGTTTTAAGGGTCTTACAGAGATAAACTCAGTATTTTAAGGACTGAAATTTTCAGATTTGAATGACCATGATACCTATTTGATAAATTATTTTAGTGATGACAGTGGATTACACAAATGCAGATGCACAGGTGGATGTGCAGGCAGGATTTTTTTCCTTTAAAAAATATGTCTTTGGGTGAGAAACAGTAACATTATCATCTAAGTACAACCCTGGAAGTCAGAAAACCTTTTGTTTTCTTCCATTCTTTACCTTGCCCAAACTAATTTTTGTGATACGTTTTTCTCACTTGTAAAATAGGAATCGTGCCAGTGAGATTTGTGATGCAAAGTGTTTGGGGCACCAGTTATTATTGTTGAAGTGTGGTACAGTCTTCAATTTATTGTATTGTCTTTTATTTATTTTTTTTCTTTGTGGTGACCAGACCTAGAAACAAAATAACTCTCTACTATAAATGGGATTTAGCATATAAGTCTCATTTTTTTTTGTAACAGATTCCATCTTGTCTGTTGGTAAAATAATTGCCCTCTGTAAAGAATGAGTAAATAAAGAGCCAAGCAATTTTTGCTAGTACATACAGTAATTCCCATTTTAAAAATTACCTAATAAAGATTGCCTTTGAAATAGAGCTATTTGGGTATATCAGGGGCATGTTGTACTAAACAAAAAGAGGAAAAAAATCCCTCTGTCATTTGAAAGAGACCATTTAGCCTCTGAACATATTTACTCCACACTAGATAATAGTGGTTATTTTGAGATAAATACAATGTGATCTATATCCTTCTATTGGAAACTCTTTTTGTTTGCCTGAATATTTCACCCACTCCATCCACCTGCCCCCAAAACAACAAACAGATTTGGCTAGTATGTGTTGTAAATAAATTTCAGGAGTGTCATATAAATTATTAATTTAATAAAGTTAATATTTAAATAACTTTTTAATGATTAACAAAAGTGGAAAGTTCAGAGTAAAGATATTCTTCCTCCTCTCCAGAAAAATAAACATTAACAAATCCATCTAATTCCTATGCATAGTGTTGATTGCTCTGGTTTGGAAAGTTTATTTAATGGTCGTAGATGGATATGAAGATATTACTCTGACAAAATATTAAGATTACTTTCGTGCCCTTAAAAAATTGCCCAAAAGTGTTATAGACAGGTTAGTACCTGCAGTAGATATTATTAGCATTAGCATTATTAGCATGTGGATATACTCATCACTGCGTTAACTAAGAGCTTTTCCATTTGTGTTCTTAACCTGGAGAAAGAGTCACAGTCACTGTGGTTTTTTGGTAGGTCTTGTTTGTTGATCTTTTTGGAATGGGCAAGTCAAATAACTTGTGCATGCATGGAAGAAGGTGTTAGGATTTGCAAAGCAAATGTATTCCTAGGAAAGGCCATTCCGCTACAATTACCTTGGAAGGTTTGTCTGCTCTTGATAAAGCAGCTGGTGGGCTGCTCGCCGCTGCTGCGCTTCCCGGTGGCAGGGTCTGCGGTCAGAGTTGTGCTCTCTCATCCCTCTCCCTTCTCTCCCCTCAGCCGTCAAACAGTGAGAGCTGGTCTTTAGCTACTGCATTAAGTATCAGATTCTTCTCTGCTGGTAACAGATAACCATTTATAATGGTGATACAAATACTGGATGGGGAACTGTTAGCATATTATTTTCATTTTAAACACAGCAACTTGCTAAAAGTGAGACGCGTGAGCGTGCTAGCGATGTTTCTTAGCTGTTGGCTCTGTACTAACTGCTGGGCTTGCGAGAAGAGCGTACGATCCAGGCTCATTCACTACACAGCAGCGCTTTGTTATAAAGCGAGGGTTTAGTGCTTTTACGTGTACCGAATGGGTGCTTTTTTGCCAGCAGCTGAAGAGAGAGGAGAAGCTTCAGTTTGCCAAATCTGATTCTTGAGGTACTGCATTCCCTTTCGGACCCAGAAAGTGTTTGAGTCAAAGTGTTGGTATTTTTTTTTTCAAGTGACTCCACCGGTATCTTGTGATTTCTTTAGAGAAATCCTTCCCAGGTTTTATTTGGCAAAACCACTGAAATATGTTACTTAACTTTCTATGTGTAGAATGGAAGCTGTGAGTCTAAGACGTTCTTTTGTGGGAGAGACAAGACATTGTATCTTTCATTCCCATTGGTCTCTTTTAGTGTTGGAAGAGGCATCGCTTTAATTTTGTGTTAACCAGTTTTCATTTGGGAAGAGCTATTTGAAATATGACTTCACAGTTCTTTCAGAGCTTCAACATCCTATCATATAGTATAGTGCCAGATTTTTCCGACGTGTGCAAATCTGCACGGAAAAGTTAAACATTTTTGAATCCCCAAATCCGATCTTTGGGTTGACAGAGGAAACGATATAACCATTTCTGGTTTTTAAAAGCTATTTCAGCCCCAGTCAGGTTCATTTTCAGTAGGATTTAGGGATATTTCCTTTTTTTGAATAGTAGGACTTGTGATCGAAATCTGACAGCAGATTTTTGTCACCTCTCTTGGACAAAAAACATCTCATTTTGATGTGAGTTTTATTTATAACCATTACTTATATTGTGACAGCACCATGAGTATTCCTGATGGCCTTCCACTCTGGGCTAAGAGCAGCACAAATCTCAGCTAGACCTTGCAATTTATGGCCATTTGTTTGGCCTGCCAGTAGGTCAGGAAATGGTGGTCAACTCTTAGACTACCTGGGTGCTAAGAAGTAATGAGTTCTGCTTGTCTCGTTTGTCAGCGCACTAATAGGTCTGGCAGCGTGCACCTAACTTTCCACGTGCATATGTGTGTGTGCGCTGACTAGTTAGCACATACAAACCTCAGCCAATTACCATTTTGCATCTTAGAAAAGGTATTAAGGGAACACTGAAGAGAGATCTGCTTTGTGGTAGGATTGAGATATATAACTCACTCGTAAACATGAGGCATTCAGTCAAGGGGTCTAGGCTAGATCTAGGCTAGGTCTAGGAAGGAATAGGCATGAGAAAGAATGCCTTCACTGGTGATTGCCTCAGCCACATATCTGAGAAGAGAAGGAATCACCCTCTCAAGATGCTCCTGAAAGGAGCAGCCCGGACAACAGTAATTTTTTAGATCTAATCTGAAGTTAGGTGAGGTGGCTTTGCCCTTAATGCCTCTATGTTTTTATTTTACCACTTGCAAAGTGAGGACAATCTAGTTCTATTTGGATTTGCTTTACAGTGCTTTGAGATTCTTGATGCGAGAGTTAGGCAAATGCAAAGTAGCATGGTGTTTGGAAGTGCTGGGTTAATGGGGAAGATGTAAGTAAGCTTTATATTAATTAGCAGAGAGGAAAAAATTGCTTGTTGTTAAAGCAGTGGAGTATAATCTGAGAAAAAAGTTCAGCACTGTACTCTATCACAGATTTCCTAACTCCGATCTGTTTCTCCCAGCTCATCTGAAAAAGTAGTTCCTGCTTTTTCACTCTTCAGCTGGCGTCTGTAAAGTTTTTTCTAGCGACGACTGTCTCCCAGTCTGTGTCACTGCAGTGCCTAATACAGCGATCTCATTGTAATCTCTAAACTCTACTGCAGTATAATTAATTCTTTGCCTGAAAACATAGGTTTGTATTATATTTCAGAAACTTTTTTAGTCTTATTTAACATAAGAGAGCAAAACCCTGGATAATCTATTGACCTGTATTAAGTGGAAGAAAAGTGAAGGTAATTTTGTGCAAGTTTGAGGGAAATACAGATAAAAGTTATATGTATAGGTCATATTAGAATAATGTCAGGTGGATCATGTGTTCTGAAGGGTATCACCTCATGAAACAAATGTTACTGTGTAAAGTATTTGTACTAAAGTGTTCTTGATTTTAAAACTCTACTGTGTGATAAGAAGGGATTCATCCTTGAATCTCATTGGTCGCTTCACTTTTACTGGTGAATTTTCAGCTAAAAATGTGAGTTCCCTTTTGGATTGTTTCCTTCAGGTCTTAATCTATACAAACTTTATATTTGGTTTATAAAATATGAAGCATTCTTGTAATGGAGATATCTACTAGCTTGCGATATATTTCCCAACATGGTTTTGATCCAAATACTACATATCGATGTATCTCAACTAAGATTTTTACTAAACCAACTGTCCTCATGTCATTAAAGCAGGATGAATGTTAGAACTAAAAATGTCCTACTGATCTGAATATCTCTATCTTCATATTGATTAATATAATAGTTATTTTTGTAATAATATTAATTTTTAATTTGACCCATTCTTGTTACTCAGTTTCTATGTACCGGTTTTTACTTATTAATCATTATAAAAAATAAATACTCTATCTGTAATGAATGATAAGATATTATAGGAAAAAATAAGGGGAAAAAGTGAGGTCAGAATTGGAGATGTATTGTGGGTGTCATATTTAGTCCTGTTCCAAGGGTATACTTTTACCTCTAGCTCCCCATATGTTTAGAATAGAGGAACCTATTGCAGCATGAAGGAACTAATTTATGTCCAGAAGTCATTGCAAAGTGGCAAATATTGAATTTTTAATGTTCCCCACTGAATATAACTGAGGAAAGATACATTTTCTAAGAGGTTTTGTAGATTGTTTTGTTTTGTGGGTTTTTTTCCTAGAGGAAATGTGAACTGAATTTCTCTATTGTCAGGCATTTTAGAGTATACCATATGAATGTTGTACATGTATTGGATTAATTTTGAAAAAATCAGTAAAGTACAAGAATAAAAAGAATGTGAAATAGGCTCGATTTTGGTTTGTTTTTGTTTTTCAAAATAAAAATGTTCTTGAATGTCATTTGACAAACATCAACTGAAGATACTGAGAAAAGCTTTGGAACTGGTATTTTGTCACGAATTGTAATAAACAGTAAGGATCCTTTGTAATAATACTGAAAACACTTCACCGGCAGAAAAAAAAAATGCTTTTGCTGTGATCATATATTTTTGCAGAAAAGAAGTTTGGTATTTACTCAAATCTTAGCATCTGTCATAGCTGCTTCATTATAAAACGATTTACACATATATTGACAAATTGCACAGCAGAAGAAATATAAAAAGGTAAAACATACTGATTACAAAGATGATTTCTTGCCTTTTGATGGACTTTGAAGGAAAACTTCTTAACTGCGGTATCATGAGCTTCGGAGGCAACCGGAGACAACTTGTCCTGGGAGATTATCAGCCTTCCTTCACGCTGATATAATCACCTGTCAGATGATCTCTGCAAAATTTTTTCTGATAAATGTGAATGATTCACTTGCTAGAGATCAAGAGCTAGAGTTAGGGTTAAGGTATAAGCCTTTTTTGCCCCCTAGGAAATCTTACTATACTTACTCGTTTCAAGGTCATGTGGTAAAAAGACAGCTACCTGTGTCTAAAGTCCCTGAAATAAATGGAAAGTTAAGAAGGATCTGGCTGAAGCAAATAAGCCAAATTCTGTTGTGGTTTTTTTTTTTTTTTTTTCCTTCTTCTTTCCACGGTAGTATGAATTGCACCAGGACTGCTTACGGGTCTTTTCATGTAAGCCTATTTCAGGTGAGGCTGAAGGATTTCCCCTTATCTGGCCCTTACAAATGCCTGCTGGTGTAGCTTTGATTCACTTTGTAAATAGGAGCGTGAAAAACAGTATCCTTTGCCACATAACCAAGGGCTAAAGTTAGAATTTCCTTTCCAGTGCTTATTTCTGAACATCAGTACAACAAATAGCTATAGCTGTAGCTAGATAACACTCCAGCTGTCCCAGGAAAACTTGGATCTGATCTGGCTGAGCGATTGGTTCTCCTTTGGTACCACCTGCTGCTTATATGCACTGGGCATCCTTCCCTGGGGCTTCCAGCTGGTGTTGTGTAAGTACACACTGGAAAGGCTGCATAATTCATGAGGACATAGCTGACTTACCTGCCTTGTGAAAAATGTCCTGAAAGCACTCCTAAACTCAAAGAACGATACTACTTTGTCTTTTGGGGCTGGTAACAGAAGGTCAGAACCTTCTGCCTTTTACCAGAAATTGGGGAAAATGCCGTATGCTTTGTTGCAGTTGTCTCCACTGTGAGACTTCAACAATTAAGAACGTCACCTTTTCCTTCATCTGGGTGTATGCTGAGGAAGATTTGAAATCAGAACTTAAAGGAAGGATGAGCAATGTGTATATTGCCCTAATTCCGCGTCTTTGGTCTGTGGAAGTATATATAAGCTAGCCTTTAACTTGTCATCAGTTACATTTGGTATTTTCTCTAAATGTCTTCTGTTTATCCTTATTTTCTGTAGCGTTAGGTATATTAGAGATACATGTATTACTTATACGCTGTTCTCTCTGTGTCAAACAGAATTTGTAAGTCATTTATGTGAGCAGTACGCAGTAAACCATTTTCACACAGCGTACTAAATATTAAATATACAGCATAACTTGCTAATAAAATGTTGCTAACATAAGTAGGCCACCTAAATTAGAGCGTAAGCCAGCTCTGTGATTAACTGTCTCATCTCCTGAATTGCACCTTTGGAAGTCTTCAGTAGGCAAAGAAAGTATAGCTCATAAATATCAACAAAATTGTTAAGATCTAAAGCCAGGATAAAAAAAAACCATTTTATGTTGGACCATTATAGCAATTAAGAGTAGGTTAATAGATACATTATCAGATGTCACATTTGTACGTTTTTGTAGCAATGATGAGAGAATAGTAATATGTGAATACCTTGTTAAATATTATCGTCGCGCTCTTGTGAAGACTTCTGCTTGCATGCAGAACTTTAGGTTTTTAGTGACGTGTCTCATGATGTGCAGCCTCAGCATATATGCATGTGTCTTTATTAATCCAGGGCTTCAAAAGCAATATTATAGAATCATTTCCAAGGAAAAACTAGTTAAGAGAAATTATCTGAGATTCACAACCACATTCTTCTCTGATGATGATGTAACTTCTTCTGGGTGGTAATGACTGTATGATGGCCTGAGGTTACTGAGGAGGAGGTGACAGTGTTTTATACTACTGACTGACGGAGACTTCAAAAGGTATGTGCTCACTTTAGTGAGTACAGAAATGTCACTGTTCTATCCAACAAGGAGCTTGGAACTTCCTTTGTTTTCAGCATTATCGTTGGGAAGTCTGCGTTGCGTCGGCACTGAGTTAGGTGGAACAGTGTGTCAACAGGGAGAACATAAAGATGAACTCAGCTGGAGGTCAGGCCTAGGACGGCATCTCCTTGGATCATCAAGACGGGTGACATTGACCTTTTTATTGTTTGTGGCACAGGCAATGTTTACTTGAGCAGGATAGCTTTATTCAGCAAAGAAAATGGGATTGTATCTGAGACTGTTTTCGTCCTTCAATGTAGAATTCCTGTCTGGAGCCTTCCCCAGGTTCTCCCTCTGAATCTAGTGTCTTCCTAGCAATCAGTTGTACAGAAACAAGAGAGGGTGCATATGCCTCTCAGGAATCGCATTTTCGTCCAGTTGCAAGTCAGAAACAGCCTCTCATTCACTAGCAAGCATGTGAATACACGATCTTGATACTAAGAATTTTATTTCTGTATTTAAAATTTCACCAGGGTTCAGTGAGAGGAATGTATTTGGGGGGTTAATAAGAACTGTGTATTCTTCAAAATAACCCGACCTCCAAAACAAAAAGTCCACAGCCTTATAAAATACCTATTTTCAGTCCTAAAATAAAGCATGTATTTCATGCTCTAGAAGGCTGAGATTTGTAGCTGAAAAAGATTAAGTAAATAATTCAGAATTTGTTGTGTTTACCTGTTAATAATTAAGCAGGTTAGTCTGTGTACTTTTTATAGATGTTGAGCTTTATTTATTTATTTTTATTTGCTTGGCTTATGTTCTGATTTTTAAATTTTAGGGTATTTCTGCCAAGAAAGATATCACGAGAGAAAAGGCATCAAGGAGTTAAGGGTTGCACAGGAAGCAAAATCTATGGGGACACATAGTCTCTGGGGAGAATGGAGAATTGTCATCTCTCACTTCCCTTCTGCATTCGCCCATACTAGACTCTGGTGCTTTGAGGGAATTAAATTTTAAAGATGATAATGATTTTTTGGACAAAAGCAGCACCTTTGATTCCTACTTTGCAATGCTAGTGACCAGGGATAGAGGAGTCTCTCTTAGTTAGTAGGTGACATTTGGTCCATTGCAGTCAAGCAAAGCTTCAGCCTCCTTCTGTTTTAGAAACAGAACAGAAATTTGAAGGAAAAAATCAGATAACAGACACATTGTGTACTTGTTTTTTGTGAGTGAGTTAGAGTCTGATGAAAGGTTGTAAGCTGACAGCTGTGAAGTCTGAAATCTTCTTTGTCATTTGAGGAGGTACAGAGAGGCCACCAGCAGCATGAGCTGTTCTCACAAACTCATTTAGATCTGTCCATTGTGAGATTGCATCCTGTGGCAGGTGATAGTTTAGGCCAAGTGGATCAGTTGGGGCATATTTGCTTTTAGGGGTAATAAACAGGCCAATAGTTTCCCAAGTTCTCCTTGAATCTCAGTATCCGTCACTTGAGAAAAGAATATGAGGAGCAACAAAATAATTTTGTGTTCTCCATCCAGCAGTTTTTGGTTGCTGCTTACATAGTCTAGACCTGAGCATAGATTGAAACAGAGAATGAGATTTTTGGTTTGGATTTGTTTTTTTTCCTTCCCCTACCAGGCAGTGATCCATCCCACTGCTAATCACATTCCCTTCCTGCCTTAAGCAAAGTCATTGCCTAATTTTTTTGAATGTTTGAACTGTTCCTTTGGTCTTGGCAGAGGAAGATATCATTTGATATTTTCACTTACCTATTCCAAAGGGGAGAGAAAGCACAGGGTAGTGGGAAAGTCAGTTGAAATGATTGACATTAAAAGACAAAAGCTGTTGAAATGTGAGAGTGATCTTTGGACTGTACATTAAAAATCAAAGATTTAAAAAGACTGTTTATGTGAGAATTAATAGCCTGATTTTGTTGACAGTTGAAGTCTTCATCTGTTACCATGGCATGTTTTAATTCACTGTGTGCATTGGTATTTCCTTCTGAAGAAGTACA
Source organism: Baryphthengus martii (assembly GCA_013396935.1). Taxonomy (NCBI): domain Eukaryota; kingdom Metazoa; phylum Chordata; class Aves; order Coraciiformes; family Momotidae; genus Baryphthengus; species Baryphthengus martii. Next base: position 56,245 of record VWZK01004771.1, read on the forward strand.
CAGGCTAGTTGCTTGTACCTCTAATATTAAAAATGTCATTTGCTTCTCATGTTGCAGATGATGTTTTCTGTTTAAGTAAGGTTATGGTACATAAAGTGAAGAGGAGGTTGATCTTGTAGTGTTACAGATGTTCCCCTTTCTCCATCACATAACTATTGCCTTCAAAGGCAATTTTGTTGTGGGCTTAGACAGTTAATCCAACTTCCATGGAGATAAGTAGAGGCAGATAGTCCTTTTCAAATAGAATTTAGAAGTGCACAGAGTACTTAAATTGTTTTCTGAAAGACTTTTTAATGCGTTAAGACTGGTACTGTAACACTATTACTCCTTTAAAATTTTTCCATATATGTATGAAGCTTCCTTTCCTGAAAAAAAAACAATTCGTATCCATTTCATTATCTCGTACTTGCAGGCCAGGTCAGGGGTCTGCTTTGGGTAGTTGTCTTCAGAAATTCTCTAGAATCTGTCTTTGTTGTGGAGTTTGATGCTAGTCATTTGTTTTGTTTTGTTTGTTTGTTTTTTTCCTCAGCTTGTCTCTTGTAACAAGATAAAGAGATCTCAACTCTAGTTCTCAGTGGACAGAAGTCCCTAGCACCAAAACCATTACTACAGTCAATAGTGATTGGTCTCTGGTTTTAAGTCCAATGAAAGAGATTGAACCAGCCACAAAACCTGACCAGTCAAGATAGTCTGTAAGTTTGAGGCTGAGGGATAGTGGTGAGCCTGTATGAGTCAATCTGTTCTGATGCTTGAAGTACTATCCTGGAAATAAGAGGATTTCAGTTTCCAAGCCTACCAGATTAGACTTTTCCATAAGCATTAAATTCACACACAAGACTTTTTCTTTAAAAAGAGCATTGCCGTGATCCATTGTCCATTTTGCTAAGGATGTACTTTACCCAATATTTGTGCCAGGTTGACTAAATTTCTAAAAAGACCAAGAGATTTACTGGTAGTCTCGCAGTAAATCATAGTCCAAAACCCTTTTGCCTCCTATATTCTTAGCATTAATCAACAGTGATTCCTTTCATCTGCTTGCTGCTAGAGTCTAGTTTGTATATACGATGACTCTGGAAAGAATTGAGCTGGAGTGATGCTAATATAATTTATCTCAATTCTTTGCATTTTGTTCTCTGAACACGGATTCATAAAAGGAGAAGATCCTCCCAGTTATCACCCTATAATATTTTCTCCCCTCTCAGTGAAAGCTCCATAACCTTGAGAAAGTGAATGTAAATAAAATGGACACATTCTTTGCATATTCTTGAATGGAATGTGTTTATCTTGGTTTCACTTAGTCTGATGATACTTCACTGAATAGGATTTTTTTCATTAGTAGCAAATGTCAAAAGACCACGCAGCTTATAAGGTGTTAACATAAGGAAATGAACAGGCATGTATAGCTCTTTCTTGTTTGTGTTTGAACAGCAGTACAGTCTGCTATTGTTACTATACAAGCAACTGGCGTAGCAGAAGAGGCATTTTTAATTTAGGACTGTTTAAATAACCCACTTCTATATTTCTTATTTCTGTGGTAGTTGTCATTCTGGTTAGGTATTTTTAAAAGTGGAGTTAATACGTATAGCTAGTTTACTTCATCCTTATTTTTTTTCTAGAAAGTTACCATAATCTACCTCAAGTCTATCTGAGTATTGTGATATATTTTATGACTTCGAGGTCTGTAAGCCGGCTGTCAGCCTACGCAGTAAAGTATTTGCTTTTGCTGAGTACATTGCAGGTGGACTAAAGGCAGTTTCCTGAGGTACATGCATAGATATGACATCACTTCATTGATGTCATACAGGTGCATCAGATTCCCAGGGTATTACCTGATATTCTATCATTTGAATTACCAATAAGCTCTTGATCCAAGTGAAACAATTGTAAGCATGGAGGTTGGAATTGAAAACACAATGTATTTTGGTTATAGTATGCTCTAGTAGCCGTCTTGGTCCAGTAAATGACTATTTGAAGTATGAGACTTAGTTAATTTAAATCACATATTAAAATAGTTTATAAAACTATGTGGCAGAAATGTGGCTACTAAATAAACTCAGGCATTCAAGCGTTTGGAAAGGATCATTTAATGATCGTGAAAATAAAGAATAGTGAACCTAATGGTTATATAGACTTTTGTATAGTACTTTCTGGCATGAATCACAACGGACAAAAAGATAGCTTCATACATCTTGGAGTTCGACAGTTTCAAATGCCAGTAGACCAGAGAAGAGAAACTGACACTTTTGACTTGGATTTAATCCTGTGCAGAGCTTGAGGACACAATATCTAAGCACCATCATGAGTCTTGACTGTACAGTGGGTTTAGAGTAGAAAATATTTTCTGATTTTCCCGTGCTTTTTCCTGCTTTTCATCTCCTCCAGGTTTGTCAGTGCCACCCTCTCTTACTGGGCTCACTCAGCAAAGCCATTTCTCGCTGTGGCACATAGTGTGCCAGCAGGTACAGAGCGGTTTGAGTTGTTAGGTGAGTTAAGACATTAGCCAAACAGCACAGTTTCATACCTCCTGGTATCGCTTAAATCAGACATATCCTGGTGCAATATATCTAACAGCATTTAGGGGTCAAAATGCTATCCTTGTTACTCAATATTTTAGGCCTTCTGTTTTGCTTTATTCATTGTCTGCACAGAACTGACAGACTATTCCAGACCACAGTTGTGTAATGTTGGAAAGTGCTAACGGCTGCTGTCCAGTGTGTCTATTCAGGCAACTGCAGACCTTATGAAAGCTGAAGCACATGCTACACAGCCTTAGTTCAAGCAAAATAAACCTTCTTCCCTGAGAACAGTGGAACATCAAACAAACTATGCTGCGTGTTCTCAGGACTGACCCACATAGGCTGGGGGATTGCCATAGGGAAATTTCTGCAAATGCTGAACCTGGGGCATCGTTGGATTGTGATAATCAGAGGTAGAAAGCACCTAGAAAGCAAGAGGGAGGCTGCAGATGTGACAAGAAATTGTGAGGGTGTCTCTGGGAAAGCAGCAGAGGCATTGCTGTAGTAGCCAGGAATTGGTGGAAAGTCAGGCTTGGAAATGCTGAGCCTGAATGCCTGCTGGTGTTACATCTTTATTTGAGAAAGTAACACTTTGTCTCCTTGTTTTTTTAAATCAGCAAGGGTGCTTCACAGAGCAATTCTGTTCTGTTCATAGATTACTTTAGCAGGTAACAGATCACAGATCTGTTAACAGGTGAAAAAATCATCTGAGCTTTGAGGAGACAGGACTGTACCAAACAAGTGTAATTGGATCAGTTCTGTGGTGTCACTAAAGGGGTCAAAATTTCTATAGTAAAAATGTCTCAGTGGCTGGCTTTGAAAACCCTTCACCAGAGGGGGATTAAAGCATACCGTTGGGCTTAGCCCAGTCCTGACATACTCGAGCTGCAGTTAGCTATGCACAAAGGGTCTTAGGTGGAAGATCAGCTCTTGAGAGGACTGAAGGGATCTCACTGTTCCTGCGAGGAAGCAACAAGACTGGCTGGAGTGGATTTGAGAATTGTAATCTGAGTGTACCTCTTATAAAGGGAATTGGAAATTATGTCAATCAAGTCTTTAAAACATATTCTAAGTTGGTAGAAGGAGAGCACCCAAGTCTTCTTTTCAGATTTCAAAATACTTACACTTTCCTCAGCTTTTTGGCAGACAGTTCTGCACATTTTGGTAATTTGTGGTATATAGTACTAAGTCTGGGTTTAGTTCGTTTTTCAAAATACGTTCTACAGAGAGTTTTTCTGAACGTTTTAGTGACTAGAGCCATTTACAGTTGAAAGATGTGAAGACTTTATACACAGTTTTTCATTCAGAAAAAAAGAACCTCTTCAAACTCTTGACCTGTTAGAGTACTTACCTGTAACTTTTTCCGTAAATGTGTTTGTGTGGCAAGCGTAAGTGGCAAAACTTTGGTTGTGACACCCATTTATTTTTATCTCTAACAGGAATGGAGCTACTCTTAACGAGAAAAACATTGTCAGGTTTTTCAGCATGGCGTCTTAGAAATTGCTCTGTATTGATTCGATGTTCAGTTGTGCAACTTGTCTCTCTGAAGGATGTGTGTAACCTCTCAGATATACTATATTTAGCTTATTTGTTCATCACCTGTGTACTAAATGGGGATGTATAGGACTTTGTTTTCTCTTCTTTCAAATAGCTATGTGTTTATGTATATACAGCCTTCCACCCACTTCCGACACTGCATGTCTAACTGTTTGACTGTTATGAAAACTCAAGATGTTGTGTGTGCAAATCCCTAAACATAAGCATTTCTTTTCTTTACAGCAGCATAAGAAAGAAGTGTTGAGAGCTGCTCTTAACCCTTTTGGAGTACAAAGTCAAAAGGTAAAACTAAATGCTAGTGTTTGGATTTCTGAAGGTGTTGATAGTGTAATTATTTGGAAATGCTATTTCCTTGTCACGTTTGAACTGAGATTTCCCACAGGTGAAAAGCAGGGATATGGTAAGAAGACTCAAAACATTATCAAACCTCTTTAAGAGCACCAGCATATCTGGGCATAAATGATACCGGTAAGTCACAACTGGTAAACTGCAATTATCTGTTTTACTTAATATGAAAACATCGGCGTTAAGAGTCAGTGGGACTTTCAGTAGGGTTTAATATTGCTAAGGATTTAATGATTTTTGTCTCACTATAACTTGATAGTTTTTATGATATATAAAGTTTTTTCAAATTACATTAAGACAAATCCTGTAGCTCTTTTTTCAGGCAAGAGTCCCTCAACGGGAGTTTTGCCTGAGTGAGAACTGAATGAGGTCTAAATAATTAGCAATTAAAATATTCAGTTATTGTGCTACTGTATATAACAAAGCACTGGAGGTATTAAAAATTGCTAATCTCCTCCTTATTAAAATGTTAACTGCTAAACATAATACAGTTTTGCATTTTCTATCATTCGTTTTTGCAGTTCATTAGTAGAGGTGAAATCTTTGTGACAAATAGTCATTCAAACTTTTGAGGGATTGACTTTGTTTTCTTGGCATTTTAGTTAATATTTCTGACTGAGTTAATATACAAGTGGAAGTGTTTGGAAGCTGTGGATTTTCATCAAAACTAAACAATGTGTAGAGAGTAACTTCTGATACAGCATTCAGGAGTATTTGCAGAAGAAACCTGATGGAAAGCTACTCATCAGGAGACAGAGCTGGGCAGTTTAGGTATCCAATTTGTATACATTGTGACCAGCAGCTTCTTGGAACAGACTCCAGTAATAGGTTAAGGATTGTCCATCGAGTTCACTGGTCAAGTAATTTTCAGTGAGACGCTAGTATGTGAGCAGTTCAGGAACAGATCAAAAAGCAAAGTTGGTGAAATTGTGTAGTTGTGCGCCCAGCTCTGTGAACTAACAGGTGAGTTATTACTGTGCTAGTTAACATAAGGGCCAGGCTGTGCTCTCATCCTGCTTCCCTTCACAAAAGAATAAAGAGGAGTAAGATGTATCTCCTTTCTCCTTTGTCACGTAGGAGCAGTGGCAGGATGTGTGGAGAGGGAGAGGGGTATTTGATGAGTGAGAAAAGAGTGGTAAGCGAAGGTGATAACTGGTAGAAGAAGAAGGTGCATTACTGGAAGGATTTGGTGACAGGTGAATTTCCCAAGGGAAGACAGCTCCCTCAATACTGTTTCTCCCGTAGCCACTCCCTGGAGTAGATTTTATTACTTACTGTGCCTGAAGGTTTGGTTTTTTTTGTGTGTGCACATGTGTAATCTAGGCCTAGACATTTAATTGTGCTGTATAATGTTGTTGGCAATTCAGGCCATGATTTTACAAGAATTCACACATGTATTTCACTTGAAGCATTATGAGTAATCCTGTTGAAATAGATGAGATTAATTGCAGGACATAAAGTTAAGCACGTATATTAGTCTTTGTAGTGAAAGAGGTGTAGTTGCATTTATTTATTTATTTTTAGTGAGGGAAATTATTTTTAAAAAATGCATAAATATGTGGGATTTTCCACCTATTTTGTGGCAATTAAAGAGGAGGTAGATGGTAGCAAAATAAGCTTTGCTGTGTGTTCCCAAAATCCACAATTTTGTCAGGTTCTCAGCTCTAAAGTGTGAAAAAGAATAGGCTGCTATCATTTTTCTTTTTACATGCACAGTGAAACCTCCAGCTAGAATGAGATGATCATATAATTTATTATAGAGGAGTGAACAGGACAGAAATCAAACAGGAAGGCCTGTGTACTTCTGTGGACTCTTGTTTATAATTTCATCAGATTGGTACACACCTCAGACATTTTATTTAGTGATAAGATATGCAAATTGTTCTGGAGCCAGCAGCAATACTTCTACCTGAATGTCAAAACTGACAGATTTTTAAATCAAACCTCAACAACAACTTGTATTTTAAAGCAACTATTCCTAAGATATAACCACCAACTACAGATGGGTAAGTGCAGAACTGTTTTCCTACTTTCCTTCATATTATTTTCCTTCCTTTCTTGTTTACCTCTGTGGAGGAACAAAGTTGCAGGCTTACCTGTAAATAGTGGGTATAACTATGGGCAGCAGTGCAGAGGACCTACGAATTTTTATGGAAGTATGTGCAAAGCACAGGAATGCAAAGTGAAATTGGGGAGACTTACAAAATAAGATTTACCAGAGAAGTTATCTTCTGGTTTTCCAAATGCTTACATCGTACCTTCCGTATCTGAGAAGGAATGGCTAGTGCAAGCTCTTCATTTCAACTAGTTTCTCTGTCTTTGGTTTTAGTTTTGTTGCATTTGTGTCGTTAAATCAGAATGTGGTAGTAGAAGCCCGTGGATAAAACGGAAAATTTGAATTGTAGCTTTTTCTTGAGATTAAGAACTGAAATTCCTCAGGTCTGTGGATGTTTAGCTCCTGCAGTTTTGTGTACAACTCTGTGTAGATTTGTGGGAGAAAGGGTGTCACTGAAAATACACCTTGGGATTTAAATGTTAGATGTGTTTGGTTTTGGAATCCTTGTTCAAGTCTGTTCCCACTGCCTATAAAGTGATAATGCTGTGTATTTTCCCCAGATTCGATTCCTGATCTTCTTTCTGTGAATGCACACACACAACTATGTCCAGACTCTTCTATCTGAAATTTACCTAGGGCTTTTTTGGCTTGTTTTTTTCTTCTTCTTGTTTTTAGTCTATATACCTATTAGCCAGAAAGGTATCTAGGTTGAAAACGTTTAATAAAGGATAAAGACAGTATTCCTGTATCTGTGCTTACGTATTTGTGTGTGTATGTGTGAGAGCACACTGTGGTTAGAGAGGTTTTAAAAGGTTGTTATTTGGCTTTGATTATGCTTGGTTGTGTATATTGTTCTGGCTTTCTGCATTTTCTTACTTCGCTTGATCATTGAGTCTAATAAATCCTCCTGTATGACAGATGAAAATTTCTAGTCAGTTGCTTTAGTTGGTACTAGCCTCTTTCAGGTGGGATTTCACTTTCCACATTTATATAAGAGCAACATTTTTGTCTTCCTACAAAATTTGAAAAAGGATTTATGTGTTCATGATTAGAAAGATATGATCAGTCCATTCAATGTGAGTCCCATATTATGTGCTCATGGACTTGGGTCCCATAGCTTTTAAGGTCCACAGAAGTACTCTTTGTGGAAAAGAACTTTCAAAATACTCTAGGCTTATTACTTGTGCAGATTTGGGCCACCACAGAGCATTTTGTTTACAGCAAGTAATTCTAGGACCTACTTTGGTATTGTGGATACTTAACTCCTACCCACTCCAACGGAGGCACTTCAAAATAATTAAAGTAAATGAATAATCCACGCACAGAGCAAAGCCTTTCAGAGGGAAAGTGAGTTTTCTGAAGGAAAGAATTTACTTTTCTCTTGCTAAATAGTTTCTTTCAAGGTCTTCTTAAATAAGCAGCAAATGATTTTTCTGGAATATAAAAAGTAAAACTGAGTATTTAATTGTCATTTCTGCCATGGCTGATGAAGCTAAATCACTGAAAGCTAGAAAAAAAATGTTTTTCCAGCTGAAGTGCAGGCAGTAGTGTATTGCCTCTCTGCAAAGTGCTGACTGAGGTAGCACTGAGAGAAATACAGTGGGTGTTGTGATATGTTCACCTTTGATGCAGTGCTTTAAAAGAATTTGAAGGTTTTGGAAGAATTTTGAAGGAAATTCTGGAGGTTGCCTGGGACTGCAGGGTAAAAGCACCAGAAGATGGGGAACTGCCGTTAAGACTTGGATTTTTCCCTAATTGTCAAAAGGGATACTCGTGGTTTAGTCTTTCACCTAAGTGGATGCACTTTAACCATCGACTCCAGTACTAACACCCTGGCTGCAGCTATCAACATTGATACTTACCAGTTGCCTTTACAGGTGATTGCTTGCTGCTGTGTAGGGAATAATTGCCTATAGATGATACCAGTAACCTTATTAATCTTACCAAAACCTGTGCATACATTTGATAAATGGTGATACTGGGATCTGTCATATTCTTTCAACATCAAGCTTAACAGAAAATCTCTGATCCTGTGCATGACTTCCTTATGTGCAAGCTCCAAGAGAGGAAATTCAGCTTCTTTCTTACATTGACATTACATTTCTTAGTTTGTCTGTGCTGAGTTTATTTCCAGGCATTCAGCAGCATTCCAGAGGGAGAGGCAACCAACATCACAGCCTGCACTGCTGCTGCTCTACCTGTCATGAATAATAGCCCACTGGGCTAGTTAATCATTACACTATTTCCTGTTCCTTCATAGCTGATTGCTGCCCAGGGGACATGGGTTACCGCAGTCTGGCTGCCAATGCAAAGTTCAGTATTGTTCATGCATGTTTATGTTTACCTGCACGCATATGCATTGTGTTGTTCGGCAGATATTCTCATAAAACTGGCAATGCAAGGCCAGTGTGCCTGGTTTTCTATATAAAAGGTAGAAGTGGGAGAGGTAATGTTTTACCTTCTCTCCTTTATCACTTTTGAAAATGAATATGAAAATATCGGTCTCTTTAATCAATACAATGGTACAACAAGTTTCTTTGATCAGTGCTTTAAGAGCGGGGCTTCAGCATGCTAAAATTCTGTTTCTTAGAGCATACATTGGAATCATGTGGCCCGTGATTCATGTTGATTTGCCAGGGCCCATGATCTGACACCTTCTCTATGAAAAAGGCAATATCTGTATCCACTGGGAGTGAAAGAGTGTGTCAACCCAGGGATCAAGCCCAGCCAGCATGGGTTTAGGAAAGGAAGGTCCTGCCTGACCAATCTGATCTCCTTCTATGACTGGGTGACCCACCTGGTAGACAAGGGGAAGGCTGTGGATGTGGTCTACCTAGATCTGAGCAAAGCCTTTGAGCCAGTCTCCCACAGCATCCTCCTGGAGAAGCTGGCAGCCCATGGCTTGGACAGGTGCACCCTGTGCTGGGTTAAAAACTGGCTGGATGACCAGGCAGAGAGAGTGGTTGTGAATGTTGCCACATCCAGCCAGTGTCCAGTGACCAGTGGTGTCCCCCAGGGTTCAGTACTGGGCCCAGTTCTATTCAGCATCTTTATTGATGAACTGGATGAGGGGATCGAGTCTACCCTTAGTATATTTGCAGATGACACCAAGTTGGGGGGAGTGTCGATCTACTGGAGGGTAGGGAGGTGCTGCAGAGGGATCTGGACAGGCTCAGTCAATGGGCTGAGGCCAATGGTATGAGGTTTAACAAGGCCAAGTGTAGGGTCCTACACTTTGGCGACAATAACCCCAGGCAGCGCTACAGACTGGGGAAGGAGTGGCTGGAGAGCGGCCTGGCAGAGAGGGACCTGGGAGTACTGGTTGACAACCGGCTGAACATGAGCCAGCAGTGTGCCCAGGCGGCACGGAAGGCCAATGGCATTCTGGCTTGTATTGGGAATAGTGTGGCCAGCAGGAGTAGGGATGTAATTCTCCCCCTGTACTCGGCACTGGTGAGGCCTCACCTCGAGTACTGGGTGCAGTTCTGGACCCCTCACTTCAAGAAAGATCTTGAGGTGCTGGAGCAGGTCCAGAGGAGAGTGATGAGGCTGGTGAAGGGACCGGAGGGAAAGTCTTATGAGGAGAGGCTGAGGGAGCTGGGGTTGTTCAGCCTGGAGAAGAGGAGGCTCAGAGGGGACCTTACCACTCTCTACAACTACCTGAAGGGAAGTTGTAGACAGGTGGGGGTCTGGCTCTTCTCCCAGGCACCTAGTGACAGGACAAGAGGGCATGGCCTGAAGCTGTGCCAAGGGAGGTTTAGGTTGGATATTAGGAAGCACTTCCTCACGGAAAGGGTGATTAAACACTGGAATGGAGTGCCCAGGGAGGTGGTGGAGTCACCATCCCTGGAGGTGTTTAAGGAAAGATTGGACGTGGCACTTAGTGACATGGTCTAGTTGATGTGTTGGTGTTAGGTCATAGGCTTGATGATCTCGGAGGTCTATTCCAGCCTCAATAATTCTGTGATTCTGTAATGAACAGATGTCAGTGAAGTCTTTTGAGATTCGGAAGAAGGCCTTTAACGATCGTGGTTTTTGCTCAGAAGTATGTAGCTGTATTGATTGCCAAGATGGAAGTCAAGAAGAAACTTTCCTTTCAGTCATTCTGATTTTCTTCTTCATCTTAAATGCAGATCATCTTGTAATATCTGAAGGATGTGTTGTCAGTGACACTTGGAGCAAAATTTGGTATTAAATTCTTTCTTCTGTGCCAGTGAGTCAGTTTACCTTCCTTGGAAAGAATAAATAGCAATTTTGCTGTCCAGATGTCAATATTCAGGTGGCCAGACAAATTAAAGTACTGATCTTTAATATATCTACTATTTGTTTTGGGAAAGTGAATTTTCTTCAGTGAGTAGTTCAAGACGGTAAAGATTTTGCTCCTCATCCTGGATGGATTTCTGTTCTGTCTTTTTAAAACTAATAGGCACTTGACTTCCACAGTTTTCCATAGAACTTGGGTTGACAAGGGACTAATCGAAAATGGAAGGGATATGTCCTCCATCTGGTGGTACAATATTTTAACTTCAAAACATTATTTTGCCCTTCAAAGTTTTATAGACACATCTTTTGTGTAGTAGTACTCTGAAATCCTTTTCCCTTTCTCTCTATCCCTCTCTCCCACCTTATTTCCCTTCCTTTATTTCTCGCCTTTTCTCTTCCGGTCTTTCTCTCTCCCTCTCTGTCTCAGCATCTCTCTCTTTCTCTCCCTGTCCCCTCTTTCTATAGATGAACATCTGTTTTCCTGTTAGAGCTGAATCAGACACTTGTATGGTGGCATTGTGGTGGTGCTGCTTGAACACCTTTCATGTGCTTCATTCATTTTTTAAACCTTCCAGTCAAAACCAACCTCAAGTTATGCTATAGTATGATTAGCAGACTAGCCTTGCTGTATAATTTGGTCTTATCAGCCAGCGTGAGTCATGAAAAGACCCTCTCCTACCTGTATCAGCAAATAAAATAGCAGACAAGGAAATGAAATACATCAAGAAGTCAGCCACAGTATAACCTGGACCACTTACATGGCAGCAGCACAGTTTAGTGGTAAGTAGATGACGTAGACCATTCTGACTCTGGAAAACAGCTTTGAGGCCATTTTAGTCATTCCCTTTGGTTGTTTTGAATCAAACCTGTATCATTCTTACTGATATTAATAGGACTTTGGGGATTATAGAAGTCTCTTAGCCTTCAGAAGTCATATTTTAGGGATGGCAGAGAGAATTCACAAAAGTAGGCAGAGGGTCTTCTGAGAGACAAGCAGCTGAAATCTTGTACTTTTTCAGCAAAGAAATCAATCTTGAAGAAAATGAAGAAGGAAGAAACTTTGCTTCTCAGTCACTCATAAAGCATAAGGAATTTTCCTTTAGTTTTTTAATAATTTGAATTATGGTCATTTGCAGAACTTTGATTGGAAACTTTTTCCTTTCTTGGAATTAAAGTATCTTTACAATAATGTTTAAAGGCACATTTAAATGTGGGGTTTTTTTATGAGATAGAATTGCCCCAGGATCTCAGTATCTGTATCTAAGAGTTCTCCTGTAAATTATGTTCTAACAGTTTGATTGGTATGTAGCTAGAACACAGTGTTCCAGTCCTACCTGTTTTGATGGGCTATAAACATGAAATGAACCATTTTGATATAATCTTTAAGCTTCCTTAAGATTCTGGAGGCCACAAGAGGTCTATCTCTCAGGTAATCTCCTGCACCAAGTCTGGAGACTCTCATCATTACTTCAGAGGTCATCAAGGGAGACTGTCTCTCTTTTGCTGAGATGCTGTACTGCAGCAGAGATTCAGTTCATCTAGGGGTGATAGAACCTCCCCAGGTCTTGGAAAAATCCCAGATTTTTACTGAAGCAAATTCTGGATATTTGAGAAATAGTTTTTCTTTTCTTATTTTGCGATTAGGTTTTAAAATCCTGATCCTCCCAAGGTTCTTCATAATAACTGGTGAATCTGAGCGGAGAGATGTGTGGAGACAACACTGTAATGAGAAAAACCTAGTTACTATCCAAACTGATCCAAGTAAGCAATCCCACCTTCCTCCCAGGCTCTTCAGGAAAGTGTGTGTGTGTGGGGGAAGTTTCCAACAAGGTGCCTGGGGAGGGAGCCGCACAGATTTTCATAGTAATACCCACATCCATCTTTCTCTCAGGGAAATCTGCTCCCTATAGTTTGGAGATCTGCCTTTGGATTTTTGAGGAGACAGTTAGACGTCTTTATACACTGAACATCAGTGCCTTGCAGGTAATCCTGTTGTCTCTATCTCTGGGACTGTGCTTTAGTAAAATATGCTGATGTTCAGTTATCCAAGCTTTTGTTTATGGCAGTAACCGAAAGGCAGCAGCAGGTGAGAAATAACTTGAATGTGACCTCTCCTGGTGCTGGCCAGTGGTATTAAGTGTTGTTTTCATTCTCCAGTTAGATTTTCCATAATGTACCCTTGAAATCACGAGTTGTTTAGATTTTCCAGATCTTCAGAGTTATTCTGTGGCATTTTAGGTCATTAAATTAAGCTAGCTGATGGATTTTGTATTCAAGCAGTACAGCGACCCCTCCTACTTCTGCTCACTTCTTGGATACAAAACCTTGCCAATTTTCTGAAGAATAAATGTGCATGTAAATAATTTTCATCTCATAATGGAGTCCGTGTTTATCTGAATATTGATGTCTTAAATGTCAAAAGAAAGAATGTACTGTCACTTTGAAAGCAGGTATCTTTTCTTTCTTATGTAGTTACGAGCAGTTTCGCATAGTGGTTAAACTTACATTTACTCGTTTAGATCACATTTTTTGGAACACAGTGTTGAGAGGGAAAGACATAAGTTACAAAATCTCACTTTTCTTTTAGAAGCCTTTTCCCTAACATGCAGTAATATGGGTGTTGTTAGGGTTACTTTGGCACATTGTGGGAATAATACATATAAGCCTTAACAAAGAGACTTGAGCTTAGATTTTGAAACCTGTACAGTCAAAGCATGTTGATCTGGGTATAGCTCCCAGAATTACAGAGTTTTGCCTTTTAATAAGATCTTACTTTAGTAACTGCTATTTGACAATGGAGTAATTGGATGTTTTTTAAAAACAAAAAACATGATTTAGCTGAAAGTTTTCCCTCTTTTTCTGAAGAATGTCTAGCCAGAAATTTTTTTCTTGAAGTCTTGCCAATGGCAAAAATAAAGGGGGAACATTTGGACTCATGCAAAGCTCTCAATAGGGCGAAAAAAGAAAATGAAAAAAAAAAAAAGAATAAAACCCATAAGCTATGTCTGAGCAAACGTCACATTTCTCTGATATGAATGAATGCAGAACTTATTTCTTACTGCTTTGGAAAAATAAAATGAACTAACCTGTCCCTTTGCAGAAAAAAATCCTCTGCGTGTTCCACTTCCATTTCTTGTTGGAAATCAAACAAATTTGGTTTTCAGCATTACTGTAAACTTAGTCCCCTGTGCGAACACACACAACCCCCCCTAAATCCATGCATCCTGGGAAATCAAAGATTTTGGAAGGCACATTTTTCATAGATATAAATACATATAACAGTTTTCCCATTGCATGAATTTCTTAACGGGATAACATATGAAATCACAAGGGAAATGTTACAGCAAAAGGTAATGAAGTAAACTCACTCAAATCTAGAGCTTTTAGGAAGATACAGCCTGAAGTAACATTACACAGAGGCTAAAAACAGAGCAGATGAACTAGAATTGATTTTGGATCTGAGGTTTTCCTTCTCACCTTTTACTAATATAGAGTTGTAAGACAGTGTTGGTGTTGTCTTCAGTTGCCTCTAGAATATATTCAGTTGTGGGAGATACCTACTTGTGAAATATGAGTAAGACAAGAAGTCTTCAGTCTTTTGTTTAACTTCAAGGTATTAATTGTTAACACAGCTTCCGATGAATTAAAAGAACATAGCAACTGCTACAGGAAACATTCTTGGGGATGATCCTTGCAGACTAGGAACAAATGCTTTATTTTGTTTTTCTTTCTTTTTTTTTTTTTCTTTTTTTTTTTTTTAAGAGGAGGAGCTTGGGCAATGTCTGTTTCCTTCTCTTCTCTTCTCTAATGCACTTTCTTCTTAGACAAAGCTATCATTGTTTTAAGGCTGTTCTGCTCCTTCTAAACCTCTGTTGAAACAGGTGCTTCACCTGCTTAGCTCTCCTGGAGCAGTTTTATGAGTTAAAGAACCACATGTACCCTGCACGGTGTCACTATTAACAGTGCCGAATGAGGCTGGGAGAAAAACTCATGCAGGAGCTACACACCTAGATGCAGTTAGTAAACAGAGACAGTTACCCTCATTATGCATAATTAAACCTAATATTGACTGGAAACTGTTACATACCTTAAACTTCTCTGCGACATTGTGGGAAAGGGATTAACTTAGCAGATAGGTACACTAATTACTACCTTCTTCACATTGAAGTTACCATCAGGAAGGCCTGTATTCATAAATAAAACATAGTAGAGGATGAGAGACTGAGAAATATGTAAATTCATTTGCAGAAAAAAAAGACCAAATTAAAAAAAGAAAGTTGAGTGATGCTACTGGAAGCAAAATGGCACTCTAGCTAATTACCATGAAAAGTATGATAAATCATGGACGTGTATCCTTGACTTCTGACTGATAGAGCCTGCCGAGTGCAATCTCTCATGCGTAGCTGCCTCTGACTGATTTAAACCCATACCACTATCGGGTTTGATGGGAAAGCACAAAAGTATGTTATTTTATTTCCTTGGGTATTGTTGCTACCTCTTCCTCCTAGAAATGACTTGCAATTATTGTAAAAATACGATCTGATTTCTTGTCTGTGGAAGAATTGTTGTTTGATGCAATTGCCAAACAAAGGCTCCAAAGATGGTCTAGTTATGGTTTAATAGCTGTATTTCCAAATGCAATTGATATGGTATATTGAGACAATTATAAAAATATATTAAAATGTCAAGGGGAGGGCTTGCTTTTGCTGTTTATTTTCATGGGAGATCCTGTGTCCCATAGATGAGCTCAAAAGTCCGAAACAGTTTTATTTATGAATTTCTATTTGTTTTCTTTAGAATTGCAGGTGAGTCACATCGCTGCTGTGGCTTCAGGCTTTTTGAGCTGTTTCCTCCCAAATTTCATTGTTTTCTGCACATTACAGTCCCTGCAAGGGACTGCACACACTTACTTAGGATTACTCAGATGAGAGAGGCTTGCAGGATGAGGCCATACTATGTATTATCATGTCAGTGCTATTACTGCTTAATCCTGTAAACACTTTACATTTGAATATATAAAAAAAAAAATTATATGATTACTGCTTGTGGGGTATATTCTGTTTTCCTTGTATATCTGTCCGGAGTACTTTTTGGCTTAATCATATCAGAATAAAAGTCTCTTCTGTTGAGCTAGCTCATGCCAGGATAATGGGAAGACAGACTTACCCTGATCTTCCTGAGCAGAGCGTTGCCTAAGCCACAGGAACAGGAGAAGCCTGAGTGCACTGGTATTTAACACCCGAGGTGGACATTGACCATCACAGTAGTATTCTTATTATGTAGATATTTTAACACAAAATTATTACTGGCTTCTACTGAGTATTATCCTCTAACGTTTTGTGAACTTCAATCACTGGGCACATCAGAGCAAAAATAGAGTACTTATAATGTTCATAGTTTAGAGTTTTGGAGAAAAAAGGGGTAGGAAAAGTGAAGTCGCTAGTTGAACATCTGCAGATACTATCTAAATGTGTAACTATTTTTCGTTTGTTTCATTTCTCTTTTTGATTTCTCATTTCTTGTAGAGAAACCTACCTATGTAATACTGATGTGATGTACAGGTAGGAATGAGTAGTTTCCAGGTACTGGTATTGTGTTTCAAGAAACAATGCTAAGTAATTAACAGTATTTTCCTGTTCTGGTAACCCTTATTCTTCCTCTACAGCTTTTTGTGTAACCAGCTGCAGTGTTTGTACACGTTATCTTCATATCCCTTTCACAGTTTCACTGAGTTTTGACAGCACAGAATTTGAAGAAATATACCAGAATTGAGTTTCAGAGCTGCAAATTACTTTCAAGATTTACATGGCCAAATTCTGCAGTGACATACGCATCTTAACAGGTAGTTAGCAAAGCAAAGAGATGTCCTCTGAGCAACAGTGAAAAATGATTACTACCTAGCAAAATCACAGGTAAAAGGAAGAGCAATTCACAGGAGTAAATACAAGTTTAGAGGCTAGGTTGCTACAGCGTAAAGAATATCTGCATCCCTTCTCATGTTTAGGACTGCAGAACAGCAGCAAAGGAGCTTTCGCCTTGGATTCCCTTTTGAGGAGCCCTTTGTTCTGTCTGCTTCTTCAGGGAGATTTAGAATAACTCTGTCTGGGCCACTGCTTTTTTCCTGGTTCCCTTCCACATCTTTTCAAAGGGAGGAAAGAGGGGTCAGTGGAGAGGAAACGGAGAAATGGACTTGAGACATGGAAGTTAAGAGATTGCATAGCCTGTGTGTTTCCTTTTCCTATCAAGGTGCCTGGCCGGATTTCCCCAGACCTGTTGTCTAGATGTCATGGTGAATCTTAGTCACATTGCATCTGTAACAGCGGACGGTCTAAATCCTGGGCAAGCATCTCATCATTTGGTCTCTTAGTAACAGCTGCATGCTTATTATAATTAGAAATTGAAATTGGGTATATTGGCTTCCTAGGGAAACATTGAAAACAAGTATTTTTGATAAATAATAAATATTAGGGAAGCTCCATTACATAAGAAATGGGAATATAAGTACCAGCCATGCTTTTGAGGAGGAAAGGAATTAGTTTACTTTGTATGTTAGCACCTTAAAACTAAACTGGATTAATTCCCATCTTTTGCCCATCCCACTGGTATCCACTGGATACTTTATGTCGACCAGACACAACAATAATTGCTCTCAGATTTCTTGTCAAACTCATTCCCTCTAGTTCTTCTGAGAGTACATTTGAGATTCTAGCAAAACAATTATGTAAGTAATAATATACTTGGATCCCAGTCATCTCTGCAAAGCATAGGCCAAATCCTGTGAATCTATACTGAGGCAAAATTACCACTGAAGTCAAAATTAGAAGCTTTGTCACTTGAAGGATTTGTGTCAGGCAGAAATTCGCTATTTACTTTCTTCCCCTGTGGTAAGGATGGCTAAATACATTTATGGATTTTTGGACACAGAAAATCTGGGGTTTTTAACGAAAGGAAGGCAGATATTTTTGTGACCTTTTTTTGTGAAGGGGGTATTTCATTTAAGCAATAATATTTCTTAATTCAATGAAGTATTTTCATCAGTATAAGAACAGCTGGATCCTAAGACTGACTTAAGACAAAATGACTGAATGTGAACGTATTTCTGCCAAGTATAATATATAAAAGTGGAAGGCCAAGCTTTTAAAGATGGATGATACTCTTCATGTGAATTTAAGACATATTCTTAATCAAAGGCATATTCTTAATCAACTAGTTTAATTTTATTTGAGTTAGGCAGAATGTGACTGTTTAAAACTCTTACATTTTCTACTGGGTATGTAATAGATTTCAAACCTTTATGCAGTGTGGCTCTTACCTGCCACATTAAGATACACTCAGCACTGAGAGAAAGTCTGTAATTTCTTTTCTTCATCCTAAGATGTTCCTAGTGGAATGCTCTCTGGAATGACAGTAGTAGAGCTTCCATCATTTTCCTCCATTTGTAGTGTCAGAAGCTAATAGCAAATGTGCGAGGCTGTGAAGACACTTCATCACAGTGGGATTTTTTGAAAAGAATCTGAGGACACTTTACCAGAATCTTGGCATCTTACTGGTATGTGAACAGACAGCATCAGGGAAGTTTGGCTTTAATGTGACTCCTTCTTGATCGCAAATTTTGCTCACCAGTGGGTCAATTCAGCAGTCTTTTGATATAAATTCCTTGCTGAGCTGGGGCCTGAGAAATAGGCTGTTGCTACTTTTTCCATTACTAGCAAGGGAAAAAAAATGGTTCCTTCTCATCAGCGAACTGTCTTGATGAAAGCTAGAGGGGGAGTTGAACTATGAATGCAGGTAGAGGAGTGTGGGAGAAAGTTGGAGACTACCATTTTGATATGAATGAAGAGAGGCCCTTACAGAAACTCTCCCCCAACAGGACAGCTTTCCCAGGGTAATGTAAGTCGATTCAGTTGCTCGTGTTCTGACACGTTAGATACTACTGTGTGTTGAGCAGAGAAACTTGCAGTCAATCCTGTAAAAGCTTTAACAAATCAATATGTGTCCATTGCTTCTCCTGTTTCCTATTCATCCCCTTACATTTTCCTGTTTACTCTAATCCTTTCCCCCATATGTTGTCTTCTGTATTGTTTCCTTCTCTTTCTGTTTCCATTCTTTCTTTGTTTCCTGTTTCTTAGTAACTTATAGCTCTCTTCTGGCTAAAGTCCTGAATTTCATGGTCTGTCTTTAAGCAAGCAATGCTCCCGTGGAAGAGTCGTGCCAGGGTTTATCTTCCCATGTTTTGGCTTTTGCTTGTTATCAGGTAGTTACATGATATCCATAGTAAGCTATCTGTATTTTGGGACATACACTTCAACCAGCATAAGGCCATTTATTTTACATTTCCGTGTAGAATGAATCTGCTTATACTTCCAGTCCCGCAATCGTAAACTTGTTAGGAGTGTGTGTGCTCCTGTATCATGCACATTCTAATGAGTAGGTGGAGAGTAAGTATTTTTTTTGTCTGATAGGTTAGTACTTTTACCCATTTAAAGACAAAGATGGGACTCTCCATATTTAATGTTCAGTAAGATCTCAGTGTTGATTGTCCAGGGGATATGAGGTGTTTGAAACAAAGTAGTTTAGGAGATGAGGAGATAATTATATATGAGAGAAAATACTGGGAAGGACAAGGAATGTAAATGAAGGCAGGCCAGGATAGATTCAGTGCCACAAGGTAACTCCCCATTTAGCCCTCCCTCAAACACACAAACAGTAACCTTCAATAACCTACTTGAGTTAATGAACATTTTGCTGCATCTAAAATGTTGATGCAAGTGATGATTACTTTAGGATGTGTGAGTGTCTGAGCCCACCCTTGTTCTTAGGAGTGCCAACCTACACAGTTTTGTGTTGTGTGGAAAGTAGGAAATGTTATTTCCTTGAAGAAGAAGGGATTTATTTGGGTGATAGGATTTTCCTGTTAAGGTTATTTCCTTCTGCAGTGAAATGGAACATATGGGCTTTTTACACAAAATTTTATAAACTATGAGTGTCAGGCTGATGTAAGAAATAGTCCAAACCAATGTGCGGTTGTCCATAATAAGTTCTATGCTCCATTTCTCCTTTTGCTGAAACAAAAAAAAAAAAAAAAAGACCATTTTCTCTATTAGAAGATCATAAATCAGAGAATGTCTGTGTCTGAGGCAAGGTTCTCAGTGTGATGTCAGAAATCCAAAGACTCTATTTCTGCTGGCTATTAAAATATAGCTAGTTATCCCTACAGGGCAGGTGGCCTATCAGAAAAAAAACAACCCCCACAACAAAACCCAAGCAGAAAAACATGAATACAGAAAGACTAAGATAATGTTCTGAGTTCTGCCACCACTGTCCCTCTGGACCTTGGAAAGATGACTGCCTTCTATTTTCTGATTCTTCTGCATCCTGCAGTGGACAATGATGCTCCATAGTTATCACTATAAAGCTCTTCCTAGCAGCTAAGAAAAACAGTACAGGTATATTTTGGCTTTCAAGTGTAACCTCAAGGATTTTTTTCATTTTGCTTCTCTGATATGCTGTTAGCCTGTAGCAGAATGCTTAGAGATGGAGGTGTACTTACCCTCTTTCCCTTAGCATCTACTGCTGGCAGTGGAACTTGGGCTTCTCAGCTAAACGAATTTTTGTCTGCCCCAGTTTGCCTCTTGTTCTGCATGTCAGATCCATTGCATTTTTGATGCAATAGCTTGTGGTGCTTTAAGGACATAGTGTAGCTACTACATGCCTTTGAGTTAACAAATTTTAAGTATTTAAGTCACATGAGAAAATGAGAAATGATTTGTCCTGTGTTTGGAATGACTAGTAGCTTTGCAGCCATCAAACTGAGCTTGGAATGCCAATTGACCCTTCCACTTTGTATCTTGGCTGATGACAGTAAATGAGAAGTCTTTCCACCCCTACCATGAGGTTATGAGACATGACTATGTAGTAATTAATGCCACCGTATCATTTCTTAACTGCTACAGAAATATAGTATCAGATGCTCAGATGGCATCAATTGGCTTAGCTCCACTGAAGGCAACAAAATGCGATGCCAACTTATACCAGCTGAGGATCTGGCCCACAGTTAAAAGGAAAAAAGGGACAGGCTGCCAATATGGCAGGGAACATATTGAGATTTATGGTAGTGACTTAATCAGTAAAAAGTTCTGCCTGAAGTGGTTGTCTCTCTGCACATTCACATTAGTCACTTGAGCTGTAGACATTTGAAGCTCTAATACAACCTGTGTGGGCACATTCCCACTCTTTTGCCCTCTTCCAAACTCTATCCTCTTAAACATTGTAGAGCATTGCACCTCTCTCACCTTGTAATAATTGGCCATCTCTCCTCACAGGTCTACCACAAATTCAGGGTCATACTTTTCTCTTTTTTTTAACATAATTTTAATTTGGATGACCTTTTTTTCTTTCCTTTTGCTTGTATTTCTGCTGTTGCTTTTATAATCATACCAAAAAATGGGGGGAATTTCACACATTGCTGGTGTAACTCTTATCTAGCTGTCCTATTTGCATTCAAGTATTATATTACTCTTTATAAAAAGAAGAAAATCCAGTTTTCTGCCTTTGTATTCAAATATGTAAGTAATCTTTTACTTGCAGATAAGGTGACTGTAGCTACATTAATGCTTGTAAATTTTTATCTGCTATAAATATGATTGAATAACTTGATGGATAGAAATTGTCTTCTCTGTATTACAAAGTTAGTGAAGTACATATTAAAGATGCAGTGGCTGTAGAATGTCCCCGAGTTCTTTCTCCTTCAGTAATATGACTGTTGTAGCATTTGGCTTATATTGAGTTCTGTCTTGTGTGCCATCTCCAGTTCTGATGTCTCAGTTTTGATTGTTAATAATGTCTAGAGAAAATAATCTTTTGGGCCTGGCGGTTTCCACACTTGGTCCCATCTGTAATGTTGAAAAACCCTATGATCCATTCTTGTAATACGAAGATGAGGAAAAAGCTCTCTCCTGCTCTAAAATACCTGCCTTAAAAAAAGTAACTAACTGCTAGATGACCTGGAATTTCACCTCCAATATATATGTCAGTCACTTTTGATTTATACCCTAAAAGTACATATTTAAGCAGGATAAACTTTCAGAAGTAGAAGTATTTGAATATCTAAAGCTGCAAAGTACACTGAGTTTTAAACATGTAATGAATTTGCTCTTCTATGCTTTAAAAGTACAGAAAAATAAACTAATCATCAAAACATCTCTAGATATAAAGCTCAGCTGCAGTTTTTAAGAACTTTCAAAGGATGCTTTGAATGACACTCAGTCTTTCTCCATGATATATTTTCCTGCACTTCAAAGTAAGAGTGAGTCTTCTGTGGCATCTGTATCATGTAGGTGCTGAAAAGAATGTCGGGGAAGCAGGACACAATGTTCATATCTTTTCTTTTTTTTTTTTTTTTTTTTTTTTTTTTTTTTTGAGTTTCTTAATTATTTTATGTTTCAAAGAATGCAGTGCTACCTCAGCTGGAGGACTATTGCCTGCCTTGGAAGTACATCTCTTACTGAGGTCCATGAAAAGATGCATGTTTCAACCGACAGTTGCAAATTTAAACTTAAAGTATATAGTATCTGTAAATCCAGTATGCTAGAGATATGATAATTGTAGTTGAATCACTTAAATAGTTACATATAAACACTTGACAATGTTGTAAAGTGCTTACAAGAAAGGTATGACTTATATTAAAATATAGCAACAAACGTTTAAAGCAATACTTATTCCTATATTCTCAGTGTTTTTTTAGAAATTCCAGTGCACTTTAGAAGTTTCCAAATGATAATATATTTTTTAAAGAACCTTAGAGTGGTTTTGCGAAGTATCATTATCCCCATTTGATAGATGGGGAAACTGAAACACAGAACAGTTAAGTAACATTCTCAAGGTTGTAGGATAATTCATTGCTAAGATAGGCAGAGATTATTTCTTAGCATTGAGTGATGCACTATTCCACTACTTCTCTGTTAAAGAATGCTACGGTACTTTTTTGATAGAGTTTAAAGAAGAAGCCCAGCTAGGGGTCTCATGTTTACAGGTCTCTTGAAAAAAACACTACTTTAGTGGAACGTTTTCATTTGCTGTCCTGACCTTTTATAAAAATGAAGTTTTGATACACACTCACACCATACAATAGGGAGGAAGACTGAACACCATCCTGGACTTGCCTGCGATTGCAGTCAAAAACAGAGGGCAGAATCTGCCTAAAGAATATTGAGTTGAAATTCTTATAAATGTACTTCAACTCTCCAAATACTGTTTCCTGTGTATTGGACCAGAACAGAAGGTTAGTAGGAGATAGATGTCCCTAGTTATAAATAATTGTGACAACTAGCAGTACAGTGCACTTGAAAGAACAGTTAAGTCTTGCTGCAAAATGCATCCCAACTACAAAAATGACAGCCTGCATGGTGCTGTGGATGGAGGGCAGCTTGTAGTGCTATTCAGAATAATAATATTTGCTTATATCTGCTTAAAATATCACAGAGTTCTGTAAAGACCTCCTAGAAGGTAGTCTGATGCTTCTTATTTAGGAGTGCAAGAAGATAGAGTTTATTAGAAATCTGAAGTCAGATTATAGCACTTCTGTGGCAGGATGTTTAATGGATATTCTTTTAAAATTACAATAGCTTTTACCTTGCGTTGGAGTGTTGATAGTACACTTTGTGGTCTGGCTGGCACCAGTGAAGGCTATGGTTAATCCAGTTTCTTATTTTACAGAAGCAAATGCAGAAAAGGATACTACATTCTTCTTTCAGACTCCTCCAAGGTTTGCCGAGGCGCATAGCCCTTAAGTAATTTGAAGGAAAGTTTACATTTCCAGAGAGGGTAACTTCACCCTAAGTTTCTTGCCAAAATAGAATTGTAAAATGTTAGGGGTTGGAGGGGACCTCTAGAGATCATCTAGTCCAACCCCCCTGCCAGAGCAGGATCACCTAGGGCAGGCCACACAGGAACGCATCCAGGAGGATTTTGAAAGTCTCCAGAGAAGGAGACTCCACAACCTGTCTGGGCAGCCTGTTCAGGGCTCCATCACCCTCACAGGAAATAAGTTTCTCCTCATGTTGAGGTGGAACTTCCTATGTTCTAACTTAAACCCATTATTTCTTGTTCTGTTGCTGGCCACCACTGAGAAGAGATTGTCCCCTTCCTCTTGACACCCAGCCCTCAGATATTTGTATACATTAATAAGATCCCCTCTCAGCCATCTCCTTTCAAGGCTAAACAGCCCCAGTTCCCTCAGTCTCTCTTCATAGGAGAGACGTTCTAGTTTCTAGTCCCTTAATCATCCTCATAGCTCTCCGTTGGACTCTCTCCAGTAGGTTCCTGTCTCTCTTGAATTGGGGAGCCTAAAACTGGACACAGTATTCCAGGTGTGGTCTCACTAGGGCAGAGTAGAGGGGGAGGAGAACTTCCCTAGACCTGCTGGACACACTTTTCCTAATGCACCCCAGGATATCATTGACAGTCTTGGCCACAAGGACCCATTGCTGTCCCATGGACAGCTTACTGTCCACTAGGACTCCAAGGTCTTTTTCCACGGGGCTGCTTTCCAGCAGGACGTCCCCTAATCTGTACTGGTGCCTGGTGTTAGTGAGTCCTGACCTGTTCCACAATGTCTAGGATCCTTGCTTAGAGTTTAATGGGAATCTTTTGAATCACTGTTGTCGTTAAACTCCATTGCACACTCTGTACTTTCTGTTCTTGGACAACCTTTACCTGCCACTCAGTCAGTGGAAACCGTAGAGACAAATCTGAGCTGTACTTTAGAGTCTTTCCTAAATGTCCCCACCATTCTCATGCCAATGTTAGCCTTAAGGGAGACATTCCCTAGCAAAAGGAAAGACATAATCTTTCCTACCAATGGAGGTCATATTATTACTTCTGGTGACACATAGTGTTATGTGTATATATTGCCAGGGTTACTTGTCACCTTTGGTCCTCCTAGCTGAATAGATCTGTATGTTGAGCAATAGGCAGTGTCTTTTGAGATGTTAATTCTCTTTTAGAGGGTATAAGTTTCTGTTGTCACCATCTCTTTACCAGAGGGTCATGTTTAGTTGCCAAGCAATGGGATGCATTGGGTGTTGTCTGTATGAGTCTTGTTCTGTTTTATAAGTAGGGACTTGATTACGTGAAGTAACTTTTGTTACTGTCTCAAGACCTTGGAAGCAATCACACAAATAAAGCTGCAATAGTAGCCAGTAAAATAACTTCTTGGCAGTTCATTACTGTGTATGCTTTCTGAAGTCGATGCGGAAAAGATAGGTAAGGAGCTTCAGTGCCATTGACCTTTTTTGCTGAAATAATTGATCTATCAACTCAAAAAGAAAGTAGTTTTTAAAAAGCTGAGAAATTAGCCTGTGTTGAACATTTCTATAGAAGTTTACAGCCTTTTACTCTCCAGCCTCTTGCCTGAGAATTGTCCATTGTTTGTCTGATGGGAAGTAAAGTTGTCCTGCTTCATGAACTAGTCTTCTAGTCAAGCACCTCATACTTTTACTATTGAGGCATAGCTCTGACAACAGACAAACCAAAACTCAACCACGTTTGCCTTTTTCTTCTGGGAGAATTTTAGCAGTGAAGAGAGATTATTTGATTATTTAATGTCCTTTCTACTACAGACTCAACAACATACAGGACACTGTAATTATTCTTTGCTGGAGATGCTCTGATGGTTTGGGATGCTGCATCCTTCACTACTAGGAAATTCTGGGTCAAACGATCTATCAGATAAGAGTGTAAGGTAAGATAGCATATGAAAGTCTGTTAGAGCCAATTTTTCTGCCTCGTAGTTGTACCAGTGTCATTGGACCACCAAATGACAAAGGCGTTATAACGACTAACTCTAATTCAGGTTTAGATGAGATCATCAAACCACTTAAATGCTGGATAAGACATCTCCAGACTTTACAATATTGAGCTAGTGCCTAGCCCATGCAATGCTATCCACAATAATTACATGCTACCATCAGCTATCCTGAGGATCAGTTTAGGAAGAGAGCAGTTGCTTTGCCCAGGGAAATTTAGATTAGATGAAAAATTGGATTTTTCATAAGGCCTCGTTTTTACCTAGCTACGAATGTTTCTTTAGCACAAGTGAAAACTTTACACATTTTAGCTCAAACTGTACTCTACTAAGCCTCCCACATTTATACCCATCTTCTTGGCAGTCATCCCAAAATATGTTTGGGTTGAGGCATTACGCATTACATTTGGTGAAGCTTTAGCATTCCCTGTTGCTCACATCAATCCTTATTTCTGTTTGCTCTTGTAATTTACAGTTAATGAAAATTCTAAGTTTACCTTTGTTTTTGTTGGCATCTGTACAAGAGAACCCTTTAGCCTTTTCAGCCTCCCATCCAAATGGAAAGTTGAAGCCTAGAAGGGGAGGTAAAACCTATCTGAGCAGTTCCAGTTTAGACAGAAGCCATTAGCATGCATGTCAGCATTGTAGCATTTCTGAAAGATCAGCGAAAGAGCCTTGCTTAAGGCTTGACCTGTGCTTGCTCTTGTTAAGTAGGCTTGCAAGTCGCAGGTAGACACCAGACTAGTAGTTGATCATAACATCAGAGCACCAGATCGTAACGGCTGTCTGATTAATGGCCTTAACCAGTTCCTGCTCCATTCCAATTCAGTCAAGATTCTGCCTGAAATGAAAACGAATTTTCCCGATTACCAGCGTGGGAACATGGCTAATGACAAACTCGTACTGATGACCTTAACATAGTGTAGGCAATATTGACAAAACAAACCATTATGGAGTTATTACAGTCTTTTTTTTTTTTTTTTTTTTTACAAGCCTGTTAAAAACTGCCACATAGATTTCCAGTTCAGGAAATACCTTTTCTGACTACCTACGGTACCACCTATGCACTGGGCTGTGTACGTGCAAGATCGGAATGTTATACAATGGGCTGTAAGAGCACGGTACATACATGATTTCCATACATATATAAAATTAGATAATTGTGTGATGTATATTATGCCCGTAAATGCACTTATTCGACAGATGGTTTTGAGCATTAAAAATTCCTATACAGCTATCAAATTATTTTAAAACTATGGTTTAAAACGTACCCTTTTAATTTATTTTTGGTGCTCATTACGCACTCTGAATCACTGCGTGTTCCGAAACATTGCCACTTACATTAACAAAATATTTTTGCAGGTGAGAAATACTGACAAATTTAGAAAAATGTGTAACCCAAAATTATAATAGAATTGCCTATTTCTGAAAAAGCAGATCTTCACAAAGGCAAGCCTGACCAAACCTTGCTGCGTCTGCTTAGAGTGCTACGTACACGCCGATTTTCTCATGTCACGAAAGCATCACTTTATAGATAGGAACTCTGATTACGTTTTAAAAGTTCATTTGCTGCTTTCTGGTTTGTCTTGTGTTGCCATTGCAGAGGCTCTGCAGTTTGATGTGCTGGAGGACAGGACATGGGAGAGAAGCCCTGTTTGCACCTGTTTAAAATCTCCGGTGCTTTGTGTGGTTCCTGGGCAACAGGCAGGAATCCTGAAAAGCTGGGCTGCACTTGCTCAGTTGTTGTTGGCAGCTGTGACTTTGAGAGAGCCCATAGCAGCTCGTTAGCAGGTTGCTCGTGCTATGTGACATGCACTGAGCATGACAAACTCAGAGCTGAGCTTTCTGCCTTTACTGCCTACGATTGAGGCTGGATTGCCTGAGGTTGCCGACTGGGCCAAGGAAAGCCTTACGGAGACGTAAGGTGAGTTCCTCATTGGTAAAGGGGAAGGGAGGTGACGCAAGTAGATGTGAATTGGTGTTTTCTGATTAGAAGAGGGGAACAGTGGCATAGATGCTCTGCACCAATGGGTGCTGTTTTCCCCTAGCAGTTACATTCTCTGAGGGGACATTTGCAATGGTGCAACATACAAATACAGGTGCTAACATGGGTTTGAGTGTGAGTGTGTGTCTCTGTGTGCACACACACATGCAAACACGGTATGTGTATTGCGGTGGGGAAATGCAACATGACTTCATGGGATAATTGTAAGTTTTATTAAGAGCTTTGCTTTCTGGCTCTTGTTCACATTGAGGGATCCGAATCAAGTAAATCTTTGCAACCTTGTTCTTGGCCTATTTAGGCAGCATCCATGCAGCAGATGCAGTCACACCGCAAGTGTGACCGGCAAATTCAGACCATTCCACCTTCATATCTACTCGGTTTGTGCCTCTTGGCTCAGATTAAGCATCTCTTTGCTGTTGTAAGAGGGAGTTAGTATGTTATGAATCTATCTAAACAAACGGCAAAGCTCCAGCATTGTTATGATTAAGTTGAAATCTTCATCATGAGGCAGGAACAGATCTTCCATTTTCTTGAGATCTGTTTACACTCTACTATATACTGGTTTAGCCCAGAAAGAGTGATCTGTAGTCTAGCCTCTTCCTTATCTTTGTATCAGAGATCTCTTTTCTGCAGCTCCAGAAAATCTTCTTTAGACGAAGAGTGCAAATATTGACAGTAGAAATCATTAACCCTATATGAAGAAA
This sequence comes from Baryphthengus martii, assembly GCA_013396935.1. Taxonomy (NCBI): domain Eukaryota; kingdom Metazoa; phylum Chordata; class Aves; order Coraciiformes; family Momotidae; genus Baryphthengus; species Baryphthengus martii. The sequence goes on from VWZK01004771.1 coordinate 84,494, forward strand.
ATGCAGAAGGAAATCTGCCTACTAAGTAAATTAGATGCACTTGTGAAAGAAAAGTCAATCAAGGGTTGTTTAACACAAAGATAGGAATATAACCACTTGCTCAGAAAATGTGTTGCCAGTGGTTTGCCAGCAACTGATAAGATTTAATGGAGGACAACAAAAACTGTTCCTTTGCCCTGCCATAACTGCCAGGGCTAGTGTCAGGGACATGCAGTTGAGCCAGTCTGTATGGTCTGTAATGGGATGTGAGCTGGATGTAGTAGATTTTCAATTGAGCTATACTCCAGATACATGCTCTGGTGCTTTATTGTTGTTGACTTCTTAGCTGAATAAAAGAAAGCACTAGTTGTCGGGTACTGAGGGTAAATGTGATAAAATTAATAGAAACTGGAGTGTGACTTTATTGAGTATAGTCAGTATGAGGCCTTTGATTTATTTTGTGGTCTAGACTACAACTTTTTGTTTCCTCATCTAGAAAATGGGGATAATTTGGGGTTGTATCTATCTCATATTGCGATATATTGTAAACTGTTTTCACGATGGTCCTGCATTTACTTGTTGTTACTTCCTTTTCTTTCTTAAACATGGATTATACTTTGTCTCACCATGGAGGGCCTTCTGAATTCATCATCTGACATTAGTTTGGCTATCAAATAATAGAAAGGAATGAAGTGAAATATATATGTATGTCTGTGTACATTTTTTCTGTCTTTTGGCATGCAGGCTGGAAACTGGACCATGAAGCTTCCAAGTTGACATCACTGTGGTCAGGCCTCTCAGTTTTTATTTGAGAAATATATATATATATATAAATATATATATATATAGGGTATTATTCTTCAGGAAAGTGCTTGTGATCCCTTTGGTTGAATGTGTTTAGCACTGTTCTTGACACTGTGTCCTTGCTGCAGTGAGAGAATTGCAGGTTTCTTCCTCTGCAGGTACAGGGCACACATAAATTTGGCAAATTCTTCTTCATTGCGCTCCACTGTTTTTAATATTCACAAAAATGAGATCTATAGGACTTACACTGTTAGTTTAGAACATGTTGTTAGCTGGTAATAACAACTGTGCTGCACAGCACACACAAGCCACAGGCTTGATGTTTACAAAACACACAATAATAGGTGTTGCATTTACTGATTCATTTCATGTAGACTGTATAGCACCAAAACCACCCACTCACAAATAAAGTGCAATAGAAAAATGGCATTCCAATGTTAAGAGTGTGATTTAAACACTCACAACCAAGGACACTAAAACCGAGAGACTCATTCTGTTTATAAATCAAACTGTTGTCTGAGGTATTCCAGCTCGTGGAGTGGAAAGGACAGATCCCACTATAAGGATTATGTGAGTTGCTACGTGTAGGTACAGTAAGGTGAATACAGTAGTATCAAATTTTAGTAGAGATATGTTTGACTAGAGTCTGTCTTTAATTTGTAACTCGGGACCATCATGGTTTAATTCACTCTCTAAATTACTCTCGTGTTTTTAACATCCTCAAGTGCTGACAGTCTGCAAAATAAAACATCCCCTATCTGAGAATGGCATACTTGCTTTGTTACTATACAACATACCTGCATTCATATGCCATGCCAGCTCTTTCGCCATCTACCCATGCATACCATTGCACAAGGAGGATGTGCTTCTGTAGGAGCCTTGAATAGGCAAGAACAGTGTGGATTATTCAGAAATACCAGCCAGTCTCATTTCTCGTAGGCTCCCTGGTCAGAATTCAGGGTGACCAGATATACCTTAAACAAGTTAGTACGACAATGAACAACTCTCAAGTGGCTGCATTATCAGCTGAAGATCCTGAAGAGTTTTAGTGACTTTAACTTGGGTCACATCTGAACAGCATTTTAGAGGGAAGAGAGGAGAGAAAAAAGAATTCTGACTTCTAGGGACGTGAGCATGGGCAGAGGGTTTCCTTTCACCCTGGAGTCTCCTGTATTTATTTTTTTTTTTTGCTCTTGCTTTCCACATTGTAGCTTGCAAATGTTTAGACAGTGGCACGTAAAGACACTTCAGAGGCTAGTGTTCCTTCTACTCCATAGTTCCATTTCAGCAGGTAGTGAGTGACACCTGTTGTCGTATTTATGGTCCTTAGGATTACTCAGAGCCTAGTATAAGTCCCCCCTAGCACTTGGATACAATGCTAGTCATCTTTGACTTATCTTCTGGAGTAGTTTGTTATGATGCACATCAGATGAAAGAAGAGGAAAAGGAGAGAGGCCTAAGAAAGAGGTATGTAAAATTATTTAATAAAGTTATATTGACAGATGATATAAAACTAAAAAAATCATCTAGGAAGCTGAACATCTGAACTGCACAGTCCTCCCTTCCCAAGTTTCAACATTGAACTTCCTTGCTAATATTCCAGAACCTGTGCATCACTAGATAGCATTATGATTCCACTCTTCATTGTGTATGAATTAGAGGTTGTCAATCCTGCCTAGTCACTGGTGGGTCATGTCTTCAAACAGTCCGTCAGACGTGCTTAACTTTACTAACAGCTTTAAAAGAGAGCATAGTCCAAAGAGACATGGGCACTGAAATTTCTCTGTTACAGGGAAAGTATGATGGTAATGCCTGAGCTAGATTTACTAGTGTTTACTGTGTTATTGTTCTTGTGCACATTTTTATTCTGTTACCGATCTGCATAGAAACTTCATATTGAAAAGTTCTGCCCTTAGAAAACAGATTTGTGTGGGATAACTTTCTTTAGTAATGGGAGATTTCCTTGTCCTATGTGCTTGTGGCATCAGCTTGCCTTTTTTTTTTTTGAAATCCAAAATTATTTTGATGTCAGCTCAACTAAATTGACAATTATCCCAGAGAGGTTGAGGCTAATTGTCCTAATTAATACAAGTGGGCCCAGGTGGGGATAGTTAGAGCTTGAGACCAGTCAGGTGGTATGGGCAGAAAGCCCTCCGACATTTGAGAACCTGTACCAAAATGGAGAAGCTGGTGGTACCTAAGATTGCAGTGCACTTCTGGTAAGCTTTATTTCTTTGTTTTCTGCTTGGACTGTTGTGTAATGTAAGTTGCTTGAGGTATGGATTTTTTGTGTGTCAGAGGTGGTGCTTGTATGGGGGTGGGGGGTTATATTAGAGAAAAAACATTGTCTGGTTACTCCAGCCATATAGCTTTTGTTGATCCTGAAATAGTCAGTATTATATTTTCTTACTGTGTTGGGATGTACTACGTTCATCTAGCAGCTGGAGATGTATGGATTAGTCCCCAAGTGAAGAAGTACTTACAAGGGAGAGTGGAGGATTGTGTCGTGTTTTTGCTAAGCTGTAGCTCAGAAATGAAAGCTATGATAATGCTATCAAGGTATATGAAAGGAAATCTTTTTTTAAACAGGAATTTTTCACAGAGATGGTTAAAGAAAGCTTGGAAATCTTTGAAGGTGGAGTTTTTGTGTAGGGAATGGCAGAATATTACACTCTTCTAACAAGCAGCTATCACTTCTTCACTATTTGCGCTGTTCCTTGATCATCGTTCTCTATTTCTCAGCTACCTTTATGTCGGTTGCTGTCACTGAAGACTTCCACTTACTCCCTTGTATCTGACAAAGATTCTAAACAGGGCAGATTCTGGTTGTTGACTTTGAAAGTAGATTTTAGCCCAATTTACATAGATAAGATTTGGCATTCTATCCTATCCCAAGTGTCTGCTCAGTGAAAAACATGCCATTTTCTGTGCCTCCTATCATTTTATTTGCCAGCAACCTGGCAAGCAAAACTCTTTTCAAGTCCTGACCTGGCTGATGGCTATTTGATGGCATAGAAAAAGAGGAAATAAATAGCATTTACAGTAGTCAAAAAAAAAACAATTGGGTAAGGATTTTGACCTCCAGGATGTTAGTCTATATTGTCTTCATGAATCCCATTGAACTGTACTCCTAACCACTGTGCCTTTTCTATACCTGTAGGGTAAGGCTACGATCTTCCTTTTTGTCCATAGGAAAAATGACTTTGCTGTGCCTGGCAATAACACTATTAAAAGATACAGGAATGGGTCAGCCAGTGCCTGCTATGGTCCTATAGCAACAAGACAATCTATCTTTTCCTTCATAGCAATCTGGCTGCAGTATTGTTGTGTGTAACCCGTCTTGATGCTAAAAGCAGTCTGAATTGTATACGTCTTGCACATCAGTTTCACTGTCTCAAAATACTAAGAGGTTTTTGTTGTTTTTTTTTCTTTTTCCCCTTCCTTTGAAGTTTTAAAGCAGAACTTGCTGGTGACCCACTTTTGCTAACTAACCCCTGTACTCGCTTATACATTTTTTTTTTTCCCTCTTCCACCCACTGTCTGTCTAGCCTGGTTTAAAATTTTTATATATGTACTTTTAAAAAATTGATTAGTTGGAGAGCTGCCCGTTCTTCTGCGCTGTATAATAAGGATTTAAAAACTGCACACTGAATTCTGTATAGTGTAATTAAAACTGACCCAGATTTGGACCTGAGAACACCAGGACTTAGCCAAACTTGCCATGAGCTGAGTTCTGATGGCAGATGGGAGCTAATGAGGACACACTACACTCCAGAATTTCCCAGCTGCTTGGCCCCTTTTTGTACAAACAAGGTTTGGAGTGAAGTCCCAATCCCAAGAGCATGTTCAAGCAAATGTACTGCACCCAGTGTTTTGGGAAACAAGGCAGCGCTGTCAGGCTGCTTCAGGAAATTTTTGAGGTGTTATTTCCAAAAGGCTTTTTCATTTTCCTGTGTATCCCGGTGTTGTGCATATGCTGTCTCCCAGCTTCCATCTTATCCTAGGCTGACTGCAATCACATGCTTTAGGCCCCTGTCTGCATATCCTCCCTGCCCCGGTTGAGGGACTTCCACCTTAATTTAACGGAGTGTTAAAAATCTCAAAGCACTGGGTCTCCCTTCGACCTGTCGTTCCCTTCGGTGGGTTCAATGTCCTGGGACTGTTCAGGCAGATGTAATTGAATCAGTTTGAAGCAGCTGTAGCTGGCATGTGGTCTCTCAGATTGCTAGCACCTGCTTGGTTGGTTGTTTCTCTCTCGTTTTTTTTTGGTTTTTTTTTTTTTGTCTGTAACTCACTAGAGTGAAAATAGTGCCAAACCCAGCATTGGTCTTGGAGCTGATAAAGCATTCCAGATCCTATATCCCTTTCCCCTTCCTAGCCACCTCATTACTGGTGCATGCAATAAAGTTGTTGGTAGCGAGCAGAAACAGCTTTATGTTTCTCCTCCAACTGCCTCCCCCCTTCAAGCCAGTGCACTGCCAATACCGACTCTCTTCTTCATAAGCAGTAAGACTTAATTGTGCTCAGGTGTGCAGAGCGTCTGTGCCTTCCTTGGAAAATTGGGCAGCCCATGCTCTGCTGTATCTGATGCATGCACCAAATTTATCTGCTGCTCTAACACTCTTAACTGCCAGCGTGGCAAAGTTGCTGTTCATGTCTAACAAATGACCAAGCAGTCCTGGGATGTTCCATTCAATACTTCGGCTCTGTTCCTATGGTGTAAAGTACAAAAATTTTGGTTACTGTGTTCCTACTACAGTCTTAAGTTGTAATAGGTTAAGATTTCAGAAGGGACTGAGAGTCACTTGGTTGCCTCCCCTTATTGTGTGATTGATCGTAATCAAAGTTCAAATTAACCACAGCAGTGCACTTGGCGAAGTACAGTAACTACACACAGTGGTATGGTTTTCAATCCAATATTACAAGGTAGCATATTGAAACATTAATTTTTTTAATATATCCCTCCGCTGACTTCCCCTTACTTTGTGCATAAATTTTATGTGCCTTCTTTTTTTTCCTCTCCCTGTCCCAGAGAAAAAGGCTGCATCTGGATTCTTAATTCCAGCCATTTTCATCTTCTGTGTTTGCCCCACACCTCACTTCTTGCTCTTTTCCTTTGTTACTTTAGTTTCTGTTTCATGAGCCATGTTTTTTGACTTTGTCTCGAAAAACGTCATTCCACTGTGGGATCCTGATACTGAGGAAGAGTGTATTTCCTGACAGCAGAGTAGTTACAGTATTTTATTTTTTTTTTTTCCTTTGGCTTTAAATATGTATGTGTGTGGGATTTTTTGGGGTTGTTTTTTTTCTTTCCTCTCATTTGTTGGGTGTTACCACATATTCCTAGGGCTTAAAGGGCCTTGTCCTCAGCTGACGTACTGTGACTTGCCCCCTGCAAAAGCTTTAAAAACTGCTGTTGTAGACAATTAAAAGTCAGTTCCACAAAATGTTCCAGATGATTATGAAGCTGTTTCTTTCTCTCCTTTTAACCTATATCTCTTATTTATATCACATATGAAAAGATGACGTGATTTGCCTGCAGATATTTGTGTTGTAGGCAAAGTATCTCCTTCCATTGAATATTCCATCACTTCTCCAGCCACATGCCAGACTGCAGATCTTTGTATTTTGTTGAGCTCAGGCATTTGGAGGATGTTGTTGAAGGCAACTTTTCTAGGATCCAAAATACACTTTAGATACAGTACAAGTGAAATGTCAGTTGAAATGTATAAAATGAATTGCTTCTGCTTTTTCAAGGAGTCTAGTGTAGAGAAGATGCCCCCCTTTATTTATTTGTTTTTACAGTACACAAGATGTCTACTTTTTTACCTTTAAGTTGCATTAAGTGTGTTTAGGTACAAGTAATATAAGATAATTTATCAGGTTATCTGTGGAAGTGATATAGCTAAACATTTTTGTGGTTACCTGTTGGAAACACAAAGGAAAAAAAAACCCTGGAATTCCAATCAAGACAGAATTGTTTTTACTAATCCAGTAAGGTGATGTCACCACTTGATTTTTCTCTTGTCCTGTTGTGATTTGTAGTGTTTTGTTTGTTTGTGGAGTTGTTTTGTTTTTCTTTTCACCTATACTCCTATTTTCCTACTCCTTTCTGGTTAGTCTCTTAAAACGTTTGCCAATAAAAACATCCATTTGTAATGACAGGTTTTGTAGCTCTTTGTAGCCTGGAAGTGCTGCAGCTACAGCTTTCATCTGCTGAATAAAATGCCAGCCACCAATTCTAAGAGGGGAAGTTACTAAGGCTTAAATTAAGAAATTGCTAAGAACAGTGGCTTTCAGTATTTAGGGATATTGTTATAAAGCGTTTTCTGTATAAGAAGCAACACTTGTTGTGAATTAAATAATGGAAAATAAATAGGGAATATTTCTCTTTTTCAGATGTTTTGGATACCCAGCATTCTTGTTGAGATCAGTAGGAATATTGAAGGGGAACAATTCTTGAGACCACAATGAATATAGCACCCATGGATATATAAACAAAGAGCAATAGTAAATCAGAAAGTGTTGTTAGTATGCAAAAATACTTGTTATTGCAGGGAGTAGGGAACATGCAAAGAGTAAGTACGCGAGTGTCTATCTTAGGATTTCTGGGTGCCATTTGTAGTCAGCCAGAACAAGAAAGCATCTGCCACTCTTATGGTTGTCTTGAAAATAAATATAGTTTTAGGTCAGCAGTAACTGTTAGCTGACATCTTTTATTCCTAGAATACTTTTTTTCTTATACTAAAGTTTACTTCGGAAATGCAGGCGCTAAATAATTTTTAATTCTACACTAAGTACAAGAGGTAGTAGAGAACCAACAGGATTTATGTTCTTAAGAAGTCTATATGGCATAAGTCAAGGGGAGAAAAAAAAAAAAGTTGTTTTCAGTCTGCTAACATCCTGATTATATGACTTCTGAATTAAGTAGTTTATAGCGCTGAACCATCCTTTTTATATTTAATTTTAAGGTATCATTTTAGAGACTGTGTATCTTTTGCTTGGGTACAGTTAACTGATCAATTCTGTGTGAAGTGCACTGGCTTTTTGTGCACATGAAGTAGAGCACTTTCCAAACTAAGATATATTAGTGACTAGCACAGGAGGGTGACAGAAAGGACAACAAAGGAAGTTAATAAATTGATAATGAAGTGGGATTATGGAGGATTGAGCGTGGATATTAGAACCATTTCAGACATACTTTTTAATCACAACCACTCTGCTCTGATTCTGTCTGGTGGCTTTCTTGTGGCACCACCCTGAAATGCATTGTCGGGTATTTGGAAAAAGCCCGTTTGACTTGTGGCTTATTGGCAAGCATGTCTGCATCCTTGACAGAGGCCAGGAGGTTAAAGAAACTATAGAGATGAGATTTTTTTTTTTACCATGCATTTGGTCTCACTAGGAGAGACGTTAAATAAGCTCACAAAAATACTTGGAAAACCTGCAGTACTGTGATCTATGAATGAAACTTACTTTCTGGGCTTTTTTCATCCCATCACTGAGTTCATAAACATACAAAATCAAGAAATCAGTGACCAATTTAACACTAAAGTGAATATAAAAGATAGTGTGTTGTGCTTATAACTAGCTGGAACTGCGTAAAGGAATCAAACGGATACAGAATGCAGAGGAGGAGATCCTAAGAAAAAGGGAAGCATTAATCTAGGAGTGTTTTCAAGAAGAAATCTCAGTCTAGTTCTTTCTAGTATGTCAGCCAGGCAATTTCTTGAAAAAAAAAAAGTGAGTTATCTCGTGTGGTGCACATAACTCCTGGCCACTTCCCGAAGCTTAAGTTTTTGCTTCTCCCATAATTCCGTGCTCAACAACTGGACAGAAGGCTACGCTGAATTAATTGTTATTGGTCTGGTGTTCTCCATCCATTTGCAGTGCACATAATCAGGAATTCAGCTATGTCCCAAGAAACCTGTTTAACCTAATGAGAGCGAATGGCAATGGGTGTTCCTTACTCGGGACAGCAGTGCCAGCGTATCTGCTTAATTGAGACATATTTGGCTGGTTCCGGTGCTTCAAGTGGTTTTTAAACAGGTGTTTAATGGGTGTGGAATTCTGAACTCTTGCCCTTTTGATACTGAAGTTGCCAAATAAAGATTAACAGAAATAAAAAGATCTAATGCAGAATAAATATTTTTTATCTTTGTATATTTATTCAGCATAAATTTTACTTTAACTTTTAAGTCATGGGTGGGTGGAAAGGTGTTTCCTCTTGTAATTGAGAAAGTCCATTAAATAGAACAACAGGATGTCTAACAGGGTTTCCTAATTAAAATTGCCCTGTAATTTGAACAAAACATTCATTTGTATGTAGCTAAGGTTGACCTAAAACCCATCTAAATCAGGAAAAAAATGATTATACAGTTGGGTTTTTTTCAGATGAAAATGAAACTTAGCATTCTGCCAGCAAACAGCGTGAGTCTGTTATTATACAGTATTCGAGAGTAAGGATTTTCTCTTTAGTGTTAAAAAAATAATGTTTTGAGAAAATTTAAAATAGGTTTCTCTCCTCTCTCCACCCTTTGATAGTATTTATTTGTGGTTGCATATCTGTGGTATTCTGAAAACAGAAAAATTTGTTGTGTGCATTCTGTGAGCCCATCTGAAGCCTTTGGTCATGCCTAGTGTACTGGTGAACTAACAAGCAACTGAGGTGGCAGCTGCTTAGCAGGACTGATTGGCCCTGGCTTGACTCTGCTCTCTGTAAGTACGTGGTTTCTGACTGGCTTGGAGTGCAAGCTGGGTAATGTTGTTATCTTGGGCAGTGTGGACCTGTGTACATAATCTAGGCTGTATACACAACTGGATAGATATTACTTTTGTGTGTAAAAATGGCCTAGTTGTACTCTGTCACGGTCTAAAATGCTGCTGAGGAAAATTGTATTAAATACAATTTATCAAATCAAAGTGAATGTTTGAAAGAACTTACTAGCTTCAGAAATACTGTTTGTATTTAAAAGGGAATTCTCAGCATCTTTAGCTTGACAGAACTGCAACTTGCAGATTTTGCTTCTCAGGCACAAGAGTGTGGAATTGTATTTCTTTCTGCCCGCTTTCTGGGCAGGTTGGCAAGGAGGAGGGTTTTTCAACAGTACTCAAAGCTGGTCTGAATCTGCTGCTGGTGGATTCAACTTGAACTACTTCAGTGTTTTGAGACAAAAGAGCTTCACACCCTTATTTCTTTGGATAATCCTACCTGTATTGTCTAATACAAAATGTAATGAAACAGCTATGTACAAAAAATGTAACTTTATAAAGTCCAAAACTTCATTAGGTGCAAGAGGAGCTACTTTTCACTGAATTATTCTTCTGTTTACATCAACTTACATGCTTTGATATCTTGGATTTCGTATCTTGGGTTCTCCTCGTTTTAAAGACCATCAAACTGACATAGGCACTTCTTGTAACCTGGAAATAATAAAATTAATGAACAGTTGTGATGATGAGCCAATTATACTGTCATAATTAGATATTAATGACAGATGTTTGCCAGAGAATTTTTACATGTGTGTATATATGTTGGTGTGTAGGTACATATGTATACATGTTTTCTAATGGATACTTGCTTTATGGAGAAAAGTATTCAGTGACACGACAGCAAGAGACATGCATGAGTGGGTTCTACTTGTAACATCTGTATTTTAAAGGCAGTTGAAGGAAAACAGGAGGCTCCTTTTGGGAAAACCAGCCAGGCCTATTGTATAGGGGTCACATAACTTGACCATGTATAGATTTGTGCAACAGCCTGTGCAGCTGCCCGTGGTTGATAGAATGACTGTAGCCATCTTTAGAGTGTATAAAAGACTGAAATGAAAACAAGCAGTTGTGCGGGTGTCGTTGCTTCAGCATCGTGTGTGCTGGTTTGTAATGCTATGTATGAAAGCATTATTTTATTGTTGTTGAAGAGAAAAAAAGCCACCAGTTCTTATGTCTGATCTGATATTCTGCCCTTGAGGCCTGGTTATTACTTGAGTATAAAAATTCTGACTGCTATACCGAAAAAGTGGGTGTTGGTTGTTGAGCTGATGAAGATGGATGAAGATCAGGTGTCCACATTCTTAGTTCTCTCAGTTACTGTAATTTCCAAAGATGATGAATCATCTGTAGGTGCAAACTGGCTACTGAAGCTGTTCCTTAGTGATTCCTTCTCCTGAAGAAGTTGTTAGATAATGGTGTTGGATTATTCCTTCCTGCCAAAGGATCTCTCTTGTATGGTTTAAAATGTTCCAATTTTTGTTAACCGTAGAGCAGGCAAGCTAAAGAAAGAGATTTGGATTGGAACGTCTTCCGTATTCATCTGGAATCCTGTTATGAGTCCCACAGCCTCTCGCACAACTGTTTTGGCAAAGCGATTTCAGTAGAAAGCTTAGTTTCTTGTCAGGACAGAATTGATGCTTGTGCTCTGAGAAAATATCAAAAGAGATGCTTAATACTGTAATTGTAGAGATGTAAAGGAAAATTCCTGCACTTTATTTCCAGATGTATTTTCTGAAGTCCTTGAAAGATTATTTTAAGGAGCTTCTGGATGTCCTGGTAACAGTGGTTCTTAATCATGTGCTTTATCATTTGCCTTTGGCGAGAAAGCTTAATTCTTTCTTTTTGACTGTGGGACCTTGCCTTGCTGCCTCAGGGAAGTGTTACTGTAATGCATGTCACTTGAGGCTAATTCAACCTGCCACTTGGAAATTGCCCCTGGTGCAGATTGTAGCAGTGCACCATTATCTCAAGCTCTTTTTCATCAGAAGCAGGCTGCATCTGTTCTGTATGATCTGTATAGCCCGACAGTTTATTTTAGTTAGGGGCTTTTTTTACCTATAAAGCCGTGATTGGTTTGGCTTCCAGCTATGTGATAAGAGTCTTTCTTCCATGTCATACCAAGGCAACCCTAGACATCTCAAGATGTAGGGCTGTAGAATTTAAACTGATCGATGTTGACACCACTCTGTTGCTGTTCCTCCAGTTGCACAGTTCTACTGCCTCCTTAGCGCTAAACCTCAGATTTCATGCCTGGATGTTGAGCTGCGAATTGGAGTTGATGTGGCTGAAAACACATGGAAAAGAAATTTTCATTCAGCTGAAAGCCCCCTGAACCAGACATTTATCCAGTCCTGGCTCAAGGATGGACTTGGGCACATGTGACAATGAGAGGGAAGGGTGCGATTGTGGCAGCTCCGATTAAAATCAGCTTCCATTGTAGTGCAGCCACACTCTTAAGGTTCTGACAGTAATAACACAGTGGTTTCGGCAAGATATAACTTTGAGCATAGGGTTTGATAGTTAAAGGACCTGTGGCTTTGCTATTTACTCTTTCCGCTGTTTTATAAAACCTGTGGTTTTGGCATAGATCAGAAAAATCTGAAGATGACATACCTCAACCTTTCCATCTTTGAAAAGGGAAAATTATATGAAGGCTCAATTAATTTATCTTAGGAGGTTTGGCTGCTATATGTCATTAGAAGCAGATAAGATGGCAAAAAGAAAAAAAAACAAACTTTTGTAAGCAGTAGGGAGTTCTTCCCTGGAAATAAGAACTAAAACTTCATTAACATTTCAGTCAGCTTTAAGTTAAGATTTGTGTCTGAAAATAATCTATAATGTATTTTGAGTGCCAGTGAGGCACATCAGGGCAGTAGCAGCACAAGTTTCTATGTACAGCTTGTGATGTAGATCCTGTATGTTCAGTCACAGTGTTACTGTGCCACACATGCTGGTGTGAGAATGCCCATCAAATTAACATGTGGCATTCTGTTGATAATACAGAGCAAGCCTACCGCATACTGTGTGGTTGGCTGGGGCAAGCTGAAGGGGGCAGATGACTCTGGGAGCTGAAATACTACATCTGCTTTCTACCCAAGCTAATTTGGCATAACACTTTTTACCATGAGTAGTCCCATTCCATTAGGTTGCAATAGGTCTACTTGCACCAGAAAAGGTTTCACTCGTTATGTTTTTGTAGGACAGGCCCTTACAGCATGCTGTCAGAGCGACTGGGTCTTCTTTCTCTGTCCCTGCACTACTGGATGTTGGTACTTTGCTTTTTCTTCCCCACTGAGCACAAGTCATTGAGTGTGACACTGGGAAGGGTAGAGTTTGGAAGTGAAGCTAGCAGCTCTGCTAATGCAAGTGCTAACAAACGGCAGATATTCTGTTTTGTTGAGTTTTGCACATTTGAGGGGACATGGGGTGTACGGCATGCAGCCTGAAATCATGGTTTTTTTTTCCTGCAGGAGTTTTATGTCAAGTCCACATGGATTAGATTTGTAGCTGTCCTCTTCAATTGGTGCTCTCACTGCAAAGCCTTTGGAGAAAAACCCTTTGCTGATATATCCTGCTTTTGGTAGTGCCTGTATTGGGGTTCCTGCCAACTGTTTTTAAAGGCTTTCGCTTCGTGCAAGATCTTAAATATCCTTTTCTCCTCTTCTTTAAGGGAACTAGAGGGCTTGACACATCCTTTACATCCTCCATTTACTCTGACCACAGTCCCTCCCTGCTCTCACAAGCGGAGCTCAGCCCTGCTTCCCTTCCTGTTGATTCCCAGTCAGCTACATGGTAAGTTTTCATTATCTCTAGACTTGTTGCCACAAGGTAAAATTCTGGCAGACTCTCTCTAAAATCCATTAGCACTGGGCATTGAGGGCAGCGTACTTCATGCCCATCAAAGATCATTCAGTTGTATTCCAGGCTAACGGCAAGGAAAGGAAGATAGTCTTGAATTAGCATTGGCGTATAGATTGTTATAGGAATAAAATATGAAGAAAAATATGTGCCAGAATTAAATCCATCAGTTCTAATAAAGGAAACAGAAGAAAGCAAAGAAATATTGGACCCTTAAATCCCATTAAGCAGGCCAGAGAGAGAATGTGTTAAAAAGGAGCTGCACTGTATCTTTTTTCATTGTTTGATGAAATAATCTTTTTCACCCTTTAAGTGGTGTGTTTAAAAATCCTGGTATTTCTGAAACAAAGAGAATACACAGCCACTGAGCTAGCTGGTTTTTATACCTTCCTTTTCTGAGTATTGTCCTTCAGTACAATACAGAGCCATTTCTTTGTTCTCACATGCTAGCAGTTAAATTGTATGTAAATGTATGCAAATTAGATGCTGTCTAATAAAGAGAGTCATTAGATGGAAGAAATATTTAGTTTGGGGGGGGGGAGAAAGAAAAGAAAGCAGGTGTATTTTGCAATAGAAAAATGTAAGATTACAAAAGCCCCTCAAACTTTGGGTAAGGGATTTTTTTTATAAAGCCATTAAAATATTTTCTAAAATACTTGCCCTGCTGTTGGTCCTTCTTTATGCATGTGGGTTTTTTTAATCTATACATATGTACACTTCTGTGATCTTTTCTTAAAACTCACACTGGCTGTGCTATATATACATACTTGAACAGACATGTAAATATTGTGTTCGTAGCTATATGATTTAAAGAAATAGTTATGAATTTATACACAAGTGCCCTGTGTTAGGGTGTGTTTTTTGCTTACTGAGTGTGTATACATGTGGAATCCATATGGTAAATTTTTTTTTCATGGATTGATTTATTCATCATACACTGACTGGATACCCTTTTTTCTCACTAAATCACCTTCCTCCATTTTATCAAATCCCTCCTCAATGATTTTAAAGTGCTTTTTCTTTTTTTTTTTTTTTCTTTCCTTCTTCCCATTTTATTTATTCACTTAATCTCAATACCAGATACATTTCCATTTTTTCCTCTTGCATTTTCTACCAAGCAATCCTTTTTGAGGTATGGACTTGATTTAAGCCTGAAGCAGCAGTGACCTTTCTAAACACGATGAAGTTACAGCTTTACTGTCAGATGTCAGAGCACTAAGGTGCTAGGAATGTGAAGCTTTGTGTCATCCAAAACTGGATATTCCATACCTGTGGATTGAGCATGTGGCACCCGTCTAGGCTCTGAAAGGTTTAAAGTTGATGAACCTTATGTTCTTGCTGCTTCTAAGGAGATAAAATTAAAGACTTTAATCTCTATACTTTAAAATTTGTAGTCTCAATCTTTCAGCGCTTCTGTTTTAGTATACATGGATGACACGGCTCAATTATTTTGAAGTTGTATTTTGTTTCTGATGACCAGTTTTCATGGTTCAGGCAGGTGAGCAGATAGCTGTACATCGACTGGTGTTTTTTTTCTGTTTGCAAATTTGCAAGTCTGGAAGTCTGAAGACATATATGTATATGTGTATATAAAATATATGTATATAAAAATAATGTTGTTTAAATATTTACATATAAAGCCAAGGGATTGGCTTCCTTCCCAGAATTACTGGAGCTACCTTCCCCAGGAACATTTGGACTTGAAAAATCTCTACAGCAACATTTTTCTTTTGAAACGAAACAACTTGTGAAATATGTGGCTAGCTCTGCACCTTTTGCTGTTTGAATGGATTCTTTAGCTTGGGGTGATGGAGAGGCCTCTGCATGGGCAATACACTAGTTCATTATGATAAGATTCTCTTTTATTGTTCTTTCCCCCCACAATTTCTCATTGACTTATTTTATGGGAGAGTGTTTATGAGAGAAGCTCTAGCACAGTGGGAATATTTTTGTCACTGTTCCAGGACAGGTCCATGGAATGTCCTGCATCTGAGCTTTGTGTGATCCAGAAGCAGCAGTTCCTGTCTGGACAGCTGTAGGGCAAGTGGACTAATCACTCAGAACAAACTGATTGCTTGGTTGCTCAGTGTCCCAACCATACTGGCTGAGCAATCTGCAGAGAAACAATAATGTTTGTCTGCTGACCAGTGGGAAATGTAGGGAGGATCAGTATAAGGAGATAGTGTAGGGTTGGCATTGAGTAGCATAGATCTAAGGTGAAGATCACTCTATGGGGAATGCCTCAAAAATCTGAGTTACAAAATAAGGGTGCTAGAGAGAGCTGAGGTTAATAAAGTGAGGATAAATGTAGGGTATAGTAGTAACTAGAAGAGATGAGACCACATTGGTTAACAGAAAATGTTAGTGGTTTACTCACTCACTTGGGGCACCGCTTTTCTAGGCTGGCTGACATTGAGTGTCCTAGAACTGAGTCGCAAGTGATGCAAACATTTAACAATGTTTTCACACAGTTTGCAGTCAAGCTAGGTGTAACTACACAGCTTCTTCACATTTTGGGAGATGATTGTTAATCCTGAGACCCTAACAGGGAGATTTACACTGGAGATGGGACAGGCTAACAGTCAAAGTAAGTGCTTTCTGTCTCTCATGTTACTGAACAGGATGCAAAAAATACATACAGATGAGGATGATGCTCGAATAGGGGAAGAGTGATGCAGGCTTAGGGGCAGGAATCTGATTAATTCTGTGTTCCTCTCCAAATTCCTGCAGTCTGGAAGAATTGCTGAGGGCAGGAGAAAATTCAGTGCCTATGTACTTTTGAGGATCTGTATCTTACTACCTTGTCTATCTTGACAATAACAATTAATACAACTTTCCTACCCTTGAAGCACATTGTGAGGATTTATGCATTAAAAGAAATGAGGCCTCTGTAACCTGTGATAATGAATCCAAAAGCAGTACTGTAGAGAGATGGGGGAGTCAAACCAGTGTTCCATCTGGTCAGGCATCATCCTGTTAAATGTCTTCAGCTGCAGGGGAGGGATGGAGGCAGGCACAAGAAATGCTAAGCTGTGCTAATGGTACAACCGATATTTTCACTAGTGATTTTGAAAGTAAGTGAGCAGTTTTTAACTCGTATTTCTCAGGAGCCTGTGCATCTTTAAAAAACAGTTTTAAGAAATAAAATATGCCACACTAAACTAATCCTAGAGCTAAGGAACAGGCATTGGGACTAGCAGCTTTTGCTATTACCTACTGCTTATTATTGTTATTATTATTATTTCTTTTTAATTATGCAAAGTGCTAATCAGTTTGATTATGCACAGTGCTAATCAGGTTAATTATGCAAAGTGCTAATCAGTTATTCTCTAAGCACACGAGGAGAGCAGAGGTGCTGGCAGTGAATGGTGGTTCTAGATGGGGGTAGTCACGGCAGTCGTTCCTTATTAAAAGAGGAGTAGGTGAGATGACAGGGTTTTGCTTCCATTAAAAAGTAAATTAAAAAAAAATTAAAAAAAAAAGAAACCATGAGGGTGATAGTTCTGGTGGGATAATGTCGTCTTTCACAGCAAGGCAGACTTTTTTACAAGTCAGCTCATGCTGTTGGATAATTTCTGTAGGAGTTCAAGTGCGCTGATTTGGGCAAATATAGTGTTGGAGGAGTCTTGTAATGGGTGGAGTACAAGTTGCCCCCACTTGGTAAGTTGGGATGTATAACTGGAAAATCACAAAGTAAGAGAGTTTGCTCAATGTAATGTAGTCTCCTTTCAAACATTGGTAAGTAGGATACTGATAATTTAACAGGAACGGCAGTTGATCCTACATTTGTATGGTTGAAGGTACAGCATGAAGATATAAAATGTGTTTCTTTGCCTTTACAAGCTGTAAGAACTTAGGGTGCCTTATCAGTGGAACATACGTTAGGCTGTTTCCTCTTCCTCTTTAGCTCTGAACTATAAACTAGAATTTTATGTTCCTGTGAAACAAGATCTGTTGCCAGTAAGCTATGTTCTTCTGACAATTACTGAAGATTCAGTGTGTCTCTCCTAACTGTGCTTGGTGTCTAATACCTAACCGATATTCCTTATTTGATTAATGTTTTGATGTTGATGTGGGATACGTAAGCGTTACTTTTGTTTGTTTCAGTTGGTAATGGAAATGACATTCCCAGAGTAGAGAGCGAATTGGTTGTAAAAGTTTTGGGTGAAGGATCTTGAGAGATTTTTTAAGTCATTAAAGTGAAAGACTGCTCCTATGTAAGGCCGTCAGTGCTAGAAGGTTACTGCGCCAACAATTTTCCTTGAAAAAGTAATCATTGAAGACGCTTACTTATGGGGAATTGTGGCAAATTTTCAAGTATATTTAAGGTAGCAAGTTAAGTAAGGCGTCAGTAATTTATGGCTCACAACTAGAGCCTGAGAATTAATAGTGTTGCCTCCTTGGCTTTGTGACCACTCGACAAGACACTAACCCTTAAAACAAGTACACTACCAGATATGTGGCCTCAAATGCTCATCTATTCTTGTAAATTTGTTAAACCTAGACATACCGATGGTTCACCATCAAGTCTAGCGACTTAGATCTGGAGAAGGGGAGTATGTGACACATAAGCTAGAAATAACACCAGACACCAGTGTCCTCAGACTTCAGATACTTCCTCTAAAGTTAATATACAGCTTCCCATAAACTGATGGTGAATCAGATCACTGCTACCTCTTATGTGCTACTCCAGAAGAATTCCATCTGTTTGCCTGACACCTGAATTTGACTTGAAGTAGTCCATTCCACAGCTGGATTACTTCCATAGATTCACTGATTTGCATTCATTTATTGTCAGTGGCTCCAGTGCCTGTTTGCTCTT
This sequence comes from Baryphthengus martii, assembly GCA_013396935.1. Lineage (NCBI taxonomy): Eukaryota > Metazoa > Chordata > Aves > Coraciiformes > Momotidae > Baryphthengus > Baryphthengus martii. Next base: position 102,729 of record VWZK01004771.1, read on the forward strand.
TCAGTGCACTCTTCCCTCATCAGCTTTTTGATGAGACACAGTAAGAGAGTGTGTATGATCTTTTAAAATGGAGGGAAAATTCCCAACTTCATGTGATCCTTTACTATCATACAACCTTGCAGGAAGCAGATGCTTAGTTAGATTGCTGTACTGACACAAAAGTGACAGCTGCACAAGTTCTGGAGTATTTCTTTATCTTTTGCAGGCTGGGCATGATCTATCAGTTTGGTTTGAAAGTTACTGTGATTCTTTAGGTGTGTTCTTTGCTATCATCCACTTTTTTTCAAATGGGAGTTTAATCCTGTGGAAGGAAACCTCCAAAGTATTCTTGTTCCTAGGAGCATTTCCCCATAGTACTTAAAGGCTGCTGTAGAGTCAGAGGACCCTTGAAAGACCAGTAGCATAAACCACACACCTTAGTATTTGCATTTTAGAGATGTAAATCTACCTGAGGCATAATCATAACCTCTGTTGAATTTCGTCATCTCGGATGGCTGGCCTTCTAATGAACCGAGGACCTGCAAAGTCAGAAAACTCACATTCTGCTCCTGTTTCTGCTGTTTTCTTTGTAACCCTGCTAAATTGCATTACCTTACTACTCTTTAGTTTTTCTTCGTGGTAAAGTATGGATAATGATATGGACCTGACACAGCGGGGGCAGTTTGTAAGGCAAATGTATTGTTTGCAAAGTGCTTTGATATCTCTGGATTAAAGGGGTTACAGAACGACAGTGTACTATGAGGAGTTATCTATGGTATTAAGAAGCATCAGCAAATCTTGTGATACTGTATAAATTAGTACCGGATAGCACCAAAATAGTTTCACTTTTTAGGAATACTTAAAATAATGGTATGGTGAAAAATTGGTTGCCCTGACACTAGGCTAGTGGGTTAACAACAAATGAAGAAACTCCAGTAAAGGAATCTGTGCCTTCTGCGCTTTAAGAAGCGAGTCTCAAGTGAACAGCGAGTTCATTTGCTTGTATGGTAGAAAGTCATTGCTTCAAAACTCCTTTTGCATCTTCTTGAGGACCTGGTCTTCAGAGGTGCAGGCTAACTTCTACTCAGCTCTGTGGATGCCAAGTCTGCTCGTTGGCATTCACAGAACTGGGAGCTGGTGGGGAATTAATAACAAAAAGGTCTTAAATGTTCAGCCTGACCTTTTAAAGTTACTGACCTGCATTCAGGTTACAAATACACAGCAATTTTCTCTTGAGCTGCAAAGACTCTAAATGTTAAATCAGTAACTTGATCAGACTAGCAGCCTGGCTCCTCTCTCTTCACTTGTGCCCAGCTGCCATGGCTGGAGTAAAGGAAAAAGAAGACTATCTAAACATACCCATATCTTACTGTGACACAAGTACTTGGAAGAAGCCCCACTGACATAAACTAACACAAAGTGACACTTTGTTTAAAAAGTTGTTTTGAATGTCTTCTCCCATTGATCTTCTGCAAGGGAGATAAATAAACACTGTGTGTGGTGCAGCCTGGCTGAGTATTTTTGCTCCTACGGGTGTTTATACATTCTCTGGTGGTTGTTTGTATTGCTGTTTGTTGACTGTAAATTCCAGACCTGTATATTTGTAATGTATACATTTACAGGAGCGGCACAGTTTTGGAAGTATGGTCAGGGTAGTGCTTTTTATGAACACAACCAGATGAATAGTGGGTGGGGTGATTTTTTTTTTTTTTTTTTCCTTCTTCCAGAGTAGTGAATTACTCTTTGTACTCCCAGTGAAAGAGAGGGCTGTGGTGGCAGGAGCTTTAGTTAAGCAGGATCTTCTGCGCTCAAATTAATGCAGGTAGGTGTGCAAGGAAAGCCATGTAGGATTTGTCTGATTGGAATGAAGTTAGTTTATCTTTTCATCTAATTCAGAAACAGGTCTGTTGGGCTCTCAGTTTGTTCAGTGATGATGAGGATGCTGCATGTTTTGTTTTTTCTCTCGGGAGGAAGTGACTGAAGCTGCTGCAGATGACAAAATGCCTGGTGGCAGAGACCCCTGCCTGTCCCACTGTTCCTTTTTCACAGTTCGGTCTCTTGTCTTTGAACAAAATCTTCCCTTTTTCACTTACTGTTGTTGTCAGCATCTCAGTCCCCAGAACAGTGGGAGCATGTAGAAGATTTTGAGAGTGGATGGAGGCACTCTGTCCACCAAACCGAATAGGCATAGCTTCCTGAACACAATGTTATATATACGTAAAGTGCAGCTTAAGCAGTCACCATTTCACCTATTAAATGGAATTTTCCTTGAACCTACACTTCTGTCATGTTTGTGCAAGTTAAAATTGCATGTTTCTGATGTTTCGAATTGTTTAATGCCTGTCTAGTGTTCTCCTTTTTGCTTTTTCATACACATTATCTACATTTATCAGATGCAGATTTCACTGTCTTTCAGGTACTGTTACAACAACCTCTCTCATTTGCTTGTAAGTTTTACTGAGTTTTAACCATTTGTAGATAGTTTTATTAGCTTTAAAAATAGTTTTTTGGGGAAAGCGTCTGCTATGGGTGCTGTTTACAAATTTGATGCTAGAGGAAAGTAGTTGGTTTTGCCCATGCTAAAATATTCTCTTAACGTCTTCTAAGTGTTCATGTGCCTTCACAGTTTGGAATGATGCTTTGAAAAAATCAATTTAATTACCTTTGTGGCAGGAAGGGTTTTTTTGCCTTTTCTTTTTGATGTTTGTGCATCTCACCACCCTGGTAATACCTCTTCCATGAAAAAAAGGAAGACCTACTACCCTTATCAACTTCTTAATTAACTCAAGAGGCAGAGGTCCGTCTGGTGGGGCTGAAGGTTGTCATACTATTGATTACCACAAAGCATGAATATGTTGTTCTGTAGCAGATTCTCTCTTTCACTTGGCTGTTTGAAAATCCACGGAATTAAATATGCTAAAAAAGGTGAAAGGATATTTCACTTATCCAAAGTAAAATCTGTGGATACTAGAATTAAAGTTGACAGGGCAGCCTTAATTTAACTTCCCTGTGCTTTTGCATTTTTTAATTATGTGATCACATGCTGTTTTCTCTGGGAACCAGTCTTCTCATAGTACACCTAATGGACCTGGTCTGAGATTGAATAAAGATTCTTTAGTAAGAGGCTATTTTCTGTAAGATCTGTTCCTTCACTTACTGCAAACAGTGGCAAATGTTTAATATATGAGGGAGGAGATAGTGGAAAAAGAAAGGGTGCTCTTATTCTCAAGATTACGGTGAGAGTATGCATGTGCTTAAAGCAAAAAAATGTGCTTGAATTGAGTTGCTTGTAAAATCAGACATCTTTAGGTGGGTTACAAATAAAGCTAGTATTTCTGCTTTCCCTTGCCAGCTCACTTACTGCTTTTAACCCTTTACTATTTCTACCTTTTAAGACACTCTATTCATTTAACTTAAAAAAAAATATATATAAAGTCAATACCAATAGTAACAGCCTACTTCCCTTCTTTCTTGTCACTTGGCTTTTTTTTTGTTGTTTTTTTTTGCTTTTTTTTTCCCCCTCGTAAGATAGCAATTTCCAGGATTTTGACTTTCAGTTGGTAGCAAGTGTGCTGTATTTCATACTATTCACTGACAAAAGTGCACGCAACTCTTCCTGACAGTTTAGCTGGAGATGCTGCGCCAAATAGAATGTGTCTTTCTGTAGCCAGGTCTGTTTTCTAAGCACTGGGAGTTCAGCTGTTTTCTCGTGAATTCTTTTTTCATATTTCATTACTATGAAGAGAACACAAAAAGGGCTTGTTTGTTTCTTTCTGTTTCCCCCCACCCCCCTCCAGTTGACACAATCAGTATTATTTGAAGGAAAAAAATTACACACAGAATGGGAAATAGGGTGGGAAAATGTAATGGGATCTGCAAATCTTTTCTGTCTTGTCTGAGTAAATGAGAGCTGATGAGAGATGCAGCACAATGAGGGCTAGGGAATGCTGGCTGAACTGGTATATAAAGATTGTTTCATTTTGCTTCATTTCATTTTACTGTATTGAATTCAAAAGGAAAAATTGCAGCGGACATGAAAGTTTGCTGTGGAAACACCTTGGATTGCTGTACCCTTGATGTGAACCTGGGCAAACATGAAAAGGAACGTTAAATAAAGTGGTGTATGAATTGTATAGGTGTGTTTCTGAAGCTACTTTTTAAAGAGTGCCCTTTCACAAAGAGCGGCCCTGCCTCTAGGTTTTATTCTGCTGCTTCTGTTTTTGATCTCTTTTGTTGTCCACTTAAGTTACCAGTTTGGGAAAGGTGTCACTGTGGGGGTTTTTTTTGGGCCAAAATCATGCTGATTTTCTGGCATATGCTTTGCAGGATTATGTGGCAACATCATTTTTGCATGCAGACTTTAAAGAAGACTGAAATGAGATTATTTCTTCCTCTGTTTATGCCCACCCTAAATGTTCATCTCGCCTCTTCAAATGAGTAGAACGCAGATTAAGGCAGATTTTAGGGAAACTTAGTCCCAGGTGGGATACCACTACTGGAATGCACTCCTCAGTAGACAATTTTACCTTGCGTGTTACAAGCTGTAGTGCTTTTGTCCAACTGGAGTGACTACACATTGCTTGCTGGAAGGAGGAGCTGTAGTTAAAATCAGGTGTGAGTCGGTTTAATCTGAAAAGTTGCTTTTTGCAAATTATTGTGCTACCTTAGGCATGGATAATTCTCCATAAATGGTGAAGATAGTAATTTTCTTTTTCTGAGTTTGAAGTCAGTTGTGAGGTCTGAAATAATGCAGTATAAAAAGCAAACATTCCTACATAAAATCTCTGTCAACATAGATTATAAGATTTGAGACTCCTGTAGGAGCCACTACTCTTGGGAGTTATCTTTGATTGATGAAATATATAAAGATTAATTTTTTTTTTCTAATCTAAATAAGTAAACTGTAATATTTAGAAGTAAGATTCAACATTCTATCCTCAGAGTCCAGCTGGTGCGATCTCAAGGCAGGTTCCCATTATAAGCAGATTTAAGACTCTTCTTTTGGAAAAATTTTTTTTAATTCTGGATTTTCATGAAGTAGGCATGCTTGGAAAACGTTTACTTGGTAAGCAATTTGCTTTGTATTTATATTACCTAACCAAAGTCCCAGAGACTGAAGAGGCTAAGTTAGGATTGGTGGGCACAGAAAGAGTAATTAAAGGGGATAGTTTTACTTTTTTCCAAGCAAAAGGATGGTTTAATGGCATAGGGCGATATAGCTCTTCTGCCATGCTGAGGGCAAGGGAGAGATTGGGTAATTTTTAAACTCATAGAGAGCCATTACTAGAGAACACTTCTTCCTCTTAATGGAGACCTGGCATGTGCAAGGGTGTCCATAGGGAAGTGAGTGTCTCTGGATATGACTCATTTCAAGAGGCATCTGTTGAGCTCAATATCTAAAATCTGGGTGTTGCGAAATGCTGTGGATTCATGCTGCTAATTTAAGTACAACCCATTTTTTCCCCGGCTGTGGTTTTGGAGGTGGAAGTGTTCCTCACTTTCTCCCCCTCCCCGCCTCCAGGTGAACTCCGTAGGCTCAGACAGGTAAGTCTCAGATAATGGAAGAAAAGTCATGAAAGTATAAATTCTTCTCTCTCTTGGAGTAGTTCACACATCGAAGAGAGGAAATATTCCTGCTATGATGAGTAGATGTGATGGCTGCACAGCATTAAGAACCGATCTGAAAATTAAAAAGCTAGTTGAAATCCAGAACAGGTTGGTTTTTTTCTGTGGTGAAATAAGGAAGAATGCTCTATAGCAGCCAATCTTTTCTGCAAATTATTTTAGTCTAAGTCTTTATGCTGTGCAGTCTGAATAGCTGTCCTATCTTGTATACAATAGTAATTCAAGAAATATTCTTTTAGCAGAATAAACAAATTTTTGCTGCTTGACATGTGAAATGCTTGTACCAGTAAAATCTACAGACAGCTTCTTCCCCCCAATATTGTTTTGTCTGATTATACAACCTTGAAAGTTTAAAATTGACTGGTTTACTGTAAGAAGCATTAAGTAAATGCAATCTCTCTATTTTTAATAACAGTAGCTCAAATTTCATGTGAGATCACACTAGTCCTCCAGTGTAATTAAGTTTATGGTTTTCTTATGCACTTCAAATGCCTGTGATGTGCAGTTAATAGTATTTTTCAGACAAGTATTAGGACACCTCGGCAGCGATGCCAATGTGGGCTGGTGTCTATCAGCAGTGCAGACACCACAAAGTAATGGAAATTGCAAGACATTCTGCTATAATTTGTCTAAAAATATGCATGACAGCAAAGCTTTTTTACCTGAGTTTAAAAAGTAGTAAGGCTCTGAATTAGAGTGAAGCTTCATAAATGAACTGGGCCTGAAACAAAAATTTCAAGTTTGTCTCAAAGTCCAGTGTGTATTGAGAGTGAAGTATACCTGAATATAGGAGATCTTCTGCATCTTTTTGTATAATGACTGTACCTTGAGTCTGATTCCTGCTACATAAATTTTAACTGTAAGCTGATATAACACTGCATAGGGAGTTTTGGGGCAAAGCTTTGAATGAACTTTTCATCTGTGTACATATATACACATATATTATTTATTTGTTGAAAGGAATAGTGATTTTTTCAGTACAAAAGCATTCTTTTTTTTTATTTCTAAGAAAATAGTATTGCATTAAGGATGCCTAAGAATTCCAATTAAATAGCCTGAAATTATTGAACAAAGTATTTCCTTTAATTTCAACTGGTGGAGATCGCTTGTTTATTTCAAAGAAGTTTCTGTTTTCAAATGTTTTGAAGATGAAAATTTTATATTCATGAGGAGGAAGGATGTTTCTGACTTGACTCCATCTTAACATGCTTGTCGAACACTGTGAGTTACAATTATACTTAGCTAGGTTTGGATGTAGAGTTGTATCTGTGTTTGCAGTGTGTGTCACAGCTCTGTAAATCAGAATGAGATCTGATTATTCCAGCATCTTGGAGTTTCTGGACCTGAGTCTGTGGCATTGATTTTGAGAGTCTTGAGATTCAGCTTGGTTGTGTATGGAACTGTTGGAATTGAGCCCCTAATCCCTTTCTGAAAGAATCCTCTCTAATATGATAGGAGTATCAAAAGTATCAACAGTAACGGTAGAGTTCTCACACCTCAAAATCACCTCTCTTCCTCCAGGAAGCTGAAGTACAGCTTGCTTGATGTAAGTGTATAAGGACACATTAAAGACCAATAGGCAATATATGGGGCAGTTCCCAGTGACCTTCCTTTCAGCTCGTGAGCTAACTCCTGTGTAATTCTTAGCTGTGTTGTGGGAACAGCAGATCTGGAAAATCTCTGGCAGGCAGCCCTAAACTCGTCCTTCCCTTCCTTTCTTAAAACAGCACATGCAAATGCTAACCAACGGTTTATTTTGTTCATGCAAAGTTTTACCCATGCAAATTTAGGCTGCAGGCTTCCTTCGTTACACATAAAGAGGTTAGGATGTCATTTCTGAGTGGGAAATAATAACGAGGATAGTTTAGTAGCACCGTCTTTTTTTTTTCTGTTCTCTTCTTAATCAAGCAAGCATCACACGGGCTGCAGCTAGTCCACTGCACCAGTGAGGACTACAGGATTTGGCCACAGAGGTATTAACTCATGTCAGTCCTACGGGGAACTTTCTTTGCCTGCGATTTGCCTCTTACAGGGACTGATGGGGGCAGGAAGCAGAGTCGTTGGGACAGGCCATGGGAGCATCTGCCATGGCATCAACTGTCCATCGCTGGCTGGGAACTGCTAGTTGATATTTGAGAGAAGATGCTTTATATGAGAAAGTGGTGAGTGAATGGAAATTAAAACAAAAGGGTTGAAAATAGAGCTGTAATCAATCTAGCCCAGTATCTCAATAAACCAGGCACATTTTTTTCATAGTGAATTTGGGGCAGATATTGCAGCAAGTGCCACGATAGCAGGGTCTTCCCCCACTCCCTCCTCCCCTTCCATTAAATCTACATTTGGAAGGTGGATGGTGCTGACTCATAAATTAAATTGGAGTAATACATACAGTGTATATATATTTCTGTCACTTTGTCTCAAATTAAACACGAACCTTCTCCCCTGACAAGATGATAGAAAAGTTAATTGCTCGCCCTGGCTTTAAATTGGAATTTGAATTTGCAAAATGCTAAAGGTTTATGAGATCTAAATCATGAGGAGCTTAAATTACATTCCTGTGATAAAATATTAATAAATCAATTAAAACATAAGCCGAGTATAATATTACTTTTTTTGTACGAACCTTGAACACAATAATTCATTAGAGTGTGCAGTAACAATTATTGTATCTTTTTTAATTTTCTTTTTTATTAGTTTTTTTTTTTAAACTGGGGAAAAGGCAACATCAGATGGGAACACACCACACAATGGTGGAATATTATTCTAGTACCAAATCTAGTCATCTCCGAATAACAATGCACATACATACAAAAGCATCTGAGCACCCTGAACACCACCCATCACATCATGGCTCGAGTGTAACAAGATACATTCCCTGAAAACTGAGGGCTGTTTATCCCCTTTCCTCCGTGGGAAAGAAGGGCAGTAGCGCAGAAAGAAAGGAAGATATCTTACTATTCCTGCTTTATTTTCTTTTTTCTTTTCCAGCCTCTTCTCATGCCATTTTATTCTATTCTTATTCTCCGTCTATTCTCCTTTCCCTCTCTGGGTGCGAGATTGGTATGATTTCAGTGTCAAACCCATGAAAAATTCACGGACCTTTCTGTAAAGCTGGCCTGAGTTTTGTGTTGGCTAGAATTAGATTTTGTTACTAGATTTTTTTCAGTTACGTTATGAGCAAGTCTCACAGCTCTAATCTTTACATAACCCATTTCTGTGTACTATATAAAGAGCATTTCAGGCACAGTATGAAACTTAGTTATTATTTGAGGAAGGAGGTGTTATGCTAGCTCAGCATGCATTTCTTATATGCAAACATTAATACACAAGGAATGCAATTATTACATATACCTGCACCCTACTAGTCCCTGTGAAGGTGTGGATTCCTTCCTCAAGTGCTTTTTACCTTCTGTGAAATGACTGGACTGCATGTCTGATACAGCTATGCTTGGTAAAGTGTCTAATTGCTATTATTACATTATTTGTGTTGAGTTCTTGAAACCTTATTTAGGACAAATTACACGTTAGTGCCAAATTGGCAGCTCTGGGGACTGAAGTCTGCTGGATGTATCCATAGCGTAGGTACCTTGGCTGGGTGTGCTCTGCCCCTGCACCCTGGAGTTGTCCACAACTATCACTCCTGTTAGCGTTGAAGGATCTGCTGCGTATTCTCTTAAGAGTCTGTGCTAGTTGCGGGCAAGACCGCTGCTCGTTGTGCCCTCTCCTCTGCGCTGCAGCCAAGAGATTCTTGACTAAACTAGGGAATTTAAACAGACGCCCAAGTTGGGCCCCGCTCTTAGGGGATGAGTGGCCAGTAGAGGAGAGGACTGAGTGCGGTAGGCGGTGGGGAAGGGGTGCGCAGCTGCCGCTCCCCCCCTCCGCCTGCCTGCTAGCAGCCTGCAGCCTTCCTACTCGCATTGGTCCAGGGCAGCTGCCGTTGGCCAGCTGAAAGCAGTTAGGGCCAGAGTCAGCTGGGGAAAACAAGTGAGAAGAGATCCAGGAGCAGGTGGTGGCTTGCGCTTCTAACCACCTGTCCGAGTAATGCTTTCCTGTACTGCCCAGAAAATATGGCAGGATCCAGTTTTCCCAGGGTATGGGATCCCTTATCAGGCCCTCCCATGCTGAGACTATAACCAATGGATTTAGGGATCCTGCATTACTGTGCTCCTGGCTGTCCTAACTTGGGAATGACTTCAACTTACAATTAAACCTTAGTTTCCACAGGCTTTTCTGTTTGCCATCCCTCTGCTGATGAGACCACTCAGGGTCTGTTGTACTGATGCAGAATATGCTAAAAAACTTTGCATTTCTAAGCCCAGGTACGGTGTCAATACTGCTAAGCTCTTTATCAATACTAAAGAATCAGTTGTGAGTTTTTACACGTGTTGCTTTTCATTATCCTCTTTTTAAGAAGGGAGATATGGGAAAAATCACTTTCCATATGCTCTCAAGAGTCATGTAGCGAGCCAGTGGTGTAGGTTCAAGTAGACTGTATTCTAAGAGCCAATTGTTGCACTGGGTGTCACCAGAATTGGAGAAATGCCAAAGATGATGACTCCTGTTCATCAGGAAGTAGAAGGTGATCATTGAGCTTGCTCTATGCAGATGGAGAAGCAGCTATCAGATATGATTAACTTCTTGTGCCTACCAAAATGAGCTAGCGTTTAAACCGACAAGCTAAAACTGAAGGTTTCCTGTCACCAAGATGGTCTGATCTTCCTTTACTATTATTTTTATAGCAATAGGTTGTTGAGTATTGATGTGGTGTTGTTCAGTGATGGCACTTGATAATTGCGTGTATTCAATATATTCCATATTTCACAAATTGTGTTTTAGAGGGTGACTGAATCTTTGTGAGCGTTCTTATAAATAAATGTTAAAAACTGGATTAGTTGAAGTTTGTGTGTGTGTACTTGTGGGGATGCGTTCCAGATTTTTCTTGTGCACAGGGATGACTTCCAGCAAAAGCTGTGAAAACTTTTAATGCCAAGTTCTTCATCAGTGATATCTTTCTGTGAAGCATAGGAGTTACTCTGGGGAAGTACTTTCTCTATGGCATGCTATCCTTACTAGGGGGAAAAGTAGACTATATGTACAAGAGCATTGTTGCCTCCTGCCCCCACCCTTCCCAGAGCTAGAAATTTATTTTGGTCCTGGGTGATATCAGGTGCCTGAGGTGGTGAAATGAGGCTGGCATATTGGCCCATAAAAATGGAGAGGAGGGCATGGACTGGCCAGTGCCAGTCCAGGTGGTACTCTACAGCTTTGAGGATCATCCTGCCCGAAACCTTTCTTCCCTGTCCTGCTCAGGAGTCGCCATCCCTTCTTTATCCCAGCCCCGGGGAGGTGTCCTGCAGATGAGTGGACAGAGAGATGCTGCGGTAAGGATTTCAATGCCTCTTGGGGGCACTGAGGTTCTCGCCGACGATGGTAAACACGATTTGGCTCCCTTGCTCTCATAATCAAGCTTACTTGTGCTGAAACAGAGATTGCTCTATTGCAGTGCCAGGCCTCTAGCAATACCAACTGTTAAATAATAAACAGGCCCTGGTTGTTGGCAGTGGCTTCCTGGCTCCCCCGCCCCTGACAACATGGAGTACCCATTTTCTGGGTTTACCTGCCCGCCTGTACTCTAAAGCACGGACCAGCACCCGTGTTCATTGGAGGTGGAAGCAGCACAGAGACATCAGTCTCTGTCTAATCTGCTTAGTTTATTATTCTCTGAGGACCTGGGGTGATATAGCAAACATGCAGTGCTTTGGCAGCGCTAACAATGGCTGTGCTGTCGTTCTAGATAATATTACAGACTTTGCTGAATGCATGGGATACTTTTTTCGTCTATTCATCTGCTCATTCTTTAAGGTCTTCTTTTCCTTTTATTGTTTTCCTTTTTTTTTTNATCAAAAAGCCAGAGCTAATTAAAAAATAAAGTAACGTGCTTAACTGTTTTTTTTTTCCCGATGGTGGAATGGTATTTATTGTTTTACTGCGTTAAAAAGTATTATCAAGCCTTTTCCCTGTAGTTTATGGATAGAATGGGCATTGGAATGAAGAGCAGGTTTTTTTCTTTATTGGAGTCCATTATGGAAGTCACTCCGCCAGTGGGGAAGAAAATACTGCAGCAAATAAGCCCCTGTTCTTATCTCCATTTTGGCCACTTCTGTAATTCTCGTTTGATTTCCTTATGACTGTGTACACTGTACACAAGTAGAAAACAGTATGTCCTGGTTTATGTAAAAGTCAAGTTCAAGAGCTTGGAGATAGTTTAGGGAAAATAATTGTAATATTGTGAAGAAGAAGAAGAGATTATACTGCAGAGTTAAAATGTAACTGCATGAATAGATTGGAGGTACATACTAATTTCCCTTTCGTTCTCTAAAATCTTGAGTAGAATACAGGCAAGAATTTTCACTTGGTGGGATAACGACTTTATTTTATTTTTTTAAACTCATATGAAATTAATTTTAAACCACATGTCGTTTCCATTCCATACAATTAAAAAGTCCTATATGTGGAGTCAACTAAACTTGGCACAGTATAGACCATTTTTGATATCTGTGAGGGAATTTCCTGAGCTGTAGGTTAACCATGACATGAATGCTAAGAAAAAATCTTTGTGCAAAAAGTGTGGTGTTTTCTGGTGTTCTGTGGGGAATTCTGTTGTAAAATTTCCTATCGGCTCTACTTGAAACTCCGCCCTTTATCATAATTATGGCAGGTGCAAATATAAGGAAGCAAATGTAATTACTAATCAGATCTGGGAGCACTGCCCTTGTCACTAGCTTTTCATTTCCTCTATGCAACTTCGCTGTTAAAGGTCTGAGAACCCTTTATAGCCCTCATGTAATTAGTATTCAGTGTTTAAACTAAGACACACAAGATGGTGAGGTCTGAGGCTCACTGATGCTGTTTCCTCTTAAAATAGATTGTGTAATATATCTGTATCCATTTTCAATAAGTGGTTCAAGTTTAAGTACACCAGAATAAGGAGGGAAGACTTGAGTTTGTCTAAATCCTTAGGCCAAATCTCATTATATGGGATTTTCAGACCATCTAGGTGGTGTTAGGAGACCAGCACTCTTTGCTTCCTATAGCATTTGTCGTCTTAGTGCGCTTGAGCACTTCTGAAAATTCTTGTGTGTTTTTTTTTTTGTTTGTTTGTTTTTTTTTTTAAATCATCCCTGAAGGCTCCGGCCTGGGCAAGCATCTGGCACTTGACGCAACTTGTGTTGAGACTGCAGCAATGACTTCTTCCCCTGCTTGTCGTTTACTTGAGTAGATCTGTACGGACGCTCTTTTCATTTATTCTCAATGGGAACAAGTTGGAGTTCAGTGCTTCTGAAAGTCTTCAAAATAACGGAAATGTATCAGACAATGAACTTTTTGGTTAACGCATCCTTTCTGAAAGTTGTAGAGTATAGATATTTTAATATGCCTTTTTTTTTTTTATTTCATAAGAATGTTGAAGCAATGCCAACAGATAATTTTCAGGAGGCTAAAACAGGGCAGCTACAGGTATGCAGGGAGAGGCAGTGCGCTTGGGAGATTAATGAAGTGCCTTTGCAGCTGCTATTGTAGAAGCTGGAAACCTTGTTTCATTAAGCAGAAAAATAAACTACAGAAACAGAAGACTCCCTCTCCTTCCTTCTAAAAGTGTTTCCTTTCTTAAAATGCACATTTTTAATCCAGTGGGAAGAGTCTTTTCTTACTGCTGACATACTCCTCAAATCATATTGTTTTCAGGCAGTAAGTAGAGTGTGTAGATGAGTGACATTTGCTTGTAACTGTAACTAAAACACAGTTTTAGTGACATCAGAAAAAATTGTTGCATTTATAAGCTGAACCATTTGCAGCAGGTAGAAGGAAAATTCAAAGGTAGAGTTAGCAATAGAAAATATTTCTTATCTCTTTCAGTGCCTGCAACTGTTCCATCTTGGGGTGTGATGTATTTAAGAGCGACATGGTCAGTACTTGGTCAAGAGAAAGGACCAGGAAGAACTGCAGGGAGCTGTGGGAGTGATTCAGTAGGTGGTGCTGTTCCCTTGAAGCCAGCTCTGATGCTGCGCCCAGCAGGATATTTAGGGAGTATTTATATCTAAAACTCTAGCTTTCAGGTCAGACTTGAAAATCTAGCTATTTGTTGCCATAAAAATCTTGTTAATACTTTTTGTCAGTTGTAACAGTGTTCTTAGATACATATTTGAACTTTTTGGGACCATGAGGGTGGAAAATACAGTAGAGGATAACATATAATGGTTTCAGAGTAATCTCACATATATTTGAACCTGAAGCTTGAAGGAAATTTCAGGATCTGTGAATTCCAGGAGTCATACCTGGAGCCTCCCACCCTGTGGCAACAAACAGATGGATTTTTTTCCTTGCTGTGTGGATAGCATTCCTCCAGGTAGCACCAGACTTGGCTTCCAGCACAAGGTGAAGTTGAATCCAGAAGCAGACCCAGAGAGGACTGCAAACATTCCAATGCTGGGAGCTGCTTGAATGTGAGCTCTTAGTGATGGCTGTCTGCTGAGCTATGCTCTGATGAAGTACAGTCACTTAACTAATAAAGCAACGTGTTCTTTCTGAGGACATGAGCAGTATCTTTCCAAACTCTCTTCAGACTTCAGAGTTATTCTTCTCAGAAATCTTCATAAGCAATGAAACCTGTTGTGCTGAGCTGGGCATACGTGCATATTTTGTGGGAAGAGACTGCTTATGTTCACTTGGAAGAATGTTCTGTTTAATTCTACAGGTCACAAAAAATATAGTATCATACGTTTCACTTCATATGGTTTGGGATCAGAAAGGATGGTTAGATCATCTAGTTTGACCTTCTGTGTGTCAGCAGCTGTTAGATTTGTCCAGTCATCTCTGGTTTTAGCCCATTTATGCACAGACAGCATCGCTCCATCTTGAAACCATCAGGAGGTTAAAGCTCCTCCCTTCCATTGATAGTTTTGTTCCATTGGTTAATTCCCTTGCTGCTTAAAAATGTGGTTTCTGGTTCAATTTGACCTTTCTTTCTTTCTTGGCTTCATGTTCAATACTTTGGTTTTTGTTATGCCTTTCTTCACCCAATTGAAGATCCCTTTAGAGAACAATGCAATAAAGAAACGTAAAAATATTTTCCTGAGCCTACCCACTACCTCCTGTTTATGCCTCCAGGGACTGCATTAGCCATCTTTGTCACATCGCACTGGGTGTTCATATTCAGTTGTTTATTTGTTGTGACCTCTGAATCCTTTTCAGAATCACTCTCTTCCAGGGTGTAGCACACTCCATGTGCACTCCTACCCGATCTTGTGGATATGTTGCTTTTTCTTAAAGGTGCGCCATACTAAAAAGTTATATTTGGAAGAACAGAAGCTTGTGCAAATGCCAGATGCTCCCCATCTGTCCATACCCTGTTCTCTGGTCTTTGTGTCACCTGGAAGTTTTTATCAGCAGTGATTTTGTAACTTGGGAGTTACTGATCAAAATGCTGGACACTGTTGGCGTTATTACTAATTTTACCTGCATCGTGCTAAAAACACCTGTATTTGAAGACCTCCAAGGTAACATTCTTCTGAGGGTCTTCCAGTAGTTAGCTGGTCAACATGTGATTTCATTGACAGGACTGGAATGTTCTGTAGTAGTGCTGAGTCACATGCTTGTAGAACTGTAAGTGTATAAGCTCTTAGGCTTAGAAAACATGTATACTTACCAAAGATTGAAGTCAGGTGTCTTTGACGTCTTTTCCATAAACCCATATTTATTAGCATTAATTATTTTCCTACTTTTTAGTTCTTTATCAGTAAATTCAGTCTTAGCATACATGGGTGCAACTTTACCAGTGTCAACAGATTTGTACATTTTGATAACTTACAGTATTTTTAATGAGCGTGTATTACTGGGGGAGGGGGAAGGGAATTAATGGAAATTAATGGGGGGGGGAGAATAATGCAAAAATCAGGACTTAAAGGAAGGGCAATGTAAGCAAGAGTACTTTAATATATGAAGAAACAGTCTGTAACTTCTCTGTGTGGCTGTGGATGGAATGCACTGGTGAGTTCCAGTGACCATAGGCAGAACGGACAGTCGGGAAGGTCTCTTAACTGGAACTTTAATCGATCAGAACACCTGTGGGATTTCTTACAACAGTTAATGTTGGTTCTAAATTCTTCTATGTAAAGCATATGTATATGCTCTGTAGGCATCGAAACAGTACACCCACAATCTCCTCTTGTTTGTACTAAAACTGAAAGCAGAGCTTGGTTTTCCTCAGCTGGTCTCTCTCATTTTCTAAAGTTCACAAAGGGAATCTAGTGGGGAAATCCTCAAAGAACCACAGAGCTGTAGGTGCTGAGGAGATGGCTGCGAAGCAGCTGTGCTGGTGTGGCAGTGGGAGGTTGACGACTCCTGTAAACATCCCTGTGTTCCTTTCAGACAGCTTGAGATGCGATTTTCTTCCTATCAGGTTTTGAAATGTTTTGCACGTTAAACACCCTATTTTGTCTAGTGAGCCCGAAATATTTACCTTTTATATTAGTCTTCAAACAAAAAAAGTTGAAGGGCTCTGCAAGCAAGATTCACGGACCACCGTATTTGACTTTGTCTTGTGTACAGAAGTTTGCAAGATGTGGCTGAGAGTTGTGTGTATAGAAAAATTTTCGTCTTGTATAAAATAAATGCATGGATTTTATTTTGTCTCTGAGGCATGGAGACTTGGCCAGAATTCGGCTGGCAGGATGATAAAAAAAAAAAAATTAAAAAAAAATTAGAGTATACCAGAATGACCTACTTAAAAAAAAATTAAATTGGAAAAAAATAATGGCTTTTAGCTATGGGATAATGGAATTTGGGACACTGGTGACTACACTTCATCCTAATCTTGCTTTTAATTGACAATAGACGTGTTTGTGCTTTATTGTGAAAGGACTCAGTGATCAACATACCTTTGCTGCCTGAAACACTCATTTTTGTGATGCTGTTCGGAGCAAATAGCCCAGGATTTTCATTTGAATCCGTTTGCACTGTATTCTGGGGGAAATTCACTCTGATCATCGAAAACAAACTAAACCCCGCCCAGTCTCTTTCTCCCTCAAAAAAATCTCTCCTTTCTTTCTCAACACTTAAACTTCTTCCTGTTCAAAGGATGATAAAGTGAAAGTGTTTCTGATGAATGTTGTGTGGCAGGTTAATGTTATTGCTGTTGAAAATATTTGGGGTAGTGACTCCGTTCTGTATAAGGCAAAGGATTGTGGTTTTTGATCCAACTCTTTGGATGTTACTGTGATACAAATATTTTAATTAGCATAATACATGGATTGGAGAAGTTGAAATAGAATTTAAGGGTTTTCCGTGTTGTAATGATAAAATTCATGACTCTCAAAACTACTGTTTTAGCACTAGACTTTCTTTACTCAGAAGCCGTATTCTGAAACGTAATGAAAGCTTTGTGTTTTCAAGGGAAGTTTCCTTTAAAAAGTTCTTAGTGATAATCCATTTGAAACAGCATTTTTTAACTTACTGTAGTTTTTTCACCCACACATTTATTGTCATTTTCTGATTCTTCTCAATGAAAAAGGCATTTTGTGTCTTAGCAGTTTTATCTACATATTCAGCTCATAAGCCCCTCCACCTTAAAAGTTCATAGTAGATTTGGTGAGATACTATGTGTCTTGGGAAGCTTGAATGATTTATTAAAATCCCCACCCTTCATTCCCTTCCAAATACGACAGTCAGAATTCAGAGTGAGAATAATTACAGCTGTGCAGTTACGGCAGTTCTGAAAGACAGGGTAATATGAAGACTCCAGAGGAAATGTTAACAATTCGCATAGTTTTTCATACAAGACAGAGAGACACTGTCAAACCACAGGTTTAAACAAAGAACAGGTTAAAATAGAAACGACCGACCGACCTAAAGGCCATCAAGGGCCGGTTGAGCCGTGGTACTGAGAATAAGCAACCAAAACCTTGTTGTCTAAAATATTGATATCTTGCTAGCAAAAAAAAGACACGTCTATTATCTGCCCCACTAGATAAGTCACAGGAGGACACAGAGGAAAGAAATAAATCTCTTTCACTACCTCTCTCTGAAATACTAAATTAAGGTTAGTGGCTACATTTGACAAAGAAAAAGTGTTTCATCTGTGCTGCATATAGTGAACTATTAGTATGACTGCTGCATTTATACAAATTGAATGGCGTGCTATTGTCCGTCATCTTTTTCTTTTCCTTTTTTTATCCTTCTTTTGAATAATTCATGGGAAAACTGATCACTTCATAATGCCACAAACTCACAGCAGGCAAAACTAATTTTACATGATATCAAAACAGATTTTATTTATTTAAGAGTAATATTTAAAGAAAACAACAACTTTTTTGACACCAGCTGCTGGGAAATAAATAGGATATTTTATGACAGGAAAAAAAAAATCCAAATGTGTTAAAAGCTGTTCCTGAGAGATGGATTAAAAAATAAAATATAGATGCTGGGCAGATAAATTTAAACTTGGTGGTCACTGATGTAATTCTGCTCCTTACTGGAGTGAAAGATATTTTTCTGGAGGAAAGGGAACTTCAGAGGAGTAGTAAGTTGTGCATGAGAAGTTCTGTGCATGGCTGGTCACTCTGTATCTCTGACTGGGGACAGCTTAGGGGACAACTCCACAAGGCCTGCTGCATCCTCTAGTCCAGATGCTTTTTTTCCCCCTCAAGTGTCTGTTGCGTGAGAACCANNCCCCCAAGTTTTTGTTTGTTTGGAACCAAGCCTTTTTTTTTTTTTTTTTTTTTTTTTTTTGGTCTGGTTTTTCCACATCTGACCTTGGCTCTTTAGCAGGAGAAAGCACTGAAGTCTAGGATGCAATGTTAAACTACAGCTCTTTTCCTTTTTTTTTATTTTTTTTCCCCCTGAGGTGGCTTGATAAGTGCTGCAAGAGGCATTCTAGAGGAGAAAAAAAACTAAAATAATATATTTATAAAAAAATAAAGTAAGTCTGTTAGTGGTGCTGAGTGCCATTTTTCTGTTGCGTTTTGGAGAAAGAGAATGGAGAGTTGCCCTGCAGCGTGGTGGGAATGGAGGCCGGTAGTGCTGGGTGTCGAGCCTCTCCGCTTGCTGTGATCTGGTGGCTGGTGTGGGGCTGGGCCGGGTGCCACAAGCTGTCCTGGGCTTCGTTCCGGCTGCCTGAGAGTCCAAGGAGCGAGTGGGTCTGTGCCCAGTTCCGGAAGCGTGGGGTGGGGAGGAGGAGATGGAGAGTGGATGGAAAGCTGCGCGGTATTCTAGCGCAAGAGCAGTCGGAACAAATACCATTGGTAATATAAATGTTGTTTATTGCATTTTCATGTAAAAATGTTTAACTTAAAAACTCTTAGTGACAGAGGGAATGTAAATCTGAGGCTGAGAGCCTGAGTCACCAGCAGAAGTTTATTATTATCCCTGATAACAGCTGAATTCCAGCCTTTCTGCATGCTATAAAATGGGGCAGTTTTGTCTATTATTGGCGCCGTGTGCACCACTATAGTTAAGAGTTTGTCAGCAGTTCAACTGTAAGCCCCTATTTTCATGGGTTTATAACTTGACTGTTAAAAATTCACTCCAGGCTGAAACTTGGCACACGAGATGAAGTCTCTGCAAGTTATGCTGAGACTTAGGCTGTCCTCAGGCAGCTTCCTGACAGTGTTAAAAGACACGAGGTGTGTGTACGGCTCCTTTGAAAAGACAAGAGAGAGCAAGGACAAAGGGCCCAGCATTTTATGCCTTTCATTAAAAACGACACTGCAGTTGGATTCTGGCTTGATTAGAAGGAGCACCCTGATAACCTTCCTTATTCTTGCACAGTTCTTAAATTCGGGAAGACTTTTATTTAAATTTTACATAACTTATCTCTTTGTTTCCTGGTTAGTTTTACATGGTGAGAAATCCGTCAAGCCCTTTGTATGCATTTATTTAAACAGGAATTAAATACACGGTTGTTCTGATATGCTTTAAGGTTTTAACATTGTTTAACATGTCCATTTAAGTAGCTGCCGTTAATTAATATTTCTATAGATATTGGGTGATATAGCATGCTTTAAGTGTATGAAGTATATGGTTATTTAATACTTCGAGTAATATTTTCTAAGAGATAGATTTCAAGGCTATAATGCAGTTACAACTGCTGGGTGGTTATAATGATGCAACCTTTGCTCTGACCCGGTATCACCTGGTACAAGGCATGCTGTAATCATGTGAAGAGAGCATGAGGTTTGTACGGTCTGGCTCATCAAGGTGTGATGATCAACGCTTTTTCTGAAGGGGCATTCATTTTTCAAACCAGTGGGATCCTTTTATGGGGTTGTCACCTTGAAAGTACTTCCATCAGGTTACCTTTGATTTTGTACCGGTCATGGTGGTCAGGGAGTACCTTCAGTGCTGCAGACTGGCAAGAATCCTTTAAAGGGAGGAAGTGCATAGTGGTAATTCTTCATGTGGTTATACAGATTTATAAGTAGATAGATCCAGCTGTGAAATCTGAGGTTGACCTGGGAAAATGAACCTTTCTGTACATCAGAATCAAAAGCATGGGTGAAAATTTAAAAGAGAGAGGGTCTATTTGAGGTGCATCAAGAGGTGAAGGGAAAAAAAATAGTCGGTTTATTAAAAAACAGCCCCTGACATATATGGAAAGATGATGCTTGTCTTATCATTAATAAATATAAAATATGTATTTGAAAAAGAATGTGTTCGTATCTTGCACATAATTTTGTTTAGATTTTTTCAGCATCTGACTCATGAAGGATTTAATTCTTGGTTTATATCTGTTATTAAAGAACAGCACTAGAAGTTAAATTGACCTGGTCAGAAAATTCTCTTCTCTTATGCAGTCGTAAATCAGAAATAACCCTGATGTTATACAGGTGTCAGTGTTCTGGATTTACACTAGCATATATCTGAAATCACAATTTTTCCAGCTATCGAAAATTTGGGAGCTTTGGTTTGTGTTGTGAGGTAGCGGTTGGCATAGACGTTCTTTTGCTGAGGTCATCTAATCTGTCCTCCAACATCCACACCTGCAAAAAAATTTCATTATCTTAATATCCACCACTCTTGATGGATGAGTGTCATATCTCACCTTGGTTATCTGTCCTGGGTTTGGCTGAGATCAAGTTAATTTTCACAAGAAGCCTAGAGAGAACACAGGCAAGACAACTGTCCTGAACTAGCCAGGGGGGTATTTGATACCATATGACATCATGCTCAGTATATAAACTAGGAGGAGCTGGCTGGGTGGGGAGGAGGGATCCCAGCTCAGGAACCAGGGGCATTGGGCTCTGCGTGATGAGCAATTGCATTGTGCATCACTTGCTTTGTATGCTCTTCCATTACTACCATTGTTTTTGTTATTTCTTCTCTCCTTGTGTCATCATATTAAACTGTCCTTATCTCAGTCGTGAGGTTTTACATTTTTTTTTTTTTTCTTTTTCCCCAAACCTCCTCCCCATCCCGCTGGGAATGGAGGGAGGAGTGAGCGAGTGGCTGTGTGGTGCTTAGTTGCCTGCTGGGCCTAAAACACAACATTATCTCTGGAGAAAATAGTTAAATACAATCTCCTGGGATTTGCTACCTTTAAACGTCTTACTGCATTGGAAATAGTAAATCCATGTTAAAGAATCATAACTAGCAATGAGACTGAGTGCATCTTCTGGAACTGACTTTTTGCTAAACTTTATTCAAATTCAGGCACTGTTGGCAGAGCATGTGAAAGAGGTTGAGGTCAAGGAGGTGCATAACTGATAAAGTTCTGTGTGACCAGTCTTTGAGGTCTCAGTTTAAAAAGCATCATTAACTCAGTGTTACCTTTCAGTGCCTTTCTAAAAATCTTTCATTTTAAACGAGAGGCCTGCGTGCAGAATTTAAGAGGCTTATTCTCTTACACAGAAATAATGCTGCTAAGCTGCTAGAAATCTCAGCAGCTTAATATAAATGTTCAAATAAAAAAGTTAGTATTTTAACTGTATAACCTTCAAATATAATTAATAATGAAATCCTAAGCAGGAGCCTAGGGGAAAGCGTTTGGATTCTTTCTATTTGTGGAATAGGTGCAGGTCTCTAGTGTGCAGTTGAAAATAGGGACTAAATATGAGCTCATGATTTAGAAATCACTAATGTATGCTGCTGAATACAGTCATAGTTTGGATATAAAGTAGAGCACAGAAGAAAATGAAAACAGAAGGACCTGGGCCACCACCTTCACGCTTGGATAAAATTCCAAACTTTCCTACTAGGTGGAGGCATTCAGATGCAGAATTTTTTTCACTTGGCGTGAGGATTAAATTATGTTATTCTGCCACTGCAGGATGTAGTATATTTTTTTTTTCTTCATTCCTTTACCAGTGCCACCGAAATTATCATTCTTGAGTATAAGTACAGAAAACAAAAATCACAGTAAGAGAGTGTGTCATGGCCGCCGATATGATGAGCCTGTTAAGATTTGTAGCACAGCAAGATGCTTTCCAGAAGCACTGCCTCCTGTCAAGAGTTAATCCGAAGGGGATGGCCGTATTCTAACTTGGAAAAGGTAGAAAGAAACTGTCCAGGTAACACAGGGCCTTCTTGAGAGCGGTGCATGTTCTCCAGCGTGGTTGAAATACATCTCTCTCTCTGTCCTTACTCACTTCAGAGCCTGTGTAGAACTTCCATCCTTGAAGGATGCATGGGAGGGCCACCAGTTTGCTCCTTGAATCAGCGCTCAAGCTCTGCAGCAGTATAAACTGTAAACAGGAACCGTGTGATTATGTGCCAGGATTTTGGCCTCAGTAGTGAAATAAGCAGAAAGGAAAACTATCTGCAGGTAGTTCAGGCATGAGGGATGTCCACACAGTGCCCTTCCAGAGTGTAAGTGGAAAAGGCAGAAGCCCTGAAAGTGATTGGTTGTTTCTTTTTAATCTCCAGCTCTTTAAGCAGCTAGCAGCACATCCTGTAGGTTTGATTAAGGTATAAATGAGGGTTGGATTGGGAGCTGCTATGTTAAAATCCTTGGAGTCATATGATTGCGAAGGAAAAAAATAAATGCAAGTGGAAAATGAAGTTTGGTGTGCATAGAAGTCAGCATTTACACATCTCTGTCACACTGTGTGACCTGAGGTATTGCTGTTATTTCTTATGTAGGTATTGGTTGCCATTTTACTGACAGCTTCTTCAAAAGAGATGGTATTGGCTAATCGAGCAGTAACTGCTTATCAGAGAAGAAAAATGTTTTTAGACTTGTCTTTTGTAACAACACCCTGAAATGGTTGATTATGCCTAAAAGGGACAACACAGAAGTCAAACAGTCACTTCACATAGCCTGTTTTTCAAACAGGAAAAAGCAAAAATCTCATAAAATGGGGAAAGAGCAGTGCAGATTCACTCCCAGTCTACTGTGCTAGACCTGCTGCCCTCCTATTTTGCAGGCCATGTTGTGGTGTACCCTATCCTTTCTCTTAGAGAGGCTACATCAGCACTACTCCACCTTTCAACAGCAGTAACTCTTCACTGCTGGAGCTGTAGCCTAGGTTTTTGTGACCGCCTGTGGTGGCTGTAGCAGGATGTCTGTTCTATGCTGCCTTCTCCTTGGGGAAAAATGATAAGCTGATGGAAATACTTGTCCATGGTCAGCCCATTCCTAACCAACTCATTAATGTTTTCAGATAAGTATTTCAGATTCAGCTGAATTTTTCTCCCACCTCAAGCAATTAATTGAAGGATGTGCTAATGAATGACTGTTCAGCAACTTCAGATTTTTTATGTAGTCTTTTATGTAACCTTTCATATGTCATGGATGTGTCTAAATGTGCCTTGTGCCATTAACACAGTTACTTTTTTTCTGAAACCAGAAGCTGACTGGATTTTAGTTGCAGAAACTGGAATAAAGTAGCAATCAACCTTTCCCTTTATGCCAAATTCAGAAAGAATGTTGTGGACATCTTATGACGTTAGCAGATAATATTTTGAGCATTTGGTATCTTTAGCAGATTTCTCTAATAACATATATTAGAATTTTGTTTGAGATCTTCATTTTCTTTAGCAAAGTTTGTTAAACCTCATATCTCCATAGGGTGTACAAAATGTTAATCTTAGCCAAAATCAGATATTAAGTGCTTAATAGATCTGGAATGCAGGTCTAGTCCTTAGAGTCCTGTAGCTGTCAATTAAAAGCAGAAGGTGTTTTGGTTTTCTTTGGTCCAGATGGTACTTCTTGGTAATATGTTATCTTTATCCCACCCTAGGAAGTTCATGAGAAGATTAATCAACATAGAGTTAATTTTTTTTTATCAGGACTTCTAAATGTAATAGAGGAGGAGAATGCACTTCCAGTAATTTTCAAGAAACCATTAATTCAGTGATCACTGGAATTCATAAATCTAGACTTTTTTGCAGGTTAGTGTTATGGTTGATAGACTTGCTGCCTAAGAGATGTAACCTTGTGCTAAAGTATTTTTTGGATTTTGAGATGTTTATAAATCAAATTCTGTGGTGTTGTACTGTTCATTTTTTCTGGGGACAATGAATTGTATTTCTCTACCCCTGCCTTTTTTAATGAAACTTGTAGGAATCATCTTTTTTATTCAGGGCTATACCTCTCTAGCAAATTTGGTTGCAATTGGTAAATTAAGAGAATGTTAGGGAAAGGATGTGTCCAGACAAACAAAATTTTAGCCTTAAGGAGACCGAGTTAAAAAAGATGATATTCAGAGACAGGATATCCTTAGTTATTCCCGGTTTAACCAATTATTCGCTCTATGACCTTTGGCAAACCAGTTCTCTCTTTATGTGATAAGAAAATATCGATTGATTGAATAGATCTCCATGTGGGATGAGGGCCATTTCCAGATTCCTGATTGAGGATCTCGGGGTTCTTTATTGCCAAATACTGAGAAGGTAGAAGGTTGTCAGTATTTTCTTAAAATATGCTGGCATATGTCTTGATAATGATTCATACTGAAAGGTTTGAGCACGTTCTGCTGATTGACTAATAGAGGTGAAAATGTTTCTCTGAATTGAGGACAATTTGGATATGGACTGTACAGCCTGAAGAAAGGAGATCTAGGAGCACTTATGGGTTTGAGAGGTTTGCCTGAATATTAGGCTGTTGTTAATAAAAAGATCTCTCAGAAATTAGGAGAAATTTGTTCAACTCTTGTACTATGATTTATTGCCAACTGAAACTTGCTACAAGGGGAACAGACTACGTAAATTTACTTGTATCGGGGTTTTTTTTTTTTATTATAGGCTGGCAAATCTGCAAAAAGTAATGTGTGCTAGAGCCAATCTCCCCTTCTTTTCTTATTTGATTGTGATGTGACATGTGAGCTGTGCAGTTGGAAGCTGAGTATCAGCATCAGTTACAATGAACAAGTGTTTGGAAGACTGGTAAATCAGGTCAGCTTAATGCTTAAAAGCAAATCTTTACCAGACTGGCATTCATTAACAATATCTATAGCCAATAGTTCTTATCGCTGTGTATTCAAACAGTTGGTTCTTAACAATCCTATTCTACGTTATCTGCCAATGTACAATACCAGGGAGTTGAAGCCTTGTGGTTGTCCTACAGTATCAGGTGGTCTTAGTCATCAAGGTTGAGACCATCAGTCAAGAGCTCTTTCATGAGGGTAGTGACTTCTTGATTCCTCATTTTTTCACTTGCTTTTCTCTGAGGTTTTAACGTTTCTCATCCCTTTTCCCCCATTCCACCAAAAGGGGGGTAATCTCATCAGCTCCCAACATTATGTTATTTTGAAGACAAGCGCTTGCTCTATTTCTATCAGACATTTTTCCAGCTTAACCTTCAGGATTATTCTGGTTCCAGCAGATAGCTTTCCTGCCTGTTCTGTGTACTTTTTCTTATCCTGCAGATTTCACTACTTCTCAAATATTTTCCTCTACTCTGTTTTCTGCAGCAATAACACAAGTATCCATTTGCAATTGTATGTTACTTTCATACTGGTATTTAGCTGTATTACAGAATCTTCATGCATTTGTCCAACTATGCTGTTAGTATTGCGATCTTACAAAATACTATAAACTGATGTCAGTGACTGATTGCAGTGTACTTTTGTTTGGGTTCAAAGCAAGCAAATATAAATTGTATTCAGCCTAGTGTACTTCTAGTTTAGGTGTGCAACAGCCTCTGTTTTGGTTACACCACGGGTTATGCAAAAGAAGGAACATTTGCGTCAAACTGTTTCACAGAATTTGTTTGATTTCTCTCTGGTGGTCTGGTGGTCTTCTACAATACTCCTCAAGTTTTGAAGGATAGTGAGAATAGCAGGTACAGCTCTGCGTAGAAGATGCCTTATTGTTCCAATAGTAGTCTATTGTGTCACCTCCAAGGGCCCCAAATGGTTCTGATCAACTGAGTTTGCTGTCCCTGCGGTCCTTGAACTTTGATTTCTTTGTGTGCACGGAGTTTCAGCTGTCTGGCAGGCATGAATCTGACCATTTGATATGTCATAAATTTCACATTTCTTGATTGTGTAATAAAATGGTCAGTGTTTTCAGAATTCGTTATAGCACTTCATAAAAGGGAGAAGATGTTTTCTGTTGGGTTTTGGTTTGTTTTGTTGTTGTTTTTTGTTTGTTTTGTTCTGTGGTATGGAAAGTTGAGATGAAGCTGCTTCTTCTACAGGGGTCTGTGACGCTACTGAATTTTCCATAGTTACTACTGCTATGTATGTATTTATTTATTTTGTACTCTCTGGTCTCTTGAGTCTTTTTTTTCCTGTTCTGTGGGGAGTCTTCAATGAATATCAGCCAGCAAGCATAATGCAAGAAATCTCAGGAGTCATCAGTCAGAAGTTACATTAGACTATGCCAAATTGTATTTAATGCATTTTTTTTTTCAACTCAGGACCTTGCATTATTTTTACCAACTATTATTAACAGAGGGCCAACTTGTCCCAGTTGTCAAAAGATGATGAGAAACTCTGTGAGACAATGAACACGTAGGATATCTCTACAAATGAGGTGTGAAGTCTTGAGCTAGGTAGCCCATATCTATAGTGGAGGAAAATAGAAGGCTGCTTCTGGGCATCTCTGTAGACCGGGCCGGGGGGGGTGGTTTAACAGATGAGTTGATTGCTATGTGGTTCCCATGGCATTGCTTATGCAATGTCAGTGTAGCATGGCACCTTTCTTAAATACAGTACGAAGTACTGACTGTGAAGAGGTAGTTAAAAACTACAGATGTTCAGGTTTGAAAGGGGCGATGCTAGACCTTCTCTGATGTCCTGCGTTGTTACTTTGTTTGGACTAAGCAGAAAGGACTGCTGTTTTGGTTCTCAATGTATCACCTGGTTGGCATTGTCAAGAACCATGCTACTTGGTTGCAAGAAGGGATCTGCAATGATGTTTCTCATCATCATTTTATTGTTTTCCTTCATCCTTGAGTCTTGCCACTCAGATGTGTTGTTTTAGCTTTTAATCTTCTATTAATGACACTGATGTTCTAGGGTGAGTGATACTAAGCAGAGTTATCTGTAGACAGTAGCTACTGGTAGTAGCACTTCGATTTTTGAATAGATACAAGCACAGTTTGGATCTTTGCACTTAAATCTCTTTTTGAGAGAGTTTGGTATAATCAGGAAAAAAGGAATAGATTACCATTTCCCTCAAAATTCTTGCCCATTCTGGACTATCTGTCTGTGTCTCTTTCCTTCCAGAAATGACAATGACAGAAATTATTTTTTCTTTATTAGAGGTTGTCTTGAAATCCACAAATGAGCTTACGTACAGTTTCAATTCTACATTGAAAGTTCTGTTGGTTCTCTTAGCAAGATATGTATTTTTTCAAGTATTAAGTGCGAACTTGCATTAAGAAACTTAACAAACAATATTTTGAACACCTGGACAAATGAAAATCACTGTCTTGCTTTATGCCTCCAACTTTAATATTAAATGCAATCATCTAATGTTCTACACCCATCAACCCACCATACCTTTCAAGGAAATAGCATTGTATCATGCAAAGTGCAAAGGGAAGGTACAATAAAAAAAGAAAAACAAGAAATCTTAAAAAGAATTTTTTTTTTTAGTAAAAGAAATTATGGCAGCGTTGTACCTATAACCCGAGCTGTGTGAATTTTGTCTTTTATAAGCCACACCTGATAAAATGAAAACATGAAATTTCCATAAAACATGACAAAATTTGGGATAGTTACAGGTCATGTGCCTCAGAGACACATACAACTTTATGAAAAGAGAAGAACACTTGGATTTCTTCTGTATATGTGTATTTATCTGTATGTGTATAAACAAAACTGCTGATTTTCACTCTTCTTCCTTCCTCATCCCTACTGTACTTAGCCATTTCACCTTCTTTTTTACAGAAAACAAAAAAGGCAAAGATTTCAACTGTTAGGGTTGCAAACTGTCTTTAAAGATCCCTTCCACTTTTAATATTTCTGGCTTTCAAACAATTGCCATTTTACCTAAAAGGGCAACATGTTTACAGATTGTACGTGAAATCACTTTTGAGAGTAATGTGTTTCCTGAACATCTCTATTTTTAGCATGGTGATAGCTTAAAGCTAAGGACCGTTCCTAATTGGAACTGTACTTGTGGGAACTTAAAGATAGGGTTCTTAATTTTTTCCTGATATGGACATGTCTTAATGTGGCATTTTAGGAAATGTGAGACGATCGTCCTCTTATAGCTGTGAGGCTTCTCCCTCCTCTTCAGATTGTGTAGCTTTCTATTGGAGAACTAACTGTGGTTGCTTCCAGTGCAAAGTTAAATGTTGGATGTATTTTTAGCTTTTTTTCCTTCTCTTTCCCCCACCCCCCACCCCACCCCGTGCCATTTAGCAACTGGGAATAAGGTGAACCAGAGCAATGTGACTAATGAGTTTTCTGTAGGCCATGAGAGGGAGCCTTACCAGTGGCATATGGACTGTCATGCTGTTTTAAGAGAAATAGTGGTAGCGCATGACTCTTCAGAAGTCCTACGATAAACAACGTCCTGGAAATTTCATTAGCATTTTAAGAACAATAGGGGAATGCAGATTTAATAAGCTAGTATGTTTAAGTGGCCTTATTACCATCTTACTCAACTCAGTGGGATTTTCTGCAGCCTGCAGAGGTAGGAAATAGTTCTGTACACATTTACTGTGTAGGACTTCCTCCTGTTGGACTCAATGTGGACTTATAACAAAGTAAAAACAATCTTTCTCCTGTAATTCATCAGTGGGAGAAGCATTTTAAAATACATTAGAGAGATCTTCATTTGTCTCTGTGAACATCAGGGCCCTGCTGTACTGGTTATTTTTTATTAATGCGGACTTCAAGCCAGTGAGGGGAGAAAGGAGATTGCTGACTACATAAAATTCTGGGCTGCTTTCAGTTATTGCTCAGGAGATGGAAAGTTCCTCGCTACCAAAATATGAAGTTGAGTCACAGTTAGGAAATACAAACCCATTAATGTCATAGGACATTGTTAAAGAGTAAAAACTTAAGGTAAAAGAGAAAAATGTATGGGGGGAGTCTTGTGTCAGATGATTACAGTAGAGAATCCGGTGGCTGAACTTCTGAGTTCTCCATCATCTCCAGATCTACTGGGGGAATACTTTAGCTGTTGTTGGCATCACTGTATATCTTCATGGAAAAGAAAGTGTGATTCTAAGTAATTTTGAGATTCAAGGAGGAAAGGCAACAATCTTAAAGTGAAATAGCAGTTAAGGTTTTGTATCCTGGCAGGCTTAACCTATTTTGCAAGTGCCTTTACTGTGGAAGTTATAAGTTTAAATTTCATTCTTCATCAGTGCTTAATATTGGTGGGAGGGAGAAGAGTGAGATGATGCTGGTCTGCATTATTTCAAAAAGAGTTCCTCAGCATATGAAAAGAAACTAAGCAGCTCCTCCATGGTGGACCCACTTCTTTGTGTAGTTATTTGTAGAGAACATACTTCAAGAGTGCTAAGCTCTTTCTGGAGGAGGTGCAGAGGAGGGAAGGAGAAGGGTTTTAGATCTTTTGTGTAAATTACAGAAAAGTTTATCTGTGGTAAATGTGCATGTATCTCAGTTATGATGGCAAAAAGCCTTGAAGGATCTCTGCTTTTAATTCCGTGAAGGTATAGTGAATAAACAAAAAGTTTGGTTGCATAATATGTAAATTATCCTCTTTTATTTTTTAATATTATATTCACTGTCTTAGCAAATGGGCCTGAAATATTTTTCTGGGCTTAGTGGGAACACAAAGGCTTTAGATCAAGAACATTCCAAGATTGAGATTGGCTGTTATTTGCTTATATCACTGTGTCTGAATGTTACCAGTTTTAAAATGCCTTTTTTTTTTTTTTTTGTTGTTCAGGAAATTTTAAACCAGCTTTGATTTCAAACATGAAACTTGGCAAGTGACTGGTCCATAATGTGTTCTAATCACTTCTGATATTTTGGAAAAAGACTTGAAAAAGATTGAAGTTGTTATTTTACTAGAAATCTGGTTACCAGTTGCGTATCTGAACTTCTCTTCCTTACCTGGAACATAATTAGCATATGGTCTTGTAGTCCTTTGCCCACTATTAGTGTTAACGTGTATTTTGCTGCACACAGTCTTTTGTTAGAATTTTTCTACTGCTAAAAAACTATGTACCGGCTTGAATTCTGTAGTTTAGTTGACCACCAGGGGAGTGCACTTGATCTGATCTGTTTTGTTTAAACATAAATTATGAAACAAGTTGAATACCTACATTTACTTTTCTAATAATAATAATAATAAAATAATTTTCTTACTGTTATTATTATGTGTTACAGGTGTTTTGGGTTTTTTTCAGTGCAGATGGAGCCCTAGTGAATTTCAGTCTTGGTACTTTGAAAATTCAGTGATTGCAGAAGCCCTGCTAGCCTGAGCTCATAAGCAGAGATAAATGTTGCATAGATTTGAGTGTTTACACGCTATAGCTCAAGGTCCATGGAATAACAACAAAACTTAATTTGTATTGGGCCAGGCCAGCAGGATGCTGAGGTCTCTGAATCCAGTCCTGAAAGATGTTTAGATACACTTTGCTTCCAGCAAAAGTAGCCATTCTTTTTAAAAATCCAGTTTAAACTTATCTAGTAATTATGCTGTTCCTTTAGTAGCTAGATTTTACAGGATGTGGCTGGCGGTATAAAAACCTTTTTGTTGTTTTTATTAATACAGAAAGTAAATGTAGGATTTTTTCTTTTTTTTTTTTCCAAATATTATTTCCTGTTCTGACACAGCAGTTAGTTCAAATCATTGCTGATATATTATATTTCCTCTATTGTTTCTGGGGAAACAAAAATTACAAGAGTTTTGCCAAGTCATAATGCAGGGACTGAACTTCCCTGAACTTTGTATAGTTCCAGCCTGATCTGAATTTCACTACTTCTAGGATGTGTTCTAATTAAGCAAGAATTGTACATATGGATTTTACTGGGAAATACTTGAGAGCTTGCATTGGTGTTATGTTAAAAGTTTAAGCAAGAGATTTACAATACAGTCCAAAAGTCTCAAAGTCCTCTGGTATTGAATTCCCAAAGATTTCTGAGATGAATAAAATTGGAGGGGGTTGGTAGCATTGTCCCCGTAATACTGAATCTCAATAGCCTGTACAATAAGATATTGTTCGGTATCCTCCTTGGGCCTTGAGCTTAATATGGCAGTTACATAAACTGAAATAATGTGAAACTTCTGGGCATGGTTTGTGCATGACATTGTGCAAGATGAAGCTGGTTTTGAACTTCAGGTTAACGACCTACTGGCAAAATAATAAATTATGTGCCTAAGTGAAAGAGTGCATTGATTTGTGCTTCTGCACATGGTGGAATAAACTCAATCCATGATTAATCTGGAGGAGCCCTGATACCACTTGAGGTACACCTGTTTATATGAAGTCCAAACTTAGCCTACAAGTCCTAATTTTACTTTAATTGTACTTTCTATTAAGAGAGGTGGCACGTCCCTTCTTACATGTCAAAATCCCAAGTTCCTTCCAAGGACCTTGGAAGACCCGTAGAGATAAGTTCCAAAGAAAGCAGCAGAAGATCCTTTAAAAAACTGCTTTATGTGGACAAAGTAGGCAATAATACCCTAATAAAGGGTAGCAAAGCAATGATGGACCCCTTGTCCATCTAATGTGTTCCGGGGCCACAGAAGCCACACTTGCTGCAGTGGAGGGCTGTAGGGGATACTGCCACTCTTCGTTCTTTCCACTCCTCTGACATCAACTGGAACTACAAATTCATGCCTCGGTGCTGATACCCACTTCCCTCTTTGTCATATTCTCGTGTGAGAGGAGTGTCACATATTTAACCTAATCCCTTCTCTCTCTGCAGTAAAGGAGAGGCAGTGGAAGGTCTGTGTGTGAACAAGGGAAGGCACACTCTCAAAGTGAAGGCAGAAGGAAGAAGACGCTTGTCAGGGAGACGGGATTAGGATGCTGCATGAGGATAGGAATATTGTACATTCTGGGAGAAGATCAAAGGTCTTAAAAACATACGTAATAGACCTCAAAAAGGAGATGGTTTACTGAGTACAGTCTCCTGATGTCAATTTGCAAGGCAGTGGACCATTAGTTCTAAGTCAAGAGTAAGAGCTGTGATAGCTTTCTGAAGTTTCTTTACAGTTGAAAACCTGCAGCCTTTACTCATGTATTGAGTTTATTTATGCTGTCTCAAGAGGACAATAAAAGTTATTTTGTCCTTATTCTTGGAACATCATGAGTAAGCTGAGGCTGTGGTGCTGGGGGCTGTGTTCTCCATACAAGGAAGAGGAAAGTTCAAGCATTAGTAAGAGAGAAAGAGGCAGGATATAGTGAACTTAATGTCTTGCTGATATTGCAGAGTTTTTCCTGGAAATATTCAACTGCCATGTTTAATTGTTCAACACTTAGGAATATTTAGAATTGAAAATAAAGGTTTATCATTTTAATCTTCTCTGCCACGTGTCTTACGAAATGTACATGCATTGCCGTGTGGTTTTTCATTTCACCTGCATATATTTCATCCAAGATCTTACCCTTTCATAGATAAGGGTCAGACTGAACTTCTTTGGGACAGATCTGTGAAGGAAGTGGAGAGAGAGTACCCATTAAACTGCAAATATTACGTGTACACAGTGTCTCTGTGGGGATAACTCAGTGTCATCTCCTGTACCAGAAATGGGCAATGAAAAGGCTTTAACTGTGCTGGGCATTGGAAATTCAGGACTACAACTAGAGGACCCTGTTTCCAAAGAAGAATTTGAGGACACTATATGTGATTACTTTAAACAAAGAAGCAAAGAAGACAGGTGATCTTCCCTGACCACAGTGGCTGCAATTTTTATCTTGGTTTGCTTTGCAACGGAGCGTTTCACAGCTAGACCATATCAATGAAGGTTAACATGACAAAGTCATATAGTCACAGTGAAAACCTTGTCTTTGAGAGTTCAAATCCCCATGCTATATCAGTTTTCAGAAACATTTTTTTAAAGTGTAAGATACATTAGGGATCACATTGTTCTGGCTCATGCACATCTCCATTATTTGGATCTTAACATTTTGATTCCTTTCACATTTGATGCATTTCTTATTTCTGAATCAATAGTTTTGAATGCTGTCAATATTTACATTGTTTTTCACATCCTTAATGAATCTATTTTAATACTAATAATCCTAGAATTGCTTGGCATTGGAGCAGACTCTTCTTTGTATTCTTATCTAATACCATTGATGAATAACTCATTGCTTCCTATCTGTGAGACAGTTTTTATCCACCTTATTGTATTATTATCCAGATCATAATTCTCTAGTCTCTCTATGGTCTTCCTGTGTGGTACTTTGTCAAAGGCTGTGCTAAAATCCAAACAAATTATATCTACCACATTTCCTTTATCCACCCAGTTTGTCACTGCACTGAAATACCCATCACAATACAACATTTATTGATGCAAGTTTCTGTGTCAAACTAGAAGAAATGTGAAGATTCTGCTGTGACTATGTGATAGACCCTGCTTCTTAACAGGTATTATCATTTTATGCACTAAAGATAATTTGAGCCATGGGAGATGATACCATTCAACAGGAGCGGTGAGGCTGTGAACATCAAAGCATTATGAACCTTGAAAAGAAGTGAAAGAAGCTTATATGATACAATAACTTGTAAAGGGCATAAGTGAAGTCCTCAAGCTGCATTCCAAGAGATGCTCAGAGAATATCAGCGTCAGAACTGCTTCACAAAAAAAATGTATCTTTAGAGAGAGAATTGTTTGGGCAAGGCCTCGTGAAAGCTGCATGCTGTCACTGTTCCTGTTCCTTGGGAACATAAACAGGATCTAGGGACAGCTTGTGCAAGAAAACAGTTGGAATAGGGAATATCATGATTTTCAGCAGCCAATTTGATTACCATCATCACCCTAGTGTAGGAAGAAAGCTTTAAGAGGTATTTAGAAGGATGCTGGGTCCCACCTGGCTATAGCAGAACTATCAGTTAAACTGCACTTTCAGAGTCTGGGTCATGTTTTAAGTGCAGTTATAAAGAGACTGACTCTTGACCAGGTTGAGAAATTCAGTGTCTAATGTGCTTTCACAGCTGGGCTTCTCAAGTGCTTGTTGCTTACTCCGTTAGCAGTAGGAATAAATGAGAGGGGTGGACTCTGCTATTAAGCGATCCAACACTTTTAACAGGTATGAGGGCCCCTGTAGTGAAATTGCATCCAGTACCTGTTTTGAAGTGACCATTAGGGTGAATTATGCATCGCGTCTCTTATTCAGTTGAGTGTCTCTGTCTGAAACCCAAATTTAAAGGAGTGTTAGTCTTTGCCCAAAGGCAGTATTTTTCATCCTTGAACAAAAATAGTTTAAACACTATTGGGAGGTGTGGGAAAAGTAGCCAAAAATACACTTTTTTTCCTGATTAAAATGCTTTTCTAGCAGAAAAAGCCATGGTTTGGAAATTAAAATTTGTAACGGATGCAGTCTTCACTGGGAAAGTAACCTCAAAAGATGAATGCCATAAGGAAGACAAAATCTCTGTGGGCACCCAGATTTGCATGGAACTAAAAACAGATGGAGATTTACCATTTTGACAAAGAAACCTTCAGTCTCCTGTTGTCCATTCCTGCAGTGGCAGGAACCCTCAATCCCAGCACAGTGCTGTAGATTGTCCTCTGCTCCTATTTTACTAAATCACAAAAAGACCCAGGTTTCTACCATCTCGGACTCAAACTCCAGTGTGAGTCACAGCATTAGGAAGAAGCCCAATCCAGTGCTGCTATACCATACAAATAGCCATGAGTTGAGAAACAGAACTGGAAATGAATAAAGCTCCTGTGTAATTTTAAAAGTGCTACAAAGGGCTTCAATTCAGGAAAACATCCCTTTTGGGAAGGATTCTTTAAACACAGGCATGACTTTTTTTTAATTTTAATTTTATTTTTCATTCTATGAGAATGGTGGCAAAATAAACCTTTTTATAGAGAACTAATACTAACTAAAGTGCATTCACCTTAAAAAAGCAGATGTAATGCTATATCTATGTTAATAAGATTTGTTCTTTTGCATTACTGAGGAGCCTAGACAGGGTATTGTGTTGGTGTGTCCAATTTCAAAGTTTGTTAGATGAGGAGCCTGTACAGCATCAATGTATAAATCTCTGATTTATCCGTGGCTCTGCTTATCTTTACAAACCTAAAATACCAGAAAGTAATCTGGGCCCATATCCTAGGTCATTATTTGGATTCCGAAGTTGGAATGAGATCTCTTGACTGGATCCTGAGTTTATTTGAAAATTCTCTTGAAAGTAACAGGCTTGAATTTTTTTTTTTTCCATTTTTTTGGTGAGGTTTTCATTTGTGTGTTTGGTTATTTTTAGTCGTTCTTTTTGTTCTTTCTCTAGTTGTTGAAGAAGCCTTTCTTAATATAATCAACATTTTTTTTCCTGAGTAAGGACACCAGGATTTTAGTTTCTGTGAATAGTTATTTGTGACTGTTGCTTCATCATTGATTTGCAGTTCCAGAAGTGAGAGCAGTGATAAGAGCAAGTACTTTGAAAAATATCAGTTGACTGATATTATAAATTCTATGTTGAAAATTCAAAAGGTATCAGTAAGTTTTGTGCTATATTCTCTCCTAGCCTTCCCTCTAACTAATGAACTGTATATGATCCTCATTAACATGCTCCAACTGACTTCAGGTATTCAAGGCAAATAAAACCCCTACAGATGTGGAACTTCCTCATTGCTAAGAGGCTGCAGAAGGCTGACATCTTCTGAAATGTTTTCCAATAACAAATGATACTTTTTAATTTTTTTTTCTCTTTAATTTTCAGGTGGAATTAATGTGATTCTTAAGAAAGTGGGGGGATTAGACCACCACAAACATAAGTCAAGCATGGTAGAGGCATGTGCCATACTAGTCGTGGAATGTTGCTAATGAACTTTGGTTATTGTATAGTCAGTAGCTTTGCTCTCATAGTTTCCAGGCTCTTCATAAGCTTTATGGCAAGCAGGAATCATGAGAAAGGGCTGAAACATGTTTACCTTCTGATTCTTGCATTTAAAGCTTTTCCTGAGAGTTAACACTTGCTCTACTCTTAACACTCCACTAATGTACCTCATTCCTGACCTGCCATACTCCTCATTCTTGCAATTCCAGCCCTTGGGCCTCTCTCAAACAGTTAACCAGCTGTCCTTGCGCCACATCCCTTGCTTTCCACAAGGGGATGAGGGCCTTCCTTTCAGACAGCGGTCTCCTGCCCCAGAGTGCTAAGCATGCTCACCCTTGCATAGGAATGTGGGCCTCCTACTTAAGAAGCTGCCTCCTTTTTCACCTCTCACTTGAACATACCTGTCTAAATCATTTCATCTCCAGGTCGCAGGTGTCTCAGTTTGTAAAGGGAAGATATTGCTAAAGTGGCAATGATCGGTATTTTGATTTCAGTGAGATTTCCTGTAGGTTTTGCTCTGGGTTTAATTCCAACTTGTAGCTAAGACAGCTATTTAGGGTGCTCTGACTGTGTAGTATGTCAGGTGTTCTCTGTTACTACAGTTATGTAATTGTAGTTGAATTTCAAGATTGCCGTGAACACACTCTCGCAGCAAACTGTTTCTGGGGCCCCATTTCTATTAATGGGTGGATCGTAGCTCATGCTGGTAACACCTGCCATGAAGAAAGGGACCGCTTTATCTGCAGACACTGTGTCCTGATGCCTATCTTGCAGACTAACACTAGATGTGGCATTTCCTCCTTTTCCAGTCAGAGAACGTACATGAAGCAGGAAGGACTTCAGGTTAAAGTTGCTAGGAAAATACACCAAAGAGCAGTTATCAGGATGGTGCCCAGCATGAGAAATGAGTTGCTGTACGTTGGTGCTTTGATAGGAACGGGCTAAATGCTTCCTCATTCCCTGTAAGAAAATGGGGATTTTGGACAAAATTCACTGTGGTGATGTCCGTGCACCAATTTATTCCTATTTAGGTCATCGGAATAGGGCTTCAGTGCTGCTGGCTCTCTATACAGGATTACATTTCACCCTCCATGAATGCTCTTTGTTTTCTCAGTTGAGGTCAGTTTTTCATTGCATTCATTAGAAGAAATAGCTTTGAATTGCAAATACTGCTGCCCCTCCTTCGCTGCTAGCAAGCCAGCATTACAGTCCTGAAGATGTTAGAAAAGGGGTAAATTTGGAAGGGGAATGAAGGGAAAGAAATGGAAGTTAGAGGCCGAAGCTGTTACCTCTTATCTGGCAGTTGTGCTCTTACCTCCTTCTGGTGGATTTACCATTTTTTTCCCTGGTCGCCACTGTTCCTCTGTCTTACTAGATGCTAATTGGGAAAAAGGAGAGTTATTTTATATAAAGATTGTCTAAAGGGCAGGGAAAACATTTGTCTCATGGTTCCTTCAAGAAAAATTTCATCCAGGCCTATAAAGGGTATTCTGTGGTGGTGTTGTCCAAGTGCCTCTGTCAGGAGGCTCTTGTTCCTTCATTCAAATGCTCAAGAATTGGTTGTGAAACATGGTAATTCTTGCTGTGCTGTCCCCTTTTGTCCTGGTATGCACGTGTGTATGAACATGTTTGTGTGACAGTATACCATCTGAAACAGTGCATTTCTTTTCAGGCATCTGTGGGAATGAATTGGGAAGGCTCATATAATGCTGAAGTGTGAGGAACTCAGTTTCTACTTATGGGAGACCATAGAAAAAATTTCACTTAGGAATTGCCCCTAGCCTGTGGGTCACTGGAAATCAGTATTAAATTTGCATCCAGGATTTATTTGCAGATCTCTGTTAGTGTGCTGCTGGTGAAGAGAATAGCTTTGACTTTAAATGGGGTAAATGAGGCAGTTTCTGCTGTCACCTTTTAAAAATAAAATTTAATCGAGTTTTGATTTGTTCCTTTAATGAATCATTGGTACATTGTGTGTGTCTGTGTGTATTGCTGTATGGTTTGTTATTATGAGGCCAAATCCTGACAACTTATTGCAAAATTGTTTTAATTTATTATTAATATTTTTTGTTTTCTCATTTTTCCTGGTTTTGGAGCCTTTATAATTAGATAGAATTAAAACCACAGGTTTTAAGCTCCAGTCTATCATTTAAGCTCATATTTATGGTGCAACCCCTGGAGTTAATTGTCATTCCAACTGCATTTAAAAAAAAAAAAAAAAGTTGGGTTTTTTGCATCTGTTCAAATGCTATGTCTATAGCTACCACTTCTTAATCATCTGTTTTGCACAGTGAAACGGCATTTATTTTACATGGTAAGAAAACTAGCATTTTTATAGAGTAGCTGTTTGGTATCCTTAACAAATGGGTGCAAGGGACCTTTTGCCTTGTACACTTTAAAAACAGCTTTCCTCCTTTAGAACTTGTCTTTCTCTGCTCCTCCATGCAACAGTCTGAACGTGCTACATGCTCTAGAAAGAATTAAAAAAAAAAATGTTGGCTGACATTATGTAAAACCGTATTTTCCTTTTTGGTGCGTATGTTCTGGTCCTAGCAATGTCCTTGTTTTGCTGAAATTAACATTTTTCCCCTCACAGTTGTTGGTATGTGATGGTGTTTTTCTGTCTTCTTTAATTGTGATGCTGTTGTTTGGGTTTTTTTTAATTAGTATAAGGTTGATTGTTAAAATTAAGTGGCAGAAGGCTTCTTTCCAAGTTATTCAGAGATCTTTTGCTGAAGAAATACATTTTTCTACTCTCAAATGCCTTTTCCCCCTTCTTTCATTGCAAACTACTCTGGGAAGAGCTTCTTTTAACACAAAAAAAAAAAAAGAAAAAAAAAAAAGAAAAGAAAAAAAAGGCTACGCTTGACTGATAATGCATTGCTTTGGATGGTGAAACATTATGAAAGTTTAATTTTTAATTAAATCTGAAATACCAATTATAACTGAAAGAGATTTTAACCTGTTTCTTTTCAGACTGCCTGAAGTTACATTGTAGATGCTGAAATCACTGCACCTTAAAAACAAAAAGATTAAGCCGCACTGCATTCCTGTAAGTAAAAGCTTTTCCGATACCTTTTGTCTGTATTTTTCCTCTGTATGCTCCAAAGTGTTAGCACAGTAGCTGGTCTTGGATAAAGGTCAGAGTCCCCTTGAATGGGATTTAGAAGTTCAAAGGATGTTTTATTTAAAAATTAAAGCCGAACTCACATCTTGCAGATCTTTAATTTCAGACCCCTGAATAGATCATTCTTCTCTGCTTTGTTTTGAATATTATTAGGAATAGTGTGCATCTCTGTGTTTGTTGACTTACAGTTCCTGTCGCTTTGTCAGTGAGGATTTCAGCACTTTGGTGCAGAGATGACAGAAAGTAGCAAAAGATTCCGTATAGCATAAAATATAGTTTATGCTCTTTTGTGATGTTAGAACAAATTCTGCTCTTTTCTACAACGAAAAAAGTGAACAACTTTCTGGTGACATCACAGGGGGATTCAGCCGGTTTAGGGTGTAGAGGACGGCAGAAATGTCTAGTGCATCTGTGCCGTGACACAATAAAACAGTCAAAATAATGTCTGGAGTCTCTCAGTGAGAAAGGATTCTCTTTCGAAGAGCATAGTTATTCCATAAATGCAAGCCAGATTGTACATCAGTCTGATCTACCCTTATTTAGAATCTGTTTATTGAATGTATTTGGGACAATAATTAAGATTTGGAACTTCAGTGGCTGGACAACAGGCACGCAAAAGAGGATTGGAAAATATAGTAGATTCAAATACTCTGAATTTAATGAAGTAATACATGAATAAAAATCCAGGAGCTTGTAGATAGTAGAAAGAAAATTATTTTAGTCAGACAGTATAAAGCTGTGGAATAATACAAAGCAAAGTCAGTTTGTTTTCTTGTTTAAGATCAAAATGTGCAGTCTGTAATGTAATGAAATCCAGAGCCTCCTTCCAAAGTGGTACTTAAAATATTTTAATACTGAAGTACATTAACTATTACATAGGATTTTTCCTCCCTTCCCCTCCCTCTCCCCCACCCCCCTTTTTTCTTTTTAATTATATTTTAATGATTTATTTTAAACTAGCTAAAGGGTACAGTACACTGTGGGCAGCTAATGTGTGCCCCTTCCAGTGTGGAGCGCCAAGCATGACTCAGGCAGGCAGATTGTGCCTTTCTGGCTCTACTCCATTGTGTTTTTACATTGCTGGCAAGGGCCATGCCATTGTGTTGCTTAAATATTGTGTATTAACTGCAGGCTGTGGCCAGTGAATGGTATTTTAACATTTTCTACTCATCATTCCTGAATATGAGCAACTTCTCTGGCCACCAGAGCTTAACCTTGCAATTACACTGGTGAGCCGAGCTGAAAACACTTATGGATTTGCTGTGTCCAGCAGCAATTCAACAGGAAGTGTTGGGGGGATAATGGTTCTGAATCTGTGAGTACAGAATTTCAAAGTTGTCTTGCAATTTTGTGTGCGCAACCAGGAGAATTTTCGTTAGAAAGCAGAAGTAATTCTTTTTCCAAAATGCATCAGCAGGATGAGGAGTGAATTAAGGCAGGCTCTTTGAATTCTTAGGATCCAGATGGTCAGTAAATCCTGTGTTGACAGCCCTAAGGCAAAATACCAGGTAGCAATATATGGACCTGATGACTGGTGTTAGCTGGAATGGACTTTATTTACTTATTTGAGACTCCACGTTTTTTTGGAGGGGAAATAAATACACAAGCGTAAAACTCGTGTATAGGAAGTATTTTTAATGGCTTTTTTATCAATGGTGGGAAGCACATCAAGGCAGCTTGCTCAAGGTCAGAGTAAAGCAATGGTCAAACTGGGAATGGAGTGTGAGATCATGACTCCCAAGTTTGTTCTGTTCTACCCAGTTCTTCATTCTGTTCCATGAAGTAAAGGTCCAAGTTTCTAATCTTTGATTTTTTTTTTTTATATCATTTGATTATTTTATTTTTATTTTTTACTTAACAAGAATTATAAAAAAAGAAGGCACTCCACCTGTAAACTTCTAAGTGTTCCTAGATTCTGTAGCCTTAGCATACACTCTGTCTCTGGAATACAGAAGAAGGAGGTACAGAAACTTTTACATATGCATGTGTATGGGGATGTGGTTCTTGCTATACCTTGTGTCCATGTAGCTAACAACTTCATACACTAAAAATGGAGACATCCTCTTTATAGAGGAAAGTATACTTTAAGGAGTTCCCTTGTTTGCTATGTATGTTTGCTGTAATCTCATCTCTAATTGTGAGATGTTTAATGAAGTGAACGTCCCAGTATGGCTTTCCTGTATTAACCTGAAAACATCAAAAAGAAAAGGCAGTTGATACTCTGGTATTTTTCTGGTTTGTTTTTTTTCTTTTTAATTGGATTTCTTCAACTGAAGGGTGGAAAACTTGCTTTGGGGTAGCGATGTCCCTAAAGCAACTGATTAGTATAAATTGGGCCATATTTTTGGCCAACATAAAATTTAAGTTTGATTTGATACATGGCATTAAAATAAAACACAAATTCAGAACATGTGAACATCTGACAGGCAGTTGCATAAAAACACAGCCTTCTAAATGTAGTGCAGGCGTACTCCTGATGGGAAAGATCTGTCTGCTGGATTCTTGCTATGTTGGGCATTCCATCGATGTTTTGCTATGTACTACAGTTAGGTGGCTTGATAAGCAAGTTAGATCCATTGAGGTCTGTGGGACTGCTCAAATACTTAGATGTGGTTAAGTACTTTACTTTTGCAACTAACCCCAAATGGGATGAAGTCATGCATGAGGAGTTACTCTGCTCACATTCAGCATCTGCTTGATTTTAGAATGACGCAATGACGACATATTGTGTGTACGGAAGGAAAAGGTTCTGTAGGCATGATCTGAAAACCTATACAAGAGACTCACCGGATGTGCTTTCAAAGCAATGGTCTTTACACTGTCATCAGCGGAAGACCAATAAGGAG
The DNA here is from genome assembly GCA_013396935.1 of Baryphthengus martii. Taxonomy (NCBI): domain Eukaryota; kingdom Metazoa; phylum Chordata; class Aves; order Coraciiformes; family Momotidae; genus Baryphthengus; species Baryphthengus martii. Next base: position 144,689 of record VWZK01004771.1, read on the forward strand.
CATACAGTACATTATTTTTGTTAAAAAGAGAGGTTTATCAAAGTTTCAGCTCTGTACAGCCTTGTGATCTGATTACTGACCGAGAGATCCAGTGCTATAATCTTAACAGATGCTGGCTCATTTAGTGGCATTGGACAAGTCATTTTACCTCACCGTGCTTTGTTCAGGAGATCACTTTTTCAAACTGGTTCAAACTCATACAGCTCTGTGAACGTTACTGAGTTTGTGTTTGCAAGGCTCTTAGAGGAGAAATAGTAACCATTGTTATTATTAAGTATATTGTGTAGATACAGCCACTCATGGGGGTGATCTTTCCCAACTCACTTGTGCCTTTGTTTAATTCCATCACTCAAATGTATCAAGGCCAACTCCAATTTACAGAAGTATTTCTCATATCACTCCCACTGTTGAGTATTTTATTGTTTGTGTTCTCTCTCGGTCTGTTTTTCTGCTACTTTCTTCCATGCTGAATTAACCTTGCATACCAAACTTTATTCCCCCTTTTTTTGTGTGTGTATTATACAGCAGAGACATTTGTGTAGCCTCCAAATTACAGACAGCAAATTCATTTTGTCTAGTGATTGTTTGCTGATGATGTATGAAACAGACAGAAGACAGTTTGAATTTTCGTAAGTTCAATTGAGCTTGCAGGCATAAGGAAAGGAACAGGCAGAACCCAAGCCAATGTGACACAGTAAGCTGGCATCCCAGAGTGCATGCCGCATGTGTAGCGTCAGGATGTCAGGGCTGAGAAGGGCTTCGTCCATCACAGTGCTGCTTTTTTCTAACTGAAGGAAGAGTTTTGAAGCAACAAACAAGCTACCCTACTGTGCTTTTTTACAGTGCAAGATTCTTCACGGTTCCTGATGGATATGGAATCTGTCCTTTCCTCCTGTAACTTGCTGTTTTAACTAGAATTTCATGTCTAAGAAAGGCTTTGTTGAACCCTGCAGATTCCCTGTTCCTATTCTTCTGTCAAAATGTAAACCCTCAATAGTTTAAGCCGTTTTTTTTTTTGTTTTTTTTTATTTTGCTTAAACGTGGAAGGTACTGGCTAGTTAGAAACTACACTAGAGAAGACGTGTACAAATGTGAAATGAATATGGAAGTGTGCTTCCTTTGAACAAAGATCAATGTCTTGGGACTGACTGTCACTGAGGAATTGTGTTAGCACTAACGAAGAGAATTAATTTTGCCTTTTCCCCTTCCTGTGTCGAGGCATTAATCCAGAAGCTCACGGGGATAAATTCTGTCCTGATTTCTACCTGTGGAACCCCAGTGGAAATGTGGAGAGGTCAAAAATGTTTGTCAAGGCAGAAATTGTCCTAGCATTAAAATTGTTGACAAAGCAGAAACCGTTTGATTGTTACCTGGCCCAGGGGCAAGAGGACGTGTAGGAGCCCTGCATGGCATTATATGTTTCTGAAAGTGTTGCTTTTGTTGTCAGTTAAGGACAATTTGGAAAAAAAAAAAAATTCTAGTGAGAGAAAAGTTATAATCGTTAGCACAGTGATTAATTGTTCTTCATATCCACTGGGAGAAAGACCTAAAGAAATCAGTTCAACGAGCAGTGAAAATTACCACGTTACTTATTAAGAACCATGTTCTGACTATCATTGTGAAGTGATGGGACATCAGAACCTGTAGTTACTGTGGAAGCAGGGGAGGTTTCTTTTTTATGGAATGGCTTGGAAAGCCATCTCTTGGGGCATACTAGAACTCGCCATAAGGCAAAAGACCAGCCTGGATGGGCATTGTTGCTCCCTGGCATTTCTCTGATTCAGTGTACCGTTTGGGAATGTTGGTATGCGGCTAATACATTCCTGATTAATAAAGCTTAATGTTCCTAAAAGATCCCCAGGGTTCTCATTTTTCCATCCACTCATAACTGAAACCATACTGTCTCTTCAAAGATCTCATTGGGCTGCCAGCATTTTGCTTTGACCCTTCTTTTTTTAGAGGAGGACAGGGGAGGGAGCCATATAGACACCGAAGGACAGATTTTCAGTGGCTGTGAATCTGCGTGGTTTCTTTCCAGTTGGTGCATGAATGCTGATTTGTTTCAGTTACTGGTTTTAAAGATTTGGATGAATGGAGACGCTCCAGGTACTGCCTAATGCAAAGGCCTCTGACACACAGATCATGGAGACAGTTGGAAGTTGCAAATAGGATTGATGATCAGAGACAATAAGTAATGGGACTACAGTAAAGCCTGCTGCAAAAAGGTAAATGTCTCACGAGATTGGGGGCTTTATGATTGTCTCTGCTTTCTGAATTTTCATGTGAAAATTCTTGAAAGATATTTACACTAATGAAACCGCAAATCTCAAAATGTGGTTAACCAGCCTGAAAATTTTGTGAATTCTCAGGTTGGTTTTAATTGGTCTCCGTCCCATTCACAATTTAGCCCAGAATAGAAGAATTGGAGATGATGATTGATTAAATCTCTCATGCATTTTTTTTGTTTTCTTGCAAATGTTTGAGGTTTGGGGTTTTTGGGATGTGGAAGGGTTGTGTGGGGCTTTGTTTGTTTGTTGTTCTAGGGCTGTATGTTAAAAACATCCATTGTAGTATGCAAATAGGTAGAGTCCTGACTTTTTTCATAGGTAGCAGCTCTTGTTTTTGCAGAATAGCAGCCACAATAGATGAAGATAGGAAAATGACTCTCCAGTGTGTGGTTGCTTTAGTATATAAAGGAGTATGGGTTGTGATTCACTCATATTAAAAAGGCATGGGGATATTAGCATTGATTCCCTGAGTAGCACTACTTTAGTAAGCTGTAAAACACTTCAGCTTTTCAGCACCTGAAGATGTTTTGGTGAAAGCGGAAAATCTTTTACTCCATTTATCAAAGCATTTTCTGGTCTACTTCAAGGGGAAAAAAAAAAAAAGGCGCACACTAAATATTGTTAAACAAGGAAAGTTACCTTAGACCAGAGATGTCATCCAAGCCTTGGTACTTCTATTTTGTCTTGTCCAAAGTGAAATTCTTTAGCTAAACCAGTCTATAATGGGAGGGACTCTAAAGAAAGCCATTGTGGTTATTCTATATTTACATCAGTGTCCCTGAGGACACTCTCACTGAATCATTTCAAATCCAGAATCTGATGTAGGGCAGTCTGATGAATGTAAGTTACCCAAACTTTCTGGTCTGTTTTCTTCATTAGTGTAAGTGGTGTAGCTCTGAATATAAAGGATCTGGTGGTTCTTACTGCTCTCTTTCCCATCGTTGCCCCTGCATCCAGATAATAGACTAGAAGAGATTTTAATCTCACTTGTGTCAAAATCGGTCTGTTGTTTTCAACAGTTTCCACTGGCATGAGAGAGGTCGGAATATTTGGTTTATTTATTGTTTGAAATAAATCATCTGCAGAACTCCACTGCTGACATGTCTGTGGCTTTGGTGCCAGTACACGCTCTGCAGGGCCTTCAGAAGTCTGACAGGGAAGGCTGTCCTTCAAATATGTATTGTAACTGTCCTGTATTTCTTCATGACAGAAGCATTTCTCCAGCATCTTTTGTTCTGTGTATGCATCATCATCGTATAGCATTTTGGTTTAAAAGAACCTAGTTCTTGCTTCTTCCTTCTTTCTCTTATACTTCCCTCCCTTAGGAGCCTGCAGGGGCTGGCAGAGAGATAGCCTGATTGGAGATTGTGAGCGCTTGGCAGATGGGTCTGTGCCGTTTAAAGGCCATTGGAAAAGTATTTGACTTTATAAGATGTTTTGGTGTGAGTAATAACTGAATTAACAAGTGTTTTTTTGAACTTACTGCTTTCTCTGGCAGATTTTTTTTCCCTTCCATTGTCTTCATAATGTTGCTGTAGAAATTTCATTCTAGTTCATGTAACATTCTCGTGGAAGTTTTGAATGATGAAAATCTTGTGTAAAATGGAAGAGTGTTGTCTCTTTCAAGACCGTCAGTAAGTAATTGAGAGTCCTGTGGCTCTTTGAAGCAGACCCTTTTCGAAGAATTTGCTGTGTATATCCCAGCAGCAGCAATAGCAGTTGTCCACAGATCACTGCATATTCTGCAGCCCCAGTTCATTTAGGTAGGATGCAGTGGCACAGTCTCTGTGTGGATAGTTTGCAAGATCAGACCATCAGTGGGAAGATCTGGCGAACATTAGAGTCTGAGCCAGAGGCAGAGGAATACTCATCTCTTCCCAGTTTCTTTTTCCATTCATTAGTGTTTCAAGCGAGGAGGGTAATCTCTTTTGTCATGTCTCTTGCCCTGTTTTAATACACAGCTAACCTTCTTATGTCTGAGTGGCTGTCACTTTTCCAGAACAAGCGATACTGAATTCCTGAAGCAAACAGCTATAAAATGATCACCCTTTGGGGCAGACAGTGTGTGTAAATTACAACTTTTGCCTGGATGTGGTTAACAACTGGAGGGGAATTCCAGTGGTTGGGGCTTCAGAAGGTATAGAATTATGTTAGTGCATCAACCTGGCAGGAAATACAACATGTAGAAGTGAAAAATCCCTGAGTCAATAGGCAGAATTGCTGTAGGTACTGATGTTCGTGGATGGCACTGAATGTAAGAGTTTTCATTCCTCATAATTGTTTCAATCCTGCAGGAAGGAAAGGATTATGGTTTCTACTTTTGTCAAGGCTTCAGTGCTGTTGAATTTGTTCTGGTGCCTCTGGGCCGTGTGAAAATCACCCCAGAAATACTTTTTACTGTTTCCACTTGTGTCCCAAATGGACTCTTATTACTACTCAGCTTCTTTGTGTGTGGCTTAGAAAATATTGCTCTTTACAGCTACACCTGCTCTTATTCTGATCATGCTTGCTGGTCAAGACCACCTTTGTTTGCCATGACAAACTCCTGTTCACTTGACCAGTCTTTGTTATACTGTGGTTGGTCTCAGTCTCACACCTATGTACTGACACATATGGCTCTAGAATTGCATTGAAGAAAACATTCAGATATTAGTACAACTCTAGGCAGATGGCAATGTTTAGTTTCCTCAGAATACCATTCATGGTCACCTCAAACATTTTCCTGCCCTGTATAGGAAACTGTGCTTTTGCAAGAGTTCAGGAGAATTCTTTATACAGGAAGACAGTCATGACTAGGATGTATGATTATAATTTGTAATAAACATAAAATCTTTTACATGAGCATGTATGTTTTTGGAGTGATAGTGAGCTAAAAGCTTTGCATTCAGATAGTAACTTCTGGGGTTCTCCAAACTTCATTCTTTTCTCGTATGTGATGAAGTTTTAGACTGTTGCAGAGATATGGAAATTGATGATGAAAAACCACTTGACTACCAGGTCCAAATATATTTTAGGGACTTTAAAGCTAGATGCAGTAACATTTAGGTACTTGATTCTGAGTGGAGTTCAAACCTCTGAGTTAAGAGTCTTTATCCAGTACTTGGTATGTATTCAAGGCAAAGGGAAGAAACTTGATGAGTGGAGTGCAACCCAGAGGCAGCCAAAGAGAAGCTCTAGAGACGAAAAGCCCCATGATTCTTCTGTAGACAGGAGTTTTACCAATAAGAAACACAGAAAGGATCTTTTCCTTACTGCAGCCATTAGTGTCCCAGAGAATTCCAAATGCTCCAGGTAAATTTTGCTTCTTCTGAAATCATCAGCTGTTAAAATACATTTTCTATCCCCCTATAGAATATGCCTTTCAGCAACATGAGATAGGCATAGATTTCCCATGTCTGATGATGGTGGAAAATATTTCTGATGTTCCTGTATTGTCAGACTGTCAGGAACAGTTTTCTATGTGATTGTATTTATTTAATTACATTTAAAAGCATTTGATTTCTAAAAATCTTTTACACTGTCTCTGTCATAATGTTTAGAACATATCTATACCATATAGCAGTTATTCTTTAAGCCTCCTTATACCTAGAAAACCTTGTAAAAGAAATATGCTGTGTAGCAAAATAGATGTTCCTTATTTAATGCTGAACTAATTCCTAATGACGCATTGTGATTAATCATGGTTGCACTGGTGGAAGTCTAGAAAGAGTAATAGACTTCTCCTCCTGATTTTTCTCTGTTGATATGGTAGGAAACCTGAATATCCATGTTGTGAAACACTTAACTCTCACTTCTGCTGCTGCCAGCACTTCATCCCACTGTCCAAACGGGATAGGATTTTGCCTGTAACTCCCCCTTGCTGCTTCCTAGAGCTGGCAGCTCAGGGCTGTTGAAGGCAGTGAAATTCAGGCTGCAGGTTAAGTGGGGTAACAAAGCAAGTTTTCTTTGTACTGCCCAGAAAGGCTTTGCAAGTTCAGTATTACCTACAAGCCTGTCCAGAACTCTGCACACCATTTCTGTATTGAGTGCAGCCATTTTCTGATCACTCCTTTTACAGACAGTGTGAGAAATTCTGGCCCCAAAGTCAGTGACATTCTTCCACATTCCTTTCAGTGGAGCCAGGACACGCTATAAATCATAGAATGGTAGAGGTTGGAAGGGACCTACGGAGATCATTGAGTCCAACCTCTCTGCCAGAGCAGGCGCATCTAGGGCAGGCCATGCAGGAACATATCCAGGTGGGTTTTGAAAGTCTTCAGAGAAGGAGATTCCACAACCTCTGGACAGCCTGTTCCAGTGCTCTGTCACCCTCACACTAAAGAAGTTTTTCCTCATGTTGAGGTAGAACTTCTGTGTTCCAGTTTGTGCCCATTGTGCCTTGTCCTATCACAGGGCACCACTGAAAAGAGACTCGCCCCTTCTACTTGATGCTCACCCTTCAGATATTTGTAAACATCAATAAGATCTGCTCTCAGTCTTCTCTTCTCCAGGCTAAACAGCCTCAGATCTTTCAGCCTTTCCTCATAAGAGAGATGTTCCAGTCCCTTAATCATCTCTGTAGCCCTCCATAGAACACTCTCTAGTGTTTCTCTGTCCCCCTTGAAGGATGCAGGGGATCTTAGCTGATGTAGGGGAAGAGATTTACATTGGGAAAATAAATATATCATGCTTTCTTAGAGAGATTTTTTGGGAAACAACTAGATTTACTCTGTTTTAAGATCAAAGTAACATAAAAGTTGTTATATGCGTGGCTTTGCCCAGTAGTGGTTGAATGAAGGTTTATTTGGTTTTTCTTCTCCTAATTTTAGATGGTTTGGAGTACTTCTGTGAAAGTTTATGAGATTATGTTGGTTAGAAATAATTCCCCCTCTCATTTTATTTAGCCTAGTTTTAATACTAGCTTACAAAACAGTTCTTTCTTTTGTGGAGCCAATGAGGAACTGGCAGATTTGGTATGCGGTTCAGACAAACTGGTCCTCTGCTGGACTGAGGTTGGGCACTTATTTGCACTGAAACTAGGTGTAAAATTCCCAGCTTTAGTGTCAGTTTTGCTTTTCTACTCTGCAGCACAGATATGCAGGTGGAAATCCCTGCACTAATCTTTCTCAGTGTTGAGAGCTTTCAGAACCGAGTCTGTATTTGGCCTGTGTTTTTTTAAATATAGAAAAAAAAAAAAAATGGAGCTTGTTCTGCACATTTGAAATCTCAGTCTTCTTACTTAAAGCTAGGTCAAAAATTCTGGCTGTTTTCAAGTCTAGCCCTAATTCATGTAGCTAAATTGATGGTAATGGATGAATATTAAAGATGGATGGTACTGTTGCCCTTTAAGTAGGACCTCCATTTACTTTAGTGGGATTTTCACCAGTTTCAATGCTTAGAAGGTCTTTTTTTTTTTTGTCTCTTTCTGCTTTGCTATTATAGCATTATTGTAAAAATTCTTCCCCAGTTCATTCTTAATGGCTACATCATTAGGATCTTCAGGTTATAGTAAGACTTTTATGGTGTGAAAGGCAGGAAACAGTAAGAAACTAAACAAAAAATCCTAATGCAAATCTTACCTAACACAAATTGGCGTACTCTGATAGCATCCTCAACGCTGCTGTGCTTCCTGTGGCTGCTCAAGTTTACTAGTCCAAACTGAAATGTGCTCTCTGCTCAGTAGATCTAGACCAGTAGAGAGGATCCCCATTTCATAACTACAATTGCAGTTTTCTTGTCAAAGAGAAGTTTTTATGGGAAAAAGGTAACGTATCACCACAGTAACTTCTGAACGTAGCTTGTGGCTCAGGACTTGATGTGTCACAGAAGGTCTTATTTCACCTCTAGGCCCTGTACAAATAAAAATGCCTTGAACAGTGAGGGAGCACAATGTGAAATTAAACAGGGGCAAATGTACAGTCATTTTATGTATAGTCACATTAATCAGACATCATTCTTCTTTGCTTTTGTTAAAACAATCATTTCCAAAGTTCTAGCAATTAAAAATGAAAGGAGGAAAAAGAATAATAATACTGATTTTGTTTTGTGTGGTTTTGGGGTGGGTTTTTTTTTTTTTGCTTGCTTTCAAGTAGTAATGCATGCTTTACTACACATCAATCTGTCTGTTAGACAGCAAGAGGCACTTAGTACTTACTGAACCTTCACTTTTCTTAGACCTAACCTAATGCTTAGTGACTTTTTTCATTGCACAAAACTGCTGTTTTTTTCCACAGTGACATGCAATAATGCAAATATAGAAATACAAAATAACTCAAAGGCTTACTTGGAAATTCTAATACACAGAACTTTCTGAACAATTTTTGGCTTTTTAATTATGTGGCAAGGTTCGGTATCACTTCTTTTTGAATTCTGACTTCGAAAGGAAATGAGAAGTCACAATTTCTACCTTTACTTGTAGCTCTAAAATGCTGCAAAAGGCCTGGTAACTCAATGGCAAAGGTAATGAGTTGACAGAAGTTTAAATTCCTTGAGGCACAAGAAAAAAAGACCTGGAAATTTTTGCTTTTTTGAAATTCTGTAGGAGTGAATTGTGTGCTCTTTGCAATGCTGCAGGCTGTATCTCCCTCTCTTTCTCTCTAATTTTCCATCATCATTCTTATGTCTGGATACATCTAATTCTTTGTCTTCTCTTGGGCCTTGAATACAAGAATTAAGGTGACAACAACCCTTTTTGCTGACAAAGACTACTATATTTGATAGTTGAGTATTTCTTGTGGGTGCCAGGAGGAATGACTATTTTGTGGACAGATACTGTAGTAGACAGAAGTATTGATTGGGTTTCATTGTAATAAACATTGCCAGATGTTATCTCAGTGTGTACTGTTTGCATTAGTAACTAAATAAATCCTCTAGAGCACAATTATTCCTTAGAATGTTTTTTCAAAAGTTTACTGTTGTCTCCTTTTATATGCCTAAAGTGAACTTCCTCTGCTTTCTGTGCAGCTTGAGAAACTGACTGGGACATATGAAGCTAATTGCAAAATTCATATCTTGCTCTAGGTTCAGATACCATGTCAGGCCAAATCTGGCATGTATATGTGATGGCATCTTCGCTTTGAGTACTCTTTCTACAGCTGAGACTTTCTCCTGTAGGAAATACTTGAGCAAGTTTTTTTTCACTGTCGTGTTACTATCCATACTGGTGAACGCCTTGTTGTGGGAATGTCAGGGTAAATGTCTGCATCCTCTGACTCTTGATACAGAATCTCAGCTTGTGGGTTGCTCAGTACACAAAATGATGATCAGATTCCAACATATATATGGTCACTGAAGAAGACTGTTAAATGCCAGTGCTTGCAAGCCTAATGTCGCAGTTATCAATTAAGTTAAGCCAGCTCCAAGAAAGTATCTGAGCTTCCACAGAGACCAGGAATTGTAAAGGTCCAGGTTCACTGATCAAACTGTGAAAACCGTATCACATCAGTGTGAAAAAGCACACAACACATCATCACAGTGCTCAGGACATCGGTGTGGGCCTGTGCGCAGCTCCTGCATCAAAGCTTGGCTAGTGCTACTTTTTTCCTCGTAATAGGCAAGAATGATTCAGTCATACTTGGGTTTTCAGTTCTCTCTGATCTCTGGTGTTATCAGCTCTCCCCAAACCACTGAGCAAGTTCACAAGTATTTTTTTGAAGTGTAGTCAGTGTCCAGAAAAATTTATGTTAAATGATAGCTGAAATTGTCTACTGGGCATTCTGAACATGATTTCTTCCTGAAGTAGTGGTTCCTTGCTCTGCTAGACTAGACTGTATTGTAATTTATGATTTTGAATCATGCATCCTGTGCGCTGGCTTCCACAGAGATACAGGTTCCCTTGATAAGTTGGCTCATTCTGGAGCCTCCCTAAAATATAATTAAAACAATTTTAAAGGTTTAAAAGATGCAATGTGTATTTGAAATCTCTGCCAATGGAATCAGCATTAACCTTATGACTGCTAAATTAAATCATCATTGTCTGTGTCAGATCCTATGTTTAATTTCATACAAAAGATGTGGGTTTTTTCCAAATTCTTCATAGTTTTACCGGCTATTGCCTGTTGCTTCCAATTTATCAGCTGAATTTAACTATACTTTTTCTATCTTCCTAGCTATATTTAGAATGTTTTCTACGTTTTATACCTTTTACTTGGCCTTACTGTGATAGAAGCATTTACATGTGTGTATGTATTGACAGGTTCCTTTGAAACTTTGTAAGGCTACCCCTTAACATTTATATTTTGGACAAAGACCATCAGATACTTGTCCATTTTTCATTTGTTAGTGTCTTCCCTTCTGTTCTTGTTGGCTAAAAGGGAAAAGACAAAAAAATAATGAAGAGCAAAGGAAGGGGAAAATATCTGACCGTCATGACAACTTTTCCTTTTATACCTGAATACTTTCAGTGCTATCTCTGAAAACTTTGGAGAGAACTGCTTGCTTCCAGAAATCCCTTTGTAAAAATAGGAACACTTGGCCATTTAAAATGCAGCTCTATCTCTCATCTCGCTTCCCTTTTAATAGTCAAGTGCATGTCCAACACAAGTGAAGGAACAATTCCAAGTTGCATGCAAACGTGGCTCATCAGCTGTGTATTTTTCCTGTTTCTAAGGAATAAAGATCACAAGTGTGAAATGAAACATAACAGAGAGGCACTGGAGTGCAGATCTGAAGGTGGAATTTGCATTGGCTGCACTTCAGCACAGATGGTGGAAAAACTTAAATCTACTCTTGGGTCCTGAGACCTTTATCCCCCTCAGGTTAGCAAATGTATCTAAGGGAGGAAGCTGGAGTAGCTAATTCCCAAGTGATTTTAAAGATTCATGCTCCCTAAAAGAATGAGCCATGAGAAATATGCCTGAGCATCACTACTTTGTGATATGCTATAGAATGTTTGTTTACTGAAATAGCTTTGCTAATAGCTTTGTTAATCAGTTGTGTCCCAAATAAGTGCAACACAGCCCTCCTCAGGTTTGGTCTTCTGCAAAATTAAATGCCTCATTTGCTCCTCTTATCTGGGCAGGAAAAGTGAAATAAAGAATGCCCCCAGCCTGCACTTGCTCTGTGGCCCTTCTGATTTTTAAGGATTTTGTAGGCTTCCTGCTTCATCCTCAGGAGTTATGATGGAAAACCTTTGCTTTATTTTCCTCTCCTCCTGCCTTTTCTGTCTCTCAACTCTGAAGTGACACAGGGACATACCATAAGACACCTTCTGGTTCCGGAGAAGGTTAGGACTGCTGAAGTCTTGGAGAGCCAGCTCATGTTTTGAGTGAATGTTGCAGCACCTACCTCATATGACTAGAGATGGTTTGTTTTGTTTTCTGTTTGGTAGATAAATGCTGGTTTCCCTGTGCTCCGCATTTATGTGTGAACCCAACCTTGTTTTTTAATGATCAGTTCCCAGGATAAGGTGGGAAGTCTATCTCCAGGACCAGTTTGGTTTTTGGCACCTCCTCTGTTACTATGTGCAGTGATGCCAATTAATGCTCATTGAGGCAGTGGATTTGCGATTCTGGTTCTTGGCCTGAAGTGGATTGAGATTCATAAAAAATAATCTCAAATCACAAAGGCACCATGGGAGGCTTATAGCTTCTGTGACTATCTCACTTGGGCTAGATTTGAATCAGCAATCAGGAGGTGAATGGTTTTGTTCTTATCCCACTGCCAGTTTCCTGAGCTAATATAATCTGTGTGTGTTAAAAAAATTTCGGTGTCCAATTGAAGGCATCCATCCTTTAAAAACAGGTTTAAAAACAAGAGATAAAATGTAAACGAAATTTTACATCCAAAAAATACAGAACAGTGTTCAGGGCTTTAAAATATATGTAAACATCAGTTCCTGCCAAGTTAGTCATTACTAAGAGTTGTTAACACGGGGGATTGATTGAGAGAATGATTGTTGCTGTAGAATGATGATTTAATAAGAGAAAATCTGATAGATTTGACATGCTACATAAAATGCACAGAACGGTTATTCTTTGGTAAATTGCAACTTTCATTTGTACCCCTTACAGCCGTGTTTGTTCTGTGCCTTGCCACATTCTCCTTTTTCCCCTGTTATTCTCTTTTATTGCTAGAAATCATTAGTATTCGCCATTGTTACACATGTCATCCAGAAAAACATACACACACATCCCATTTTCCTTCCCTTCCTGCCTTCTCTCACACCTTTGCCTGCTCTGTTCTCCTGTACTCACCTACCCCCTGTGATGTTCAGTGAGGGCACTGCAAATTGTCCTGCTGTCCATCTCAAAAACATGGCTACCGAGCTCTTTACTAGCACTTTCTCCATACATACACCCTCCTCACTCTTCTGATTATTATTTTTCTGTTAGTTAGTCCTAACAACATACTTGGTGCTTTATAAACTAGAAAATGAAGGCTATTGCAGCTCAAGGAGGTCGTTGCACCGGAAAAATACATGAAGCAGCCCTTCTATTGTTCCCATCTTTGCCAACAAGCGGTATTCTGTCCTTCCGTTATTCAAGTATAATTTATGAAAGATTGCCTTTTTTTTTGTTTTTTCCCCCTCCTCATACCCTAAACGTGAAATTTCCAGTGCCTCTGTGAAGATCCTTTCACAAGTCTTAGTGTGTTTGGTCTTCTGTAAAGTCTGGTGGTTCATGCAGGCCATGCCCAAATAAGAGTAATCACCTTGACCTAAGCTGCTGCTGGGCCCTTTTACTGCAGATAGGGTTTGCTGGTGTCAGAGACCGGGCTACAAATAGTCTTCTACTTGCCTTGGAAAAATGTAGGGCTAGCCTTGGTGCTTGTACTCTATGAATAATAATAATAATAAACAATCCTAGAGTCTGATTACAACAAATAAATTCCATAACACCCTCTGCACTATATCTGTTGTTGTGCCAAAGAGCATAACATAAAATGACTGAGAACAACAGCAATTCAAAACAACGGCACACAATAGTGTAATTGGACCCTAAGCACATAAAAATAATGGTTTAGAAGAAAGGGGGGGGGGGAAAGGCAAAAGGGAACTGTGGACTGACATCAGGGACAGTGTCATGAAACTGCAGTAAGATGCATGAGCCTAGTAGGACGAAAAAGAGAAGGGGCTGAGGGGGTGAGTTACTTATGAATCAGTACAACTGTGCTTTGTTCTGCATGAGTGTTTTAATAGAGCAAGTGTAATATAAGGATCAGGTGGGCTCGTGGGAATGGAACAAAAGGTTTTGTAAAATTAAAGCAAAATAATTATAGCTCTAGGTGTAGAGTGAGCACACTCCAGCAGTTGATAGCAGGAACCTGCTCAGAATGGAGAAGGGAGGAGGGAGGAAGATGCAGTTGGAAAGGTTTTTTTGATTCGTTTGTTTTTGTTGTTTTTTTAACAATATATACATGCGTATACATGCACATGCTCATACATTCATGTGCATCTGTAATACACATAGATTTGCATATGTACATTAACAAAGATTTTAAATCAGTGACAGTTGTATGCAACTTTGGAAGTGACTAATATACCCACACACAAAAATGCATTAAAATGCATTAAAATGAAAATTTAAGGAACAATCTCAAATGAATTAATTAACAACAACAAAAAAATCATGACAGAACATTGTCTTTTTAATCGAATGAAGGATTACAATCTTAACCATAGACCATCCTATGGTAAGGGATTCAAGGATGTTCTTGCTGTACAAGCCCAACGTGGAATATATACAGAGTACCCACTACATTAATTAACCAGACTCCAAGTTCCAGAAGGAAGTATGATCTGGGGGTCGCAAGAAAGCTGTCAGCAATGTATTCTGTTACAGAATCTCCTGCATTTGAGCAAAGCATTCTGCAATGCTCTCTTGCAGAAAAAGCTGTTTCTTACTTGAATTTAGAAGTAGTTTTACGTGCAAGATGAGAACTTGGTTGATCACAAGGTGGCCTCTCTGTATCTGGCTGTGTGCTTTTTCTTTTCCTTGCTGTCTGTATATGTACGTACCAAACTGCACAAGGATGTTGTGTAAAAGTTAAACAAACAAAAAAGCAAAGACAACAGAACAGACTCCTGCCCCAATACACGTTTTGTTTCTAAGCTGCTGATTGTCCTCAAAGATACAACTAAAGAGGACGTGCCCAGCATCCAGGAATAGAGAAAGACTGTACTCACACGTGTACATCCTTCTCTTTCTAGGTATGGCATGTTAGGTTTAAAATGTTCAGAATCCACTCCTGTTTGGGGCAAACAAATACGATATTTTTATTTGTAGATATATTGAAAGAGCTGATCAGTTTTAATGCCAGCCCCATTAACTCCCCATGGCACTTGTGGGTTAGGATGGGTTTCCTTCCTCTTACGTACTGCTCAGTGGAACATTACAAGGAATATGAGCAACTACCTGTGATAAACTGGACCTAATGCAAGAAAGCGGTTTTGTGACAGGACTCACATTACTTCCCTCCCGTGGTGGATGGTTTCTGAAGGGGGGGCAGGACGATGGCCACCTCATTGAGGTGCATGATGCAGGCAGTCTGGAAAAGGAGGTTCAGTGGAGCCCACAAACTGTGGTCACAGGCATAGCTACTACAGATGGCTGGTGTGCAAGATAAGGCCTTGGCAAGGGGGGAGGGGGGAGTGATTAGCCTGCCTCTCACCACATTTCCCCTTACTCTGTAGTCAGATTTCCCTTATTCAGAGTTTGTTCAGGATAATTGTTCACAGACAATATATTTTTGTGCTCGTGGTGCAATCAGAGGCTGTTCTCGCTTGAAGCAGAGCACATCTCTTAGGTAGTGCTTTCTGCCAGAATGTGGAGGCTGAGATCAGAGTGAAGCTTTATGAGCTCCATTTGGTGCTTTTTACTTCCGTCTTGTTTCTCTCTCTGCAGGGGATGTGAAACTAGATTTGTCCTGTTTCCACAGCAGGGTTTTGGTTTATTTTGTTTTTCCAAAGCATTTCATTCGGTGGCGCAAATCCAGAGGAGAGTGTGTTGCAGAGATGGATTTGAATGTCAGACAGAAAGAGTTGTGTTTAATAAACTCTTTGTTGTATATTATAGAAACTAGAGAGCAGGAGGATCCTGTTTAATACAAACATTCTGTGGTTAAATTATTGCTTTAAGTATTTACCTCTTAACATAAAGAGCAATGAGACAAGGTAACTTTGCTGAAAGGGCTGCATATGAGACCAAAACTCTTTAATTCTGGGTACTCCTCTCAAAGTCTACTTTTGTCTTTCTCCTTAGAGGTAGCTGCCTAATAGAACTGAGTGAAAGTATGAGGCTAATTTAAAAAAAAAAAAAAAAAAAAGAAAAGAAAAAAAACAAACCCAAAACAACAACAAAAAAGTTTTATAGGCTTTTATAAAAAAAAAGGAGCAACAAGAAATGCATTGATAATATAGTACAGTACTTGATAGCCCAACATGCAAACTGTTGAACATGTAGCTCTCCTCATGTATACTACTACTGCTTATCTCCTGTGCTCACCAGCTTTTGAAAACCCCTTTCTGTTCATATCATAGCACAGGTTATGTATCTATGTTGATCTCATTTTTAAGTGATTTGTCACCATGAGCCTATTATGAAGGTAAAGGTCAGTAACAGGCCAGGCATTTGACAGTGCAAGCACTGCACACTGGAAAGGGAGAGATCCAGAATAGTCACATCCCAGGTCTTCAGATGAGCCTTGTGAGCACACTGGTGTGTTTTGCTGTTTAAGAACAGAGATACTGCAAAGCTTCAGAGTCGAGCTCTCATTCACAGCAAGACACAGTATGCCAATATCCGTCACAGTCCAAATCTTTGCAACCCTACTGAAGTCAGAGAATTCAAGTCCCGGACTTTTGCTTCTTTTGAAATCAACTCATGTTGTTCCTTGCCAGTGTAGTAAACACAACATACATACATGCACATACATACTCCTATAAACATCCTGACATTTTTCCAGCGCATGAAATTTAAAAAAAAAAAATGAGGAACAAAAGCTTTTCCCCCCTCCCCTCCCCCTTATCCTTTTGTTTTCTCACAAAAAGAAACTTCATAACTAGTTTATATTCCAGGATGATTTACTTCAATTTACTCTTTTACTAGGAGCAAAATCTAAAGGATTAAGACAAGAATAGCCCTCTATTATATCTATATATTATAGATGTGCATTATACATGTTATCTATATAATAAATCGTGCTCTAAATTGTACTAAAAAAAATAAGTCTATCCACTTTTGTTCAGTAAGAACCAATGCAACACTTCACAGTTACTTTTTTTTCTCCATCTATTTTGGAATTCAATGAGCAATAACATGCAGGCATCAGTAAAGACTGTTGTCCCTCCCTTTGCTCTTTTGTCTGATTCTCCTTTTCCTAGTCTGAAGGAGAATGAAACTAGTCTGGCTAGAGAATTTGCACCCTGATTTTCTCACAAGGCAGATGAAGTTTTTTAGATAACTGTAGGGACAATTTCTGGTCTTATTGAAGTCATTGGCTGTTCTCCAGATGATTTGTTATGAGATTTGGCCTTGAAATAAAGGATCAGTCACACTCATCTCCTTTTTATTCTGAACTAGAATGACCCGTATCACTACCCAGTGATGGCTGCCTAGGATACTAGCAATGAATTTTTGGAAAATCATCAAAAGTTCAAATACATGCAAGAATGCATGAAACCCACTGTCTAAGAGACTGGAGAAAATGCAATTGGCCACAGCAAAATACAGGATAAAATAGAACCAAATAAAACTGGAAGATAACTATGAAATATCATCTATGCCTTTTATTATTTTTCTATATAATACCATGTTAGGATGAGGCCCAGAACAGTTCTCTCAAGCCTGAACTTGTATATATGTCTTTCTGCATTCTCTAAAATCTTTTGATTGCAGAGCACTATAAATGGTACAAAACAAAGTCTCTTTTCCAAGTTCCCTACAGTGAACAACTTAGGAGCATTTAGATTTAGCTTGTATTAGGACTTTATGTCCTCAGAGAACAGATTCAGCCCCTTTGATCTCTAGATATAAAAATCTCAGTTTCCCATGTTTCCCAGTGGCTACAGAAGATCACTGGGGCCCCAGAAAAGAGCTAGAAAGATGCAGAACGAGGACCTCGCAGCTTCTGTCCATTCCCGCACTGCTGCTGAAGTCTTGTATAATTGGAAAAAAACCCTATTAGTGATTTCCAGTAATCCTTGTTTCTGAAACGAATTTAAGAGTACTTATCTGACTTTACATGCGTTAAGGAAGCATGAAAATAACATTGAAGAAATATTCAGACTCTCTAACCTTAACATAACTTCTTTCATGTTTTTCTGTGTGCAGGTAGGCTGCAAAGTAAATTCACAGGCATGTGATTTTTATTTTTTTTTTATGTCTATCCCATGCAGTGCCCCTTCCTGTGGGAAAGTAGTAGATCAAAACCGGTACTCAAATCCAACGGTTTTAATGTCTTTTGGAGGGAAGCAGAGGTAGCGGGTCACAGAGAATGTAAGATTTCATTACAATACAGTTGTGTTTACAGCTGAAAGCATTTCACTAACATGTTGCTATTGGGAGTTTTCCCTTCCAACATTTCTTGTAGGAGGTGAATTTTCCAGTTGATTTGACTTTGCTGTCAAAAAAGTCAAGTTGATTCTTTTTTTTTTTTTTCATTCCCGTGATTAAGTGAATAAAATGTTAAGAGTAATTAAGTCAATGAGAGTTTTAAATCTGGGGTTTGTTTTTTTTCTTAATTCCTAACCTGGTAAACAAACTTTATCTGTCTTTACTGCGATAATTTAAAACCACTGTGTTGAAAAAAGAGTGTAAAAACATCAGTTCTCACTTTGGAGACAAAAACACTTTGATGACCTTCAAACCTTGTGTGTTAAACTACCAAGTAAAAATCATATTTTTAATTATTCTTGTTACCTCAAGGTTACTTCAGGGCTAGGGTTTTCTGTGAAGATCAAACCAAGAGGTTTTTTTTTTCTGTCTTGCACATCCTTGCTTATGCCCAGATTATGTCCTCTGTGAAAATACTAAACTGCAGACTTTGTGGCCTTGAAGGTGGAGGGAGGATTGCTTGGTATTTTTAAGGCTCTGATCAGCAGACCGAGAGAGATCGGCTTCTTTTCTCCTCTCTGGATCAGTAACCGTGGAAAAGTCAATAATATCTATATGCCTACATTCTCCAGCTGTAAAAGGAAGGGGGATGCTATTTCCCTGCTACAGAGGTCCTTTAAAGATAAATCTGCTCTCTGAAACTGATACTGAGCCCCAGAAAACACGTGTGTGACGGATTCCTGGTCTGCACCACGAGTTGCGTGTTTTTCTCCCAGCACATAGTCCTGGAGATCCACCAGGAAATCATCCATACTTCAAGGCAATCAGAGCAGGCCTCTCTGCGTCTTCCTGAGCACACCTTGTCAGCAGCTGCCCCAGGAAACCTCCACATCTCCCTCCCTGCTGACTATGGCTGTTGACATGAAGGAGACTTCTGTGTGCTCCTCTCACACTTGCAGAAACTTGCCTAGCCTGGTTCTTTACTTTGGAGTTTTTCATCCCCTTTACAAGGTGAAAGTGGTTGGTTTAGAGCTGCAATGTAGCGATTCTTCTGTGATTTATTATTTGTAAATGCTAGCGTTCCTGATACGCTTCTTTTCAAAATGTTTTTTTTCTGAAGCCTTATTCACATAGTCTGATCATACGTGCCCTAGATACAAACGGGAGGACAAAGTTTCTGGTTCCATCTGCTGCAATCTAGAACAATTTTATCCAACGTTCACTGGGGGGAAGCAATTCTAATTTAAATGGCATATAAGCTGTGCATTATTAGTCTGATAGGATAAAGTGTTATGCCTTTTTTTTCTGGTGATTTTTAAAATCTGAGCTGGAAATAACTGCTGCGTGAACTCTTAAGTGGAGATGTATAAAGCAAACAAACAAGCAAAACCAGCTTGAGAAACATCAGTGATGTCTGGTTAGCTATGGACTGTTTACTGAACCTTTTCTGAATGATTCCTCCACTAAAATACCTGGCCAGCTCTTCTCCAGCAACTTTCAGCAAAGACAGGCAAGAAACCCCATCAAAAAAAACCACCAAGCAAACACAACCCCATTGTAGCCACCCCTGTTTGGAAATGAACAATTAACGAATGCAACCTCTTCACTGATGCTTTAAATTCATTTGTCATTTAGTAACAGCCTGTGTAAACTACGCCTCACCTAAGTTATATCATATTGACATGTTGTGGAACAATCTATTGTTGAATGTGCACAGAAAATGGATTATAGGGTTTATTTAGTGGGGAAAAAAAAAAATCACTTTGGCGTAGAGAACATAACAAAAAATAAGTTCATGTTCTGAGACAAGTTAGTACATATCTCTGTAGCTTCCTAACATTGCTAATGGGAAATAGCAATAGTGTTTCTGTCCTCCAAGGGCCTTGTCTGGAAAAGTACTTGGTTGCAGTGGACTTTGGTGCCTTCCAGGAGACAGCTTTCTAATGGAGAGCTTTCCATAGCAAGCTCTTTCTCACTAATTGCCTAGTGGGTCTTCCTTAAGGCATTGCTGCCTTGGGTCGGGTTTGGGACATGGTTACACCTTCATAAATCTGTGTTAGCAATAATGGTTTTAATAGAAGTAGCTCAGGTTTGTATTGATGTTATTGACCAGAAGTTCATCTGTTGATTTCAGGGGGAATTTACCTGAATGTCTTTACGTAACATTGAGCATCTGAATTTTAACTGTTCTGCACCAGTTGAATCCTTTACGTTACCTGGTTAATGTACTTAAATGTGGGCTTAAATTGTTTTTTTTCTCTTTTCCTTAAAATTACCATTTTCTTTAAGCTTATTGTTTGGAGTTCTGTTTTCTTCGTTTGTAAGTAGCTGAAGATGCTCAGCTGTAGCTAGTGCGTAGTGGTGGTACACATTATGTAGGTAATAACTCTGAGATTTAACTCAGTGGGGAGATGAGATGGAGATGTTAGTATTAAGAGCCTTTGTGACGCAGCAAAAAAAGCAGTGAGTTGTTTTGAGAGAGACTTTCCTTGCTAGAAAAATCACAGTAGAATGCCTGTCCAGCTTTGGAAGATAAAAATACCTTTGCAAGTGAATGCAAGTAAGTGCTGCAAGCAGAGAGAAAACAAATGTGAAGTTAAAAAGTTAGAGCGACCACATACCCGTTTTCCTATCAGTTGGATTTGGAAGGGATTCCCGCTAAAACGTACAGGTTAAGACACAGGACTGTGTTCGGCCCTGCTGCTAAAACCTTGCGCAACACTCGGTCTGCGGACCAAGTAGAGAGCGGTCCCTGCTGCACTTGACTGTCGTCCCTCGGGGGACGAATGTGAAGGAAGGAAACAGATCACAGTATATGAAGTCTGAGAAGTGACAGCATTTTGCACTGAAGGCAGCTGCCTGAGGTTACCTGAGGACAATGTCTGGCTCTACTGGCTGATTGCTTAGAGCATTTAAAAAAAAAAAAATAAAAAAAAATTGCAGTTAATGGGGGCACCTCCTAAGCAAACCAGATATCCCTTTTACCGTGCAGTCCCTGTTGAGAAGAGTATAATTTTACATTAATTACATTGGATAAGTAAGAATTTGTTATGTTCTGACTTTATCCAGTAAATTCCCATTTAACCCAGTTGTCCCTATTAAGTATGTCAGCGTTTCTTTCAAAAGCTCTGCTGTGCAAAGACAAATTAGTATATAAATGTGAAAATATGTAATTTAAGACAACAAAAATTAGGAAGTCCTTATCCATTTTTTTTCAGAAATAATTATGTATTACAGAATATTACCACAACCTCTGCTTGGTTGCAGTTGTTTATAAAAATTAAATTTGTTTTTGTTCACACTGTTTATTTTCACTGCTAAACTTGAACTGCAGAATTATACTTGTCACTTTCATTTTCTTTAATGTACTTCCATTTTGTTTAAAGTTGATTTAAAGTTTCATTTTCATCTAAATATTGAAAGCTTGACCTGAAAGTACCTTCTAAAACCTTCCTTCTCTGCTCTCTCCTTAAGTTATATATAACATACACTGGACAAATAGTCAGATTTTATCTTGCTTTTGGAGGGCACTGCCTTGTGTGAAGGAGATGGACGATCCCCTTAGAAACTTCATCAATCTCCTTTTGTTATGTTGCTGTTTGACAGGGGGGCTCGGGGAGGAAAGTTCAATAATTTCTAGCATGAACAGTAATCAGTTTGGGCAGATGGCACTGTGAGATATACGTGTACAAGAATCTCATAGATGACTGGGTTGTTTCTAACTTGTCTGCTTTTTAGCAGTGATATATAGAATATACAAATCATAAATGCATTTTACTAGGGGTGTTTGATGCCTCTGGTGCTGTTTGTGCTCAGAACGTGGTATTTTAGAATGTGTAGTTGTATATGAGGAATTATCATTATGTTTTATCATCCTGTAGTTTGTATTTGTGGAAATTCCTTGGTTTTCTGCAGTAGCCCTGCATCATATGAAACACACAGTTCTTCTAAGTGCAGTAAAGCATCCATGATGTGATGTCAAATTTCCATTTTGGGGCCCACAAGTTGTCTTTACTCATGTAAGAAGTAGATCCAGTCTGATTCTGATAGATGATGCATTTATATCCTAAAATGGATTTGAATGGATTCTTTATCATACCACTCGATCCCAGGTGGGCCATTTTTTTCTTCTACTCCCTGTAAGGTTGTTCCTGTTTTGTATTTCAGAACCTACATTTTCATTTAACAATTAATGTGGGTGATTCAAGTCATTCCTTCTGTATTTTATTAATTTTTGCCAAATATAGTGTTTCTCTGCCTACTTTTGATTGAGCAGAATGGAACTTGCCTACACAAAATTTCTTAGGAAATACAATTTGCACATCCAGATTTCTAACTACACCCACTCTCCCCATTATTGCAAGGTGTTAATCTAGTTGTATGATGCTGCCTGCACAGATGCGTGCGTACATACATACCCTCTTTAAAAATAGGTTATGTGCCTAAGTCTTTACAAGAGAGCTTGGATACTTTTCCAGGTCTATGTGCTCACTGAATATTTAGCCCTTGTGGTTACTGCAACAGAGTTTTTGTGAAAGCTGTTCCGTGTTTTTAGTAGGTACTTTCAGTAAGTAATTTAATCTTTTGCAGCAAAACCTGCTGCTAGTTTTTAAAGTATTTTAAAATTTACTCATATCTATTTTAGCAAGACTTGATTTGAGCAGTTCTCTTCTAGAAATCTACCCTGGAGAAAATGTTTTTAATCAGGTTAAAATGGAGGCAAGATAGGAAAAAAATGTTTACTGTGTCTTGACTGCAGCAGTGCTAATGAGCTCTGCTCTAATACATGAAGGAACATATGGCCCCCATCTGAATACAAACTGGACACAAAGCAGTAATTCAGCTGAGATGTCCTGAATATTGTAAACTGGGTGAATGTGGTTGAAGGTGTTTATAAACGGTGGCTGAATCCCACACACTGACTCACTGCCTTCTAATGTCTGGGGCTCAAGGTGCTATTTGTAAGAGTATAGAAAATGACCAGTAGAGGGAATTCTTAATTAATGCTAACAAAATAGCAAACTGAAGTGCTATGTTATGAAGAAAAGACTTCTTGTGCTCATGACGCAGCAAGGGACGGATTATGGAGAGGGCGAGCTAGGAGAAGAAAAATCACAGGAAAAGCAAAATCACAGGAAAAGCAAATTGAGTATTTACTGGCAAATAATTGCTCTCTTAAGCTGTGGCGCTCTTCCTAAATTCTTGGCGTGCCCGAGCACTAGAACCATTTTCAAAAAATGCATCGTTACAGAGTAGATGTAAAAAAACCTCTCAAAGGCTGATGGTACAGACTTGCACAGGTAAGAACGTGTGTATTGCTGCATATGTTTATTCTGAAGCTTTAAAATGATCACCATTTACAGGACTGCTACTTTTTTTCTGTTTCTGAGAAACTGATGTTTTACTTTCACAGATATGTTTTATCTAAAAGTTGGGGAAGTGGAGAATAGGCTTCTAGGCTGTAATGTATACTTTTCTAGCAGCACAGATGTATTGGTGTACAAGAAAACAAACTTGTGGGAGAAAGTATATGGCCCAATTTTATTTAGTTTAAATGAGTTCCGTCTTTTACAGAGGTCCCTCTAATTAAAAAGCTACATGGGAGCTTAGTATGGGGCAGTAGCATAAACCCCTGTGTGCTTCTGTTTTGAGGCAGTCTAATTTTACAAGTCTAATTTCTAATTCTAGTGAAATTAGACTTCACTTAGATTTCGCTTCTAGTGAAATCAGACTTGTATGATGCTGTAGGAAAGGAACTTTTTTTAAAGCAGCTCCTGGGGATTGCCTGCATCCCTGTGGCTTCTCCAGGCATGACTTCTCAGGGAAATGGGATGTCTGGGAACCCCTCATTCTGTTCACTTACCTGTGTATGTAGTTTGCATACCAGTCTCAAAATTTGGCTACTTTCAGCCAAATTTGATGGGTGAAAGGGTCCAAGATAACTAAGCTGCCACGTCTTTTTGTGGAAGTAGGCAGCTGTTACAAGGGAAAAAGCATTTTTAATGACCCCACTGAGGGAGAGGCTGCCTCACAATTTTACCCAAAATTACACAGCAGACACACAACATAGAAATCCATAAAAAAAGAATGTTCTTTTGGCTCTTCGTGAGTTGGCTTGGCTTCACAGAGAATTTGATTTTTGTTTATTCCACATTCAAAATTCATTTTCTAATAATAAAAATATCTGTCAGGGTGTGGAAATGTATAGATGGTTGAGAATGCTCTGCCTTAAAATATGACTTTTATTCTCATCTGAACAAATACCTAAATGATAACATCAAAATTTTTTTGTCAAACCTACAAAATCTTGTTCTTAATTTCTACTCCCTATTTCATCCTATTTATTAAAAGGAATGACCGAAACAATCTCAACATTTCACAAGTGTGTGCAAATAGCATGTACCCTTGAAGAGCAGAAATGTTCCTTTGATTTTGCAGGAATTTTATTTCGGTTGTACAGACCCTGGTCGGGTGAGGTACTCAAGCTGAACACTTGATTGATGGGCATTACAGACACCCATCTAGAAAGCCAAACAGTAAGCATCATAGAACCCAGTATCAGGTCCTTCAGAAAAAATGCTCAGTTCCCCTTAAAGAGTAATGGTGATTTAACCTTTCCTATATGGTGGTTTCTCCTTAATAGGTATCAAATTGTAGTTGGCTCATGTCTTTAAACACGGGCAATTTCCAGTCCTCATACTTTATTGTACCATAATTGTGGATATTCTGTTTATTCAGTTCTGTGCTAATTATTTCTATAATTATAATATATTTATCATTATTGTAGTGGTTTTTATTATTGTTATTATTATTATGGCAATAATTAGTCCTTTTTAAACTCATAAAATCTTGGCCTTTCTGATGTCTTGGGTACAGAGTACTGCAAGTTAATTATATAGTATGTGGATGAAAAATAATAATCCTTTTATTGGTTTTAATGTTATGCCTTTTAGTTTTAATGACTGTCCCCTCTTTTCTTCGGAGGTCAGATTTATTTTATTTTCTCTAAGCAGTTACATTTATATCACTTCCACTATGTTCAGTCTTTTTCATTTTCTCTGTCAGTTTGAAGCTTTCTAAACTTTTCGCGTATGGAAAGCTCTTGAGGGCTTTAATGAGTCTTTTTGCTCTCTGAACCCTTTTTGTTTCTTCTCTATCCTATTTGAGACAGGGTGATCAGGGTTGACTGCGAAATCCAAAGTGATGGCATAACACTAATTTATGTAACCACCGCATTACAGTATTCTCAAAAGTATTTTCTTTGGACCCTCCGCATCTGTGAGAGGCACTGAACAACCTCAGCAAATCCCTTGGTTTCCTTTTCCTGAGTTGAGTTCTGTGAACTTACCGTGCATTGAGAGATGGAAGCACTGCAAATTATTTCTTTGTTTCTGGTAATGGGAAAGGCTTTTTAAAGTTGAGAGAGAGAGATCTGTGGAGAAGGATCCTTGTACCTTGTGTGCAGCAAACTGGAAAGATTCCATAAGATGGAGATGGCTGACATGGAAAGGAAGTACAGCTTGTTCTGTGGCTCCTAGACCATCTGCAAGTGACTTGCAAGAGATGAGAGGGTGCCAAACAAAAGCACAATTGTGATATAGTGGAAGTATGAATCAGTCATTGGTCTACTCTTACTGGAAAAAACAGGCAAAACCTGGGATTTTTCCTCAGGTGGCATGACAATACTTCATTCTTTTGAAAGGTGCATGTTTCAGGCAGTAATTGAAGACCAGAAGTCACATTAAAATGTCTGAAAGAAGCTTTTTTTCAGTTTAGGTTGTCAAATGTTATCTTTTTATTTCTGCAGATATATAGAGGCATGTTGTAGAAATATGTAATATGAAGTCTCTGGATTCAAGTGGAGCATATCAAGTTGACTTTTGCTGGACGCAAGTGACTTTCATTCCCATTCCTTTCCTCTTGCTTCACCTCCCTTCTCCCTTCTTTTGCTTCCTCTTCTTGCCACACTCCCTGCCTTCTACCAGCAATTTTCTTCCTTTCTTCTTTAGTAAAAATTGTGCCTGGTATGTTTTTCTAGTGTAAATGGTCACTTTCAGTGGTAAGGTGATAAAACATACTTTATGCCTTCTTGATTGCCCAAGAGATTTTAAAAAGAACATGGTTGACTAGAGAGCCCTGAGGTATCACAGAGATAGCAGACGCAGTTCCCTATTCAGATACTCCAAACAAACCAGAAAAGAAAAAGGAAAGGGAAAAACAGTGAAAAGATGGACTTTAAGAGTGCAAATACATGTATTTTTAAGTGATGTTTATGGTAGGTGATGCAGGGACAGTGTTTGTACGTTGAAAGTAGCCATCCATAGCTAAGAGCAAGGAAAGCTTCATGGTTAAAGCAGAGTACACTGAATTCTGTTATGGCCATTGGCTAGTTAAGTAATTTACAACACTCTTTTTATGTCTGTTGATCACAGAAAAGCAGGACAGTAACAGAGGAATAACTAATATATCCTTCTGCAGATCATTGTGAACCCTGTACGGGCACAATTAAGGAAGGAAAAGTGTATTGCTGTTGAAACACTAGATACTGAGGCAACTCAAAAAGCGTTTGTGAAATGTGTAAATTTTCGAATACCCCAAGCTAAACAACACATATGTGTTATTGGCAAAGAAAGAAAAATCATACTGTTATGGTTATGTCTCTCTAGTCGTGTCTATCCTTTCTTAGAGGTTTAACATGGGGTACCCAAAGTCTGTAGCCATCCTTCCAGTGGTTGAGGAGCTACGTCTGCACTTTCTCAGTTCTTACATGTTTTGATACTGCTTGGCTTCTCTAAGCTATTGATAACTTCAGATACAATCTATTTGGGGGTTTGTTCACACTACCATAAATCCCAGTTCAGAATGAAAATGGTTGGAGACTATAAATGCTTCCTTTTTTAAGAGTCATTAGGCCCTAACTTGCGATCTTAAGCTTGAGCCACCCAACTGAAATCCCTGGCTGCAGTGCAGAGCTGGGAACACTTCATTGTCATTAGGTGTTCTTAAGCACATTTGGTCTTGGGAGATCAGAGTACTGTGATCAAAAAGAGTTACTCTTGCAGAAGCAAGTATTCTGTGCAGGGCAACAAAATGTCCTTTTTTTGCATTGGAGGTAGTAAAACCAGAACACCAAACTTCTAGCCTTCTAATTTGAGTACTGGAGAACAGATTCTTCTGTTTCAGGAGAAAATAAAGGTTAAGGAAAGCATGAGGATAACTAATTGGAATTTTAGCTATTAGTGAGAAATTAGGAAAGGACAAAATGAACGTGGCACATACTGTCCAAGCATTAAATACTAAAGTCTTTAAATTCTAGATTGCAAGGAAAGTGTTTCAGTCTGTTTAGTCCTATTAGAAAGCAAATTCATAATAACCATAATCACATTTTAAAATCGATGAGTACAGGAATAAGAATGTATTATAGATCAATAATCTTACGCAAAAGTTCTAGGAGTTACGGAATCTGGTCCATCATACTCTCAATTTTTCCATAAAAACATTTTTCCATTAGTCATCAGGTTGGAACAAAGTTTATGAAATTTGGAAAAACAAGTAATAAGAGCTGTAAAACATTTCAAAAAGTTAAAATGAGAAAGATGAATAGGATGGAAAACTTTTTGAGCAGTTGGAAGAAAAAAACGTAACGGGGAGATTTTTTTCTGCTTTTGCTTAAAAGATGGGGTCTTGATGGAGAGTTAAGCAGGGAGAGTAATGTGACCAACTCTGAATATATTGCTCCCCTGTTTCTATTTTCAGACAAATTGCCTTAGTGGTCCTGGTCCTTCGATTCCACACAATTATCAACTGAGCTGAAGGAGATCTCCCTGTAGCTGCAAGTAGTAATGAGGCTTTAGCATTTCTTTGCACATTACTACTAGAATGTGACCCGTCTCACTAGAAGGCTCACCTTTTCATTATAAAGGTGTTACTTCTTTTCTGCATGTTTAAAGCATCCCTCAGGTTACTATACATTCCCTTCACTGTGTGGCAGTAGAAAATTCAAACGAACAAAAGTTCCAGAGAGCTTCTTTAACCCTGGATATGAAAGGTGGTCAGTGATGGCAGCTTCAGTATACCAGGGCAGGAGTATTACAGGGGAGCAAAAAGAATGGATGCATTTCGGATTGTACTCAGAATGTTGTATAAATGATGCAGGAAATGCCAATAAATGCCAGAAACACAGCCACGTAGAGAGATGTCAGAGACGGAATGAGAGCTGCCGTCATGAAGCGTGAATAGATCTAAGACGGTGATTATGAAGACATTTTGTTCTTTCCATGATGATTTTCCCCCTCAGACCAGTTCACATACTCCGTTGTGACATAGAATTGATGTGACCTCGTGACATTTCAAGAATGGAAATCAGGCAAAATGAATGTTTCTACAATGGGCATATTACCCAGTTCTCCTAGAAGTAAAGGACATGTTGGTGTGAGTTGGTCCTCAGAAAAAGATGCTTAAAAAGAGATGGATAAAAGGTGCTTGAGCACAGCAGCTCTCAGTGCCGTGAGGAGGTGATACTGCATGGTAGATTTACCTGGGATTTATGTGCCGGCAGGAGGACAGGTTTGGGGACAGGCAGGCTTTTTATGATTAAGCAATGTAGCTCAAAGCAGCATTGATTTTGTGTGTGTGAATGATAGACAGTGGTGAAATGGAGTACAGAAGAATCCTAAACCAAGCGATTGTGATTGGGCAAATTATAGGGGGATTTATGCTCTCTGCAGCTATAGCTCAGATGTTTTGACTATGCTTTTTCTTTTTCTCACCCATTTCCCAATTTATATTGTATTATGTATCGTGCCTATAATTGTATTCTCTGTTGTTTTTCTCCTAACGTGCTTAATCCCACAGCACAGTCTAGTCTTGATGTTTTCCTTCTCTTTCAAAGCGTCCCAGGAGAGAGAAGCAAGGAAGGTAGATGTATTTGACTTTGGAAAATGAGTTGATGCCAGTTGCAAAGGAAATAAAATGTATCACAGGGGTCTGTTGTGGGGTGAGGAGTGAAAATATTGCTCATTTGTAACAGAAGATTGCCTTGAGGACTGTTTCAGCTTGATCAGTCTGAAACCCATGTCTTACTGTTTCCATTACAAAGGCTTTTATGTTTCTGTTTCTTTTGGAAAAGGACTTCATCTATTTTGAAATAAATCCATGGCTCCCCAGATGTACTCTTTGCTTTCAGGCCCAGCACATGAGAGCTGTGCGTTGGGGTCACGTTGCAGAGGGGTTAGGAGAACGTACATTATTTAGGTCCTGAGCCAGGACAGCCAAGGAGTCTGCATATGACCAACCTCAGGGCGGCAGAGGAGCCACAGTGGTAGGCTAATAAAGCATGTGTTACTTCTGCAAGGGCTTTGAATGTGGAAACATTTGGGCAGCACGGTTGTGTTGTAGAACAGGGCCATGGCTCTTCCCCAGCCCTGGGTCATGGGTGCAGTGTGCTTAGCACACCAGAGGACAAGCTGTCAAGCTAGGCCTGGCACAAGGGATTGCAGGATGAAGGAGAATCTAAAGCACTCCTGGGTGCGGGTGGTGCTGAGCTGTGGTGAGTGACTGCATGGCTGAAATCGAATGAAGGAATCTCAGCCTGAACAAATGAAACCCAATAGGTCCTTATTTGGCATGAGGCTCCTCGTGGAGGAGATGGGACTTCAGGGCATGTGTTATGCATGAAGGTGGAATATTATTCTTACTTTCAGATCTGTAACCTGGAGCTAATTATTTCTACAGTGGATCTTAGTCTGGATATGTCCATTGGAGTTGATCATCACAGAGCCTTAGTACATCAATTCAAGTCCTCAGCAAACAGTGGCTCAGTATCCTCCTCAAACTCCCCATGGCTTCCTAACCTGAAGACATAACTTTCTGGCATGTTTTTCTTTCCCTACTCCTGAGATATCCTTAATCTCTTCTGAGCATCAATCCCCATTTTTCAGTTTGCAGCAGAGAACTTTGTCAATGCTTACCTGTGGAGCTCATTCCTAACCTACCATTTTGATATTAATAGTTTAACCTGGTGTTAACATACTGCTACAGTCCTGATACATTGAGAGAGAAAATAAATGCACCCTCTGGAAAGGGACAATACAGTCTAAATTTGTGGCAGCTGTCCCCCGTGATAGGTTTTGAAGTTCAAAGTCTTTTTTTTGTTTTGTTTTCTTTCTTTAGTATGTTTCTCTATTTGCATCAACTGCTGATTTTTTTTTTGTTAATAGATCTTTTTTATTATTATTATTTAGAAATATAGAATTAAAAAAAAATTCTCTTGCTTCAATTCAGCTTTTAAAAGAAATTACAAAAATTAAAATAAAAAAAGGAGAGCAACTCTATATGAAGGATTAGCTCAAGTGAGCTGCATCCAGCTGATAATTTCTTTGCACTGTAAGTGGGCTTTGTATTTCACATGGGCTAACCGTTGTAGCCTGCAGTGACTCTGGGTAATAGTCCATGAAACCAGAAAAATGTGACTCAGGGTGAATAGGAGAGTTCATACCGGTAAGTTGCTGGTGCAAGAAGATTCTTGTCTCATTTCTAGGAGACCATTCCCCTCCTACCTTGTTAGATTGAAAACGTCTGATTTTAAGCAGTCTTAGCAGAAGGATAGATGCTGCAAGGAGACCAAGTTCCTACAGGTTTTTCAAAACCAGAAATGAGGCAGAAATTACTCCTGTCCTGTGAGGGAGCCTGCAGTGTGCACTCTAAAGACCTATGTGGAGGTTGTCCTGCCAGCTGGGCAAGTCAGCTCTCCCAGACTGGTCTGGTGGTTAGCACCTGTGCTTCTTGCTCCTGAGCACTTGCTGGATGCCTGGGCATTCAGTGTGGAGGAGGCAGCTGGAGGTGCTGTGAAGGTCAACCAGAGGGAAGAGCAAAAGGGTATGGGAGGAAGAATTGATAGTGGTAAAGGGCAGTCATAGCTGGGAAGGATGGGGTGGTCGTGGTTAGGATGTTGCAGAGGAAGAGAACCCAAATCCAAAGGAAGATAAGCCTCGCTGTTGCTCGTAGGATGGCTTGTGTAATTCAGATACCCTCTTACCTGTCACCATGTGCAGAGTATTTTAGCAAAGAATCATCGCTTTGAGATTAAAGACTGGAACTGGAGGGGAAAAGACACAAATTCTGGTCTTTAGATAATATATGTGAACTGATTGTAAAGTCTGTGTCTTGAATTCTTTATCTCCGAGAGAGGAATCAAAATACATGTGTGCTTCAGAGGGGAGCTGAGATACTTCATCCATTTGGAAGTGATTTTTCTCCTTTAGGAGACAGTTGCTTTACCTTTTCCATGAAAAGTTGTAAATGTTTCAGAAACAATTAATGAAGCTTCCTGACATCCTCTTGAGTAAGGAAATATGATTGCTGTGGGAAAACTGAGGCAAAAAATCTGTCATGTGAATATTTTATTTTAATAGTTAATGAAAAGGGGAAAAAAGAAAGTATTACTGTAAAACACATGAGCAAGGTTGTGGAAAACTTTGGCAGAGAAGGGTACTGAGATAAATTCTGTCTTGATTGGCATCTGTTGAAGGTCAAAGTGCCTACCCAGTGTAAAAGGCAGGATTAAATTTGGCTCATGGTGTAAATATAATCAGAAGACTTACCTCTTAGTATACTTAACTTCAAAATGCACATACTGCATAAGACAGGCTTGTAGAGCAGAAATAAATGCTTTGAAAAGCAATTACATGAAAAGATAAACTTCCTTTGGTTTCACATCAGCAATACTACCATTACTTTTTACATGAAAACCTCAGGTTTTTTAATTTTTTTTTTTATTGTAGACAACATCTAATCCCCAGATAGGACACTTCTTCAGTCGATTGCAAAATAACATGATCTAAATACACCACACCATTTTGGGGCATTGGTCTTGTGTACAATTAGCATTTCCTATTTAGGGATTTGGAAGCTGAGACTCAGAGAAATGAAGCAGGCCACACAGCAAATAAAGTGGCAATTGAGGAAGTAAAAGCAGGTGCCCTGACCTTTTCCTCACTCTTTAAATCAGAAGATCCATAAGTCCTTGGAAGCACGCACTGGTCCTTACAGTTCAAGCTGATTTCTGTTCTTGCAGACTGTGTTTTACCTCAGATGACCCAATTGTTTTGACTCTCTCATTGCAAGACCCAAGTCATCAAACCAGTAATCCAAAGTAGTCTCACTTGTCCACTCGGGCAAGCCTGCCTTTTTTTTTTTTTTTTCAATCTCTAATAGTTTTTAGACTGAACACTACCAAGCAACATTTTGAACTACATTCACATCGGGTTACTGGCAGATCGTAATTCTGGATATGGATGTACCAGTATGCATTGAATAGGTAACTGTAATATCTGTGGCAATCACTCTCCCCCATTAGACTTCTGTACCTTTACATTAGTTCTATATATAACTTTACCTATTAATCAAGCATACAGTAAAGAAAAAAAAAAAAAAAAGAGAAGCTTCATCTGGTAGGAAGTGAAAAATTTATGGTGAGAAAAGACAGGACCACCCATAAGCATCAGATACATACTGACGCTCAATGATTATTTTAGATTTCTGGGTTGTTGTTTTTTTTTTTTTTAAGATAAGCTTCTCAAGTCGGTAATGACTTTATTTTTTGTCATGGAAGTCCTTGTGGGGTTTACCATACACTTAAGATTAAATAGACCAGTACTGCATATGGTGAAAATCTGACCCCTAAATAAAACCAGAGTAATATAAAAAAAAAAACAAACCAAAAACCCTCGCAACAACTGTATAATTCATACCTACCCTTGCTTTTGTGTTCCTCAGTCAGGTAAGAGAAGACAATGAACAGAAATGGGCATTATTTCATATCCAGGGAGAGCTGGTGCTTTCCAGCACGCTAGTCTTATTTAAAAATTGCTTAGGTTTTGAATTCTTGCAGCCCAGCTCATCTGTGCATCCAGAGGGGTTTCCCATGGCATTTTTAAATCCATAAAGTTGTTGGATGTACTAGACAAGAATGCTTTTATCTTCCTACTTGCTTATGCCGTGCCTATCTGGTAACACAAATAGAAATAAAAAGCTAATTCTGTGAGATTCTTCTGGGAGAGGAAGGTAGGTGAGGGGAGCACTCTGTAGCCTTCTGAGGTCAGAAATCACAAACTGTGTCAGAAGTTTCGGACTACTCAGTTCCACTCCCTGGGCAAGGGCAGTGTTCTCCAATTCTCAAGTAGTTTAGATGCTCTTTGTGCCTCATTCCTTGATTATGCAGTGGTATTATTTATGATACATAAGAGTTTTTGTAGTTTTACTGTATTTCTGTTGTTTGAAGTATGTTAAATGGCCGTAGTTTCCTTTAGTACTGAAAATATGAATGGTCCCTTATTTTGTTGATGAGAGGGAAATATACGTACTTGATGGTGTTCACGACCGAAATGTGTGAGCTATCCGCTTCCATTATGGACATTTTGGAGTCTGAATTCTCTAATAACTGTACCAAGAGCAGGCTTAAGATGGAGGAGATCTGGCTACCAACTGGCCTTTACTCGTACAAAATAGACATTTGCATTCTTTGTATCCCTGAATTGTAAATCAGGAGGGACAGTCCTCATTCTGAATGCCATGCTTATTCTCAGCATGTTGCATGTGGTGAAGAGGCATTGAAAGAAAGCATTAAGGCTAGGATAACATCAAAGAAAATACTTCAATTTTTATTCTCCCTTCCATGGTGGATTAATTAAAACAGAATGAAACATCAGTTAACTTGAAAATAAAAGCAAATGTGTATATGTGGACTATGGCAGTTTATTCTGAAAATTAAAGTAAATTCTTCCCCTGCCAACCCTACTCCCCACCCCTCAAGCCACAGCGGAACAACATAATGCACTGATAGTATAATCCTCTACCTTGCTTTCTTTGACACACTTTCTTAAATTCACTGGCCAGCTCATATGGTTGCTTGGAGATTTTTGGTGTCCTGTGTCACTTGGTTGGATTGCAGAGCTGTAACAGGTAACTCAGTGAACCTAATGTCTGCTGATATTACATTGTGCTTGACACGAGATGTAAAGGGATGTTACTTTATTGCACCGACCTAGGCTTTGAAATAGGAAGTTCAAACAAGTCTCCACTGAGCTCTCAACATGAGGCGGTGACTATAGGAAAATGAGAAGTAGGAGATTTTTCAGGCAGGAGTCTAAGTAGACAGCCTCAGTCTGTGCCCTGCTTTGAATTAGAAATTGCATGGCACAATATCCTTGTTCTCTGGGGGTGGTGGAGGGGGAAAAGTCTAATCTTTTTTTTCATAGCTTTGTGCTTTATTTTATTTTACAATGACTCCACCCTATATGACAACATCCCATCCAACAGGCAAACATTACTGTGGAGTACAATCCTAAACTCCAACAAACCATCCCACAGTCCAGACAGGGCTGCCTCCTCCTGCCTCAGGACACACCAAGGCAGTCACAATGTTGAATTTCATTCAACTGGAACTATGAGATGCTTTTACTGTTTGACAATAAATCCAGAGAGTAACTAAATGAGTTCTCAAGCAGTAGTCAAGGTAAAATATGTGTGCATGAAAGGGACGTAAGAGTCAAATCCCAAGTATGTAATGTGGAAGTCAATTGTAATCAACAGCTTATTTTCACATGTTCAGCGAGGAAACATTTGTTTTCCTAGATTTATGAGGTAAGGTGCTTCATAATGTTTTTCTCCCATGCGTTATAAGGAAAGGTGAACTATCAGTTGAAGCAGACATTGCACTACTGAATTCCCGTCTGGTTTTGGGCAAGGTAGTGATTCTGTTTGCATTTTGTTAGCTGAAAAGAGTGGTATGGGTTTCAGCCGTCAAAAATTTGTGAAAATTGTTGATGTGTTAGTGGACCAAGTACATTGATCTGAGTAATACATTTGTCTGAATAAGTACATCAGTATCTGGTATATTGTTACTAACTTATTTGTGCACTCCTTTCTCAAAGACGATGTGCATACAATAAAATAAACCTACGTTTTTTATTTCAGTCTATGCACATGAGAACAGAGAAGAGACATCCAGTTGTATAGATCTCCTAAAGATGTCCTCCATTATCTGTGGCAAAATTCTCTTTTTGTACCCTACTGATTAGAACAAGACACTTAGTTATTACTGAGGATATCAGCTATAGGGAAGAAACACTCTCTCAGCTTTATACCACATATCCTGTTCTTTTGTCAGCTTACATTATAAATAAATAACAAAGCAATTTGACACATGCCCATTGATTAAAAATAAAAGTTGTCAGAGTGAGAGGAGAAAGACAAAAAAATGAATTATTAATAACAATATTAAGCAATGCAAAAAAATATGCTTAACATGCAGGAAAGTCCCTGAAAAGTCACTTAGTGAAGGGGAAAGAAAGGACAGACATGAAGACCTTCCCTCCGCTACTACCTTGTGGCCTTTTCTTTGCTACTTGGCCCTTGGAGGTCGAGGTGACCACATGAAAGAGGATGATTCTGTTACTTTATGTAATCTTGTTTACCTCATCTCTGGTTTTTCTAACATGCAGCACCTGCAAACATGGACACATCATGTAGGAAATCGAGTGAATTTAAAGCAATCACATTGTGTCATGATTGGGATTGGCCATTTTACGTTTTCCAGCAATCATCCTGGCAGTGGGGTTTGAATTACCAGTTGACATCAATTGGAGAAGCTAAAGCTTATTTATAATCTTCCTAAATTTCTTATAGCACATATACCTGTTATTTAGTATGCAGATCTTAAGGCAAGCAAAAATGCTAGTAGTAGTGTGTGTTCTGTGCACTTTGTGGTGCTCCAATTGATAAAACATAAACAGTACCCTAGTAGCTGGCATAATTATGCATTTCTTTTCCCACCTTCTGTCGCTTATTTTGGTTGCAACTATTTAAATGCTTTCATTTATCAGACCAGTTTGAATGGCTGTTGGGTATATTGACCATCCTGGCAATACTTAATTTTCCATCTGTGAAGATCAGATTTCTTTTTTCAGTGAAGAGGAAAGAAGGAAAAATACTACTTGCAAAGAGCACGAGAGGCAACTGCACAACTTCTGTAGAAACCCCCTTCCTGACAGTCCTGTTTGCTTGCTCCAAAGCAGATGTGGTGCGTGCCATCACAACAGAGTCGCTATTCAGAAAGTTTTCCTGGTAGGATAGCACCTGAGGTCTGACTGTGGTTAAAGTGATGGTGTCTATAGTGGAGCATCCTATATTAGACTTTCTCACAGCCAGTCTGAACATTATATTACTTGTAGCTGGAGAGGTGACATCATCTCGTAAAAAAAAAAAAAAAAAA